>RJWH01000047.1:455725-942943 GCA_004363575.1 Solenodon paradoxus
GGGGGGGGGGGGGGGGGGCCTGTGGTGGTGGGGGAGATGGGAGATGATGGCAGGACCAGGTCGTTAAGAACTTGGTGGGAAAGCTGCCGCTTTGGAAAGTTGAGGGGACTGTTGGAGTTAGAAGGTAATGTAATCAGATCACCCTGACAGCACGTACACTGACTTCCAAGAGGTGGTTGCCATGATAGAGGTGAGAAGTGGAAGCTTATCTTGAGCTGTGATAGTGGGTCTCAGGCTGCACAGTGCCCCCTGGAGAGCACGTTAGAACGTGTAGTTTAACATTGGTCAGCTCCACCCCTGGTGTTTCTGGTTAGTGGTCTGAGATGAGGCCCGAGAATTTGCATTTCTAGCAGTTTGCCGGGTTATATTGATGTTTATATTGCTGGTTCAGGAACTTCCCTTTTATATCCATGTGGCTATGACAGAGAATGAAGAGAAGTAAATAGGAAAATTTAAGGAGGTGGTCATTGTGGATCTACACCTTCTGATCTTTTGTTCATAATACCTACGCTTGGCCTAGATCTGTTTAAGATTCTGTAGAACTGCTGACATTTTTGACCAGTGATTAAAAGCAGACATCAATTTTGAAAGCATGGTTTTATGTCCTATTTGTTCTCTGTTACCAGCAGAAAAACTGTACCATCACTGCGTTACTAAGAATCTTTGTCATTTTCTCTAATGAGCTCTAATATAATAGTTATTGATTTTAAAGTGGCATTGTCTAGTATATATTTAGCGATAGCTTCCAAAGTGTCTTAATATGGTAAAATTATTTCAGATAGCTTTTATTCAGCATATCAGACACAGCCATACTTTTCTTAACTTTGACTCCTCAGTGGCATCTCCGGTTGAAATGTGACTGAAAGTGAATGTGATTAAAAAAAACTCTAAAAACCCCTATTAATCTGAATATCTTGAAATAGAGCCAAACACCACATACAAACACACACACAGAATTGTAAAATTTGGAGATTTAGCTCTAATTTGTGTCTGCAAGGTGGCTATAATTATTTCTCCTTTGGATTGATGATTGAACAGTTATATGTAACTCTAGATTTAAAGTCTTAAAAAGGTTGATACTCATGAAACTCAGTATTTACTAACATTTGAACATATTGAAATGTTTCCACTTTTTTCTACTGATAATGAATATTCAAGAAAATAGTGAAATGTAAGTACCGTTACTGGATTAACAATTAAAATGGCGTTTTCATTTTGTTAAAGGGCTATACGTACGTTGTGTGTGTGTGTATGTAAGAATGCGGTCAAGTTTTAGGGATTTCAGAATCCTAAAATAAGGGAAAGTACGTTTTGTAGAAGGTCAGAGGACAGAATGATAAAAAGCCAGCTGCTTAATTCAAGATGATTGACTGTGGGGATAATGGGGTTGTTAAGGCGGAGGCAGAGTTGGGTGGAGGCTAATATTTTCCACCTCCCACCCCATCTGTATCTTTGTACTAGAGAAAAAAGAGTGGCTGAAAATTTCAATACAGTGAATATTTTATTGTTTTAAATTGTAAATCAAATAATGTTAGGTTTAATAATCAGTAAATATGATTTAGAAATATTTGGCTTTTTATTATAGAATATATGTTTGTTATTGAAATTACGTGTTGGTATTTTAGTAGTCAATGTATATAGCTTTGAGGAAGAAAATAAACTATAATATATTTGTCTGTTTTTTCATGAATTCCAAGTGAAGCATAACAACTGATTGTGAAATAATGTAGTGTGTAGAGCATTTAGCGATGGGTTTGTAATCATGCACTTTCTTCTATGCTGACTCCTTTTCACTTAAAGGTAATAATATGTCTTAGAACTGTGTCTCAGATGAACACTTAAATAAAATGGAAAAAACGTTATTTTTAATTTGCGTGGTTTCTACTATAACACACCTAATGTCTGATATGTTTATATATTTGTTATCATATGTATGAATTTAACTGCAAGGAGAATGAAGATTGTGGATTATTTCCGATTTTGATTTGAAAATCCAAAGCAGTCATTATAAAACGTGTGGAATTGTCCCACAACTTGTTTTTATATATTAATAGGAAAGACCATTAATGGAGTAAAATTAGAACACTTTATCATTATACATTTTTCGATCATTGTCAACTCTTAAATAGGTTTTAAATATTTTTAGAGTAGAAATGTTTTATATTAAAATGCTCTGTTTAAAATTTAGGGACCCCATAGTCTTACAGTTCATAATCTATATGCAGCTCACTTCCAGGATGTCAGCTATGCTGGACTTAGTTGAGAGTGAAAAACGAGTCTGAAAATAGGGAATGCTGCGTCACTGAAGCCATCCAGGCTTTAACAGTTTGGGATCTCTGACAGTGCTTACAGAAGTAGTCCCATAACCAAACATTGTAGTACTAAAGCTGGACAGATTCTCAGTGTCAAGTCAGAACCATAGCTGACCAAGTTACAATGAATGACGAATTTTAACTCAGCTCTGAAAACAGAACTTGGAAACATCTTAGTTATCTTGTGGTGTGGTGTGCTGCTGAGACCCTTGGGATCGAGCAGTAACTTGCTTGCCTTTCCTGTAGTCAGTTCGTGGCCAGTGATCTCTGAAGAAAAATACCACCTTCTAACTTTGGTTACTATTTAAAACTCTTTTCCAATCCTTGTTCTTGACCCCGGGCCCATAACTTTACCTGTGACAGACACGTGGTTTTCACTATATAACACCTTGGTCACCTGAGTTGTAAGTGGGGCCAGATATTTCCTTCTCAGAAACGTGTTGGTGATATAGTTAAGGTGAGGAGAGGTATAACCTTTTTCGGGCTTGAACAAAGTAGTGCTGAATATTTACTGTTTTATTTGAATAGCTTCAGACTATGGATACTTTTTAAGGATCAAAAGTAAAACAAGAAAACAACTTTCTTCCAGATTTAGGTACTTTTTGAGGGGAAAACCTATGATTTTTAGACATTTTACGCATTTAGAAAAATACATATGTTTTTAGCCCCTGATCCTGGGTCCCACACCTGGGTCTGTGGGCTTCACCTGCCCTGCACCTTAGCCTCCTGAGCCATGGGTGCACCCTAAAAATCTATCTCTGGTAGAGCAAAGTGATGTTTAGGAAGTGATGACTTCTTCAACAATGATTTGACTGATATATTCACGTCGTTCAGAATTTGTGTTCTTTTTCTCCAGCTCCCCCTCCAACTACCTGCTTTCTTTCCTGGGAACAACCAGTGTTTCTCATTGTCTTTCCACATAAATACTGTGTGTGTGTGCGTGTGTGTGCACATGTGCGTGCGCACACACACACAGCCAGTTTAAGTATATACTTTATAGCCCCTTCCTAGTATTGTTTAAAATGTAAATGATGCTAGTCACTTTGTGTTACCTTGCTTTTTTTCACTACTGTGTTTTAGGTCTCAAATCAACACATAAAGAACTTCGCTCCATGGCACGTATGTATGTATAATGTATGTATGTACACATGTACGCATGTACATTTGTATGTATTTTTAATGATAGGATTTTGCTGTATGAATGTACCATAATTTATTTAACTGGGTCTTCCAGTTGATGGATATGTAGGTTGCTTCAGTCTGTTGTGATAGTGTTGCAGTGAATACCATGATACATAGATCATTTTAAGCCGTTAGAATTTAGTAGGTCTTTAGATTTGTTTTATGATTTAGGATTCTTGAATTTAAAATGATAAAACTTTGAGAGCTTGATGGAAAAAGAATTTATTGGAAAATATCCCATGAAACTTGGTATAGGGATGGACACTGCAGTTGGGAGCAAGAGTAGGAACTAGGGCCTCAGTAGAGACTCTTCAGGACATTATTTGATGATTTTTACGGCAAACCAGGTATTTCTACTGTTTGGTTCAGATAACAAGGCTTCTAGCAGCCTTTAATTTATGTTATTTGAGCTCCCAGAACAAAGCACTATTGCTTTTGTCCCCTCCCACCTGACTTTTTTTTCTTCTTCTTTCTCATATTAAATAATGTACTCAGGATCACTTGCAAATCTGGGTCTCTAGCCATGTTTGTAACCACTATTTAATATTAGGTTAGATCTTTGTGGTTAGATAAGTGAATGTGATGGTTTCAGTGACCATGACCCATTGATACAGCATTACAAAAATTTTAAACAAGTACACTAAGTTTTACTGAAAGAAATAAAATGTTGAGTCCTTAATGAAGATCTGTAACTAGCATCTTTGAAATTTAGCCGCGTAGCTTGTCTTAAAAAGTGAATAGTTGTCATTCATCTTTACTCCAAGCTGTCTGTACCAGGTGGCCACAGTCATGTTATCTTCTTAGAGGGGTTTTTCTTGGGGTCCTAGTAGCTGGTACTTTTTCTTAACATTTACCACTGATTATACTGACGTGTTTACTTGCCTGGGGTTTTCAAAACCCTCCTTTTCCCACTAGAATGTTAAGGACTGACATATCTTTAGTGCTTGGAAAAGGGTATTATAAATGCTTATTTTCAGAAAAAAGAGAGAATGGATGGATATAAGAACACATGCTGCTAAAACTGTGATGACAATTTTATGTCTTAGTGTTTTTAAGTAGTTATTTTGATCAGACTTGTCATTTATATGTGTGTAAATTATATATGCTGACTTTCATGCAGTTTTTCTTTTTAATAAATCATGCAATTCTCATAACTGTTTGAATATATTCTATTTTAAAATAAAAGGTCCTTATTTTCGTAAAGTGATGTTCTAAATCATGCCATAAGTGGTAATTTACTTACCATTTTTGAGGGAACCTTTTTAGCATTAGAGAATTGATATAATTTCAAGAAGCTTGTTTATTCAGTTTTGGAAGTGAACTATTTACTTTCCTCAGCAGCAGACTCAGACCCAGTACTTTAAACCCAGGATGGAAATTGATTCTTCATTTTTTGTCCATTGAGAAAATCCAGCTGAGTACCACATAAGTTAAAAAATTCCTTGTCATTTATAGGAATTAGAAAATATTTCTTATTCGTTTTGCAGTAGTTTCAGACATGAGATCTAAAACTTGTAATAGGATGACTCTCAATTGAGGCTTTTTGATTGCTAATGACTTTTAGGGACCGTGTTGTATTTTTATATTAGTTTCAGAGATGGGGAGGTGTAGGTCCTTTTAGTGACCGAGTAGTTTAAATGTGGTCCATAGCATGGCTGTTCCTGCTCTTAGTTTATTGTTTATTGTTACTGTTATTGTTTATGCAGGAGAGTATTTACTTATATTATCGCAGGGAAATTGGATTAATTTTTTGGATTTCTAGAACCTTAGAAAGTTTTTAGTAGTTTTCCAGTTTTCTTTAACCTAGTAGTACTAGACCAGAGAGCTTAACCTGCCAGAGATGATCGATTCCTTTATTACATCTACACACTAGTTAGTTGGCTTCTTAACTCTTAGTTATTGCATCTGAACTGTTTCTGAGAAACAGCAACATAGGGAATTGTCAGCTCTTAACATGTAATATGGAATTTAGGAAGTAGCACTGCTGGAACTGTGGCCTTATTCTACATTTTCATGTTTGAATTGGAATTTGCAGCAGGCTTTTCTTTAGAAAGGTTGTAAAAAGTATTTAGTTCTCTAGTGGTTATTTCCTTCATAGTCATAGACTACTGAAAACTGCCATAATGGGGATATAATATATTTGAGAAAAATGAGAGAATTGAGGTTATGAGCAAACCTGTTAAAATCTTTAGGAGGAAACATATCTTCAATGAACTGTTTAAATATTTTGCTCATTTATTTGGATTGTATGTCTTGAATTGTTACAACTTTATAAATTATGGGTACAAGTCCTTAAGAATTGTATGGAATTTTTTTCTAATATAAGACTGGTTTTTATTTCATTCTTTTTATGATGTTTTGTAGAGTACAGGTTTTAAATTTCATCAAATCTAGGTTATATGTATTTATTTTCTTAAAGAAAGGTGCTAGCAGGAATGAAAGTGAGTAGGCAGGCAGGCAGGAAGGGAGAAGGAAGAAGCAACTTATCATTTTGGTTGCCTCCTCGACTCTAGGTCCTGAACCAGGGACCTTGGAATATATATGGACTACACTCAGTGGACTAAATTACTAGGTCACCAGGATGCGCCTAGATTACACAGTTTTTGAGTTGTGCTTATTTTCCTAAGAAAATGTATTCTGTGCTTTTTTTTTTTTTTTTTTTTAAGAATTTTTGGAGTTTAGCTTTTAGATTAGTCATCAAACATTAAATCACTCTAATTTAATTCATGCGTATGGTATGAAGTAAGTTCATTTTTGTTTTCTCCAGATGAATATCCAGCTTTTAGTCTTCTTGTTGAAGAAGACCTCACCACTTTTCTGGGGAGGTGGGTTAGAATTCTTACAGTCTTCTGTATATGTGATTGTATTATATAGGAATAAAGATGTCCTCTTTCACCTGACTGGTACCTCATGTATAATGTTGAATATATGCGTTGGTGATATAGGACATTCTTATTCCCAGTTTAGGGACAAAGTATTCTTTCACCATCAAGTATGATGTTAGCTACAGAGTGTTTTCATCAGTACTTAACAGATTGAAGATATTTTCTTTGATTACCAGTTTGCTAAGAATTTTTATTGTGAATGGATGTTGAATTTTAGCAGAGGTTTTTGCTACATCTTCTGAGATGTATGTGTTTTTTTTCTCTTTTGGTGGATTATATTGACTTCTATCATTGTTAAATGTTAAATCATCTTTACTTACACTTGCAGTGTCATGATGTACTATACTCTTAGAGATTGTTGATTTGATTTCTTAATATTTCATTAAGAATTTCTTGTTTATATTCATGAGATACATTGTTTTATAGTTTTTGTGTTTTTTACTACTGCTTTTGTCTTGGTTTTAGTCTTGGGATATACCACTTTCAGAAAATTATTTGAAAAATGTTTGCTGCTTTGATTTTTAAAAGAGTTTGTGTGAGTGTGGTATTGTTTTCTTTACATATTTGCCACAATTCATCTGAAAAATCAGTTTGACCTGGAGTTTTCTTTGTGGGAAAGTTTTTTGTTTTTTGTTTGTTTTTTTAAAAAAGGTGCAGGTAGGACTGAAAGTGAGTAGTAGTAGTGCAGGCAGGCAGGAGGAGAGGGGGAGGAAGAAGCACTTCATTTATTTTTATTTAGCTGTGCGTCTTGCTGGTTCTCCATGGCCTGGGATGCTCACCCAGGTCCCTGGGATGTATATTTGTAGTTTGTGCTTAGGCCGGAGGCAGCTGACCAAAACGCTACTACACCAGGGTGTGCCATTATGTTTTGTTTAAACAGTTCATTATCTTTTAGAGGAATTTTAAAATTATAAGAAAAGTCCTTTATATTTGCTTGCATATTTGATTTTGGCACCTAGATCAAAAATTGTACTTGTGTTTTTTTATGCTTAAGGATTTCCTTCAACTCTTTCACTAGTTAGGTCTGTTAATGAAGAATTTTGTTAACTTTAGCTTTTCTAATACTCTTCATTTTACCTTTTTTTTTGAGAGTATTTTCACTGGATATAGAACTATGTGTTGGGACCATTTTACTTGAGAAATCTTTAAAGAAATTTTTCCATTATCTTTTCATTGTTTCTCATGACAAATCTGCAGATTTGTTTCTCTATTTAATTTGTTCTTTTCTGGCTGCTTTTAGAGTTTTTCTTCTTTGCAGTGATTTTTTAACCATTTGAATATAGTATGCTTAATTTTGTTTATACTTGTGTAATTTTCTGTTTATTTTCTTGGATTTTGTTGAACTTTCTAGATCTATTGATACCTTAATGACATTTAAAAATCTTTAATTTTTTTTTTTAACCTTTCCAACCTTATTTCTACAATTCCAGTTACATGTACATTGCTTGTAATCTTGTTATTGTCACGCAGATCACTGTGACATTTTTTTCTCAAAACAAAATACCTAACTAAATCTTTCAGAATTGTTGTGGCTTCTGATAGGTGTTAGGTATTACTGTTTTGTCCTCAGGTTTAAATTATTTTTATTGCCCTTATGAGTTC
Source organism: Solenodon paradoxus (assembly GCA_004363575.1). Lineage (NCBI taxonomy): Eukaryota > Metazoa > Chordata > Mammalia > Eulipotyphla > Solenodontidae > Solenodon > Solenodon paradoxus. The sequence goes on from RJWH01000047.1 coordinate 463,707, forward strand.
AATGCCTGGTTGGGAGCTGTGGGCTGTAGATATGTTGAACAGTTAGTTTCACGAAGACTTTTGATATATGCTACTCTTGTATTGAGTCTGTTCTATTGGAGTGTTTTCTTATCGGAGATCTTCTTTTATATATATATATATACTGGTGTCATTTTCATGATAGAAACGTCTTTGTGGTTTCAGGGGCAGGAATTGTTTTCTTATTTTGGATGTAAATCTTTGAATATTTTAATAGATATAGATTCTTTTTCATTTATTGCTAGAAACCGATTTCTGTGGTAAAAATACATATATAAAATTTTACCATGTTAACCAATTTTAAGTGTACAGTTAGAAGGCATAAATGCTGTTAAATAATAAAAATCCAGGATAGTTAATTTTGGAGATGTATTTGGCTTTATTAAGCAATTAGCTTTCAGTTTCTACTTTTGTGAGAGGCTGAAACTACAATTAGGTTAGGTATTGATTTTTGATAGGACTTGGCATGAACAAGTTCACTTTGGGCCTGGTAGTGGGAGTAGTAGTAGTTTTAACAGGCATTCATCGCACTGTGAACCATCGCCATTAAACATTTCAGAACTTAAAACAAAAATCATTGCAGAAACTGTGCCCGTTAAACAATAATGTCTTATTCTCCACCCCCCATTATTACTAACTTTTATTTTCCTTTTTGTCTTTTGAATTGCCTGTTTTAAGTATCATATAATTATAGATTTCCTTTTGTATCTAGCTTATTTAGTATAATCGATCTCAAGGTTCATCTTAAACATTGTAACATGTAGCTGAATTTATTTTCTGATTTTATAAGGTATTTTTTATTATATAAAAATTACATAATTTTTATTCATGTAATTGACGTATCACTGTATATGTCAAAGTGTACAACGTGATTTTATATATGTGCATTGTGAAATGATTGCAATGTTTAGTTAACATTCATCGCCTCACAGTTAAGAATATTTTTCCCTATAATCGAAATTTTTTTTTTTTTTTTTTTTTTTTTGTTTAAAGGAAAGGTGCAGGCAGATAGAGGAGGAAGAAGAATTTGTGTTTATTTTATTTGCTTCATCTTGGTGGTTCCCGGCCCCAAATGCAAACCCAGGTCCTTGGGAATGTGTGGGTTGCGTCTGGTGCATGTCCGCTGGGCCACCAGGGTGTGTGCCTCTTCTATTTTTGTTTATCCATCGATGGACACTTGGATCACTTCTTTTGACTATCATGAATGATGATGTTGTGACCATGGATAGTGCCAGAATCTGAGTGTCAGATTCTTTTGGGTGTATAGTCAGAGTGAAATTGCTGGATCATTCTTTTTAATTTTTTGAGGAATTGCCACACTGTTTTCCATAGAGGCCGTACCATTTTAAATACTCACTGACTGTGCACAAATTCCGTTTTCACCACCACCTCACCAACGCTTTCATTTTAAATAATAAGTCCTCCGGGATGTGGGGTGATCGTGGGGTTGATCTGCAGTTCCATACCTGTAGTGACGTCGAATGTCTTTTCATGTTTGTTGGTCATTTGTATTTGGAGAAATGTGTGTTCGGGTCTTTTGCCCATTTTTTAAATCATTTTTTTTTTTGTTAATTTGTAGGAGTTCTTAACCTATTATGGATACTAATCTTTTAATAGAGATATGATTTGTAAATATTTTCTCCCCTTCCCTAGGTTGCCTGTTCACTCTATGCTTTGGTAGACTGATTTATTTTCTGTTTTTTGGATAATACCTATCTTAATGGGTATGAAGGCAGTATTTCACTGTGATTTTGACTTTCAGTTTTCTAATACCCAGTGATGTTGAGCATCTTCTCGTGCTTATTGATCATTTATATGTCTTTTGGGAAAGCTTAAGATTTTAACAAGTATTTTTGTGCACTGTTTTATTTGTGCTTACCTTTATTCTTCTGTTCTTATTTGTATTATACATTATCTTAAAATGTATTAAATATTGTTCTGTTTATTCTTTCATGCCCCTCTAAATTTTGAAGCAGTATTTGGTAGAATTCTAGGTAAGATGTGTTCTTGGTTAGCAAAGAATTATTCTACTGTATTAAACCTTGACCTCACCGTTGTTCAAATACAAGGCATTTGGTAAATTGGTCTGCTTTTCTTTAGGTCCATAAAAGGCAATAATGATACGTGTCTTTGTTGCATATCAGTCACCAAGCAAGCAGGTGGTGTTCTGCAAGGTAGAATCACAAGAATCAGATGAATTAGAAATATGAGAGTGGGAACTGTGAAGAGTAAGATCTTAAACAGACTAAAACTGTGTGGAAGTAGGAAAAGAGCAGAGAGATGGAAGCAATAATAGTTCAGTAGGGCTAATCAAGAGCACAGCGAATGGGATAGCAAACTGAGGAGGCTCCATGAATGGGTTAGAGTTACACATAGAAAATAAAAATTTACAGGCTCACATGCCTGAGGAAGGGAGGAAAGTAAATATGATGCAACAACTTTCTGTAAGCTGAGAGAAGAGTGTTGCTCAAATTAGTTAATTATTTGGTTCTGGAGAAACCAAATGAGAGATGGGGTAGTATAGCCTGGAGTGAAAAGTAGAATGAGTGTAGCAAATTAGAAGGAAAGCCTTGTAGCCTGAAAAAGAAGTATGAGAGCTGGGAGCAGTTTCAGAAGAAGTTTTGCAACACAGCTAGGCGAATTGAGTAATCTAGACTTTTAGTTTTCTACAATTGTATTTAATTTATTCCTAAAATTCCCCCCACACTGTCAATCCCTTTGAATCAATTTGGAACAGATTATACTTAGTGGTATGTAGGACACAAGAGTACTGTATCTGACTGGCAAACTCTTTTTTACTCATAGATGGTGAAAAGTTATTCTGAGATTTCACCATAGCTGAGCCTTCCACCACAGTTGTTCTGAGGACCTCTGATCTCACACTCAGCCGTTTACTCCTTTATTATGGAAACTGCCACCAACCGTTTTATTTGATAATTTTGATACATACTGATAAAGTTACAAAAAAGTGTATGAAGTATATACAGTGTATATGTGTTGGCATATACACTTAAAAAATGCTTCCTGAGTAGAGATGGTATAATCCGAAAGTGTGGCTTTGAGAGTTTCAGGACTGGCTGTCTCTTTCCATTAAAGGAACCGTGGTGAGACTGGGTGTGTGATGAACCTCCTCTGCACCAGAACCATGTGCTCTGTAAAATAAAGGAGTTGAAGATCAAATTCAGGAGCATCTTTAATCAGCATCACGCCTGATCTGTGCTCCTATGTTTTGTTTATTATTATTATTAGCTTCTCCGAGCTGCCTTAGAGACAGGTATATTAACCATAACCTTCTGTCCAGGAGAGAACGGATTTTAAATTCTGAACAACCACTTCAAACGTTCCAAACTGTTGCTCGTTAGTAGTGGACTTGTATTACAGGTATCATACAGGGAAGTCAAACCACATAGATTCTTAGAAGTTTTTCCAATTTGTGTCCAAACTTTAAATGAAGGCAAAATAATAAAACTTTGTGACTGTTTCTCCTTATTTATAAATGCGTCCCTCTACTCCATTCCGTTTACCTTAACTGGGCTTATGTCCAAAACTCCTTAGATAAATTACTTTGTGTTGCCTTCTTCATGGCATTATTTATGACAAATTTTTTCACATAGAAAAGTCATTTTGGGGATTGGAGATAGATTAAGCTGGGAATACTACCAATAAATGGGAAAAGTTTTTCTAGAGTATTATTAAACTATATGACAGGGAAAAACAGTATTTGACTCTGAGAGCTTAAAAAGGACAAATATAATAATAGTTATTATTACATAAATATCTGAATATATATACATATATGAATAGTTATGATTATTATTTTTACTAGGTAACTAACTCAGCCTTTAGTTGGCTGAAAGGAAAGGAAAGATTGGAGACCTGGTCAGTTTTCAGTGCTAGTGACCTGGTGGCTTTGGACTTGGGATTTTGGTTTGCAAGAGAGACACCTATCCTGTGAAGAGCGTATCTTACTTAGCAGCTGCAGGTTACGGTTACTGTGAATTTCCTGTTCTTTTGGCTCATTTTGCCTAGGAATTGAGAACTGATTTATCTCAGTAAAATGTCAGTGTTTGCTCCTCTTCTGTATCCTCTCCTCACTCCCTTAAAAACCTAGGTCAGTTGTGTTTTAAATTTAATGCTTTTAGTATTCCCTTTATCCTTTGTTTTTTATTTTTTTTCCCCCAAAAATTCTAGATAAGATGATTAATAATAGTTGGGAACATTTGGCTTTTGGTTACCAGCATCGTCATTGTCCTGGAAATAACACTTTTAACCTGGAGTTCTAGTTTGATATTTCTACCCTTGCTGCGGAAGCCAGTAATTGAAAGGAAAAAAAAAAATTGGACTTTCTGATTTAACTTTAATTTGGGGTTAAGATGTGCAGTGCTGTTTGTTTCATGTTGTCATAGTAGGTGATTGAGGATGGTAGAAATACCTATATACCTACTTTAAGATTTGTTTACATTGGCATTTCCTCAGTTGCTGTTAGAGTAATAACTTTAAAGCAGCGGTGATGTGCTTGTTCCGTCAAGGGTTAGGTAGTAAATATTTTAGACAGCTGCTTAAATCTGTTGGTGTAGGAAAGCAACCATAGGTCATATGTAAATGAAGGGGCATAACTGTGTTTTAATTAAGCTTTATTTCTGATAGACACAACTTTGAAGCTCACGTAAGTTTTACATAACCCTCTCCCCTTCCTGGCCATTTGAAAACGTAAAAATCTCTCCTAAGCTTGTAGAGAGTACAAAAGCATGTTGGGTTTGTCCCATGGACAATAATCATTTGCTAGTTCCTGTTTTAGAACAATTGTGATAAATTTGTTTCAGTTGCTGTCTTTTACTGTATAAATAATTGTAGCATTAGTATGACATGAAATTAGCAAACTTAGCTTTCAAATCCAAGAAAACTGATAACAGATTTCCCAGCCAGTTTCAGCCTCAGTTTTCTATGTATGGAAAACGAGAGTGATTTACTCTTCAGATGATAGTTCTCTATTATTACCAATCCATTCTAGCTATTATAGGCAGAGTAGGGGATTATTAAAGAATATTAAGTAACTCAGAGTCATTGGGGAATATTAGAGATATGGACAAGAGTCTAAGCTTCTGGGAACATTTTCCAAAACCATCCTGCAGAGCTAGTGTGAGGAAGCCACTAATTCTGAGCAGTAAATGCCAGATACTCAACTTGTTTGCAGATGCTGCTACTGTTGGCTCTGGTGTTTCATCAGCAACAGGAGCTCTCTGTTGTAACCACTAAGAAACGGCTAACTTTGCTGCCGCCACCATCAAAAGCCAAGTGCATCTGCTGCCTTGGGTATGAGCAGCAGTGAAGTTCTACTCATTGCTTACTTCCAAATCAAGCTTTGCTGGAGTTTATATGTGAGAATAATATTTCATACCCTTAGCTAAAAAAGGAGGCCAGGGATTTTAAGTTCTAATTTTCACTAGCAAATTAGATATTACATCAGTACTTTGGGTAGGAGATGATAAAATGTAGAAATAGCCACAAATTGAAAAGTCTCTTCACATGGTAGTAGTGATGAATATGACCGATGTTCACAACAGTAGACACATAACTGTTCCCTGTTAGCACATGTACCTTGTTTTGTACTTGAAAATTTCAAACAACTATAATAAGCTCTTAACTAAAAACTGTAATTTTGAAAGATTTGTGTTCTCATTTGGCATGGAAGATGGTTATTTAGAATCTAAAACTCATTCTCCTTTCAAAACAAGTTTATAGATAATGGACTAGTTTCCAAGGTAGCCAGAATAAAGTTGTTTACACAAGCCCAAGTGTCTGTTTCACAGAGATCAGTTTATTCATGATGGAAAGATCCTGCATGTTATCAGCTTGCCACCAGGTGGCTGTTGGTCCACTGTGAAATATGGTGCTGTTGATGTGGGGGTGATAGGAAGGACTCAGAGGTGTGCCCTCAGTAGACTGCTGTTCATAGTGCTTGTCCCCATCACGGGCTTCTCTCTGCAGTGTCCCCGCCTGTGGAGGGGAGTACCTTCCTTCCCGCTGACATCACATATGGCCACGGGATTTGCTTTAGTCAGTGGATGTTTAGGAGAAATTCTACGTGTCAGCTTTAGGAGCCATTACAGTTTGTTAAAGGTATGTGGAGCCAGCTGCCAGGTAATCTGAAAAAAAGAGAGAGGTTTGTACTGGCAAACAGAGTAAGAGTAGTTCTTAGTGTGCTGTCTACTGAACCCCCAGATCCTTTCAGTTAAAACTGTTTAATAATAAACTGCCCTTTTTACTGTGTTGACATTACACTATAGTTCACAGGCAATGATGTGGAAAACTGCAGTTGTGTGAGAAAAAAATCAGTATAGTTCTTTTAAACTACTCTTCATCTCCATATATTTCTAACAAATAAAATAAGTTTTATCTAAGAATGTCCTTGATGAGGCAATAGAAATTTTTAACAAACAATCTTGATCCTGGGTGTTTCAATCTGTCAGAGCACCGCGCTTCTGCAGTGTTTGAGTTATGAGCTGACCTCTAGGCTCTTTTATGCAGTGTTGTTTTTACTTGAAACAGATTCACCAGGGTTATGAACCTTTGACAGATATTTTCTCAGACGAACAAAGTGAACCTTTACTATAAGGAAAATAACTGACGGTATTTGATAATGATAAAATCTGAAATTTCAAGTAGAAACTGGAATTTTGGAAAATTACCAGCCAATGTGAGCTAGACACCTTCCCTGATGCGTTTGGTAATGATAGTAGTAAACATAATTAAAATTTTTGATGCCCTATGATGAAATGTCAACATTTGGGAGATCTGTGTAGCTCAGTGGGCTAATATTTATGATTGATGAATGATGTTAAGAATTTATGCATGGGTAAGAGATCCCATTCGTATTGCCAGACCAGTGGATTATAATGTGACGGTACAAAAAGTTCATTTGGTAGGGTGAAAGAGAGCCTTGTGTTTTAAGGAAAGTGTAGGTAGGTAGAGACAGGAGGAGGAAGCATCTTGTTTTTATTCAGTTGTTCACACTGGTTCCCCCCGCCCCCGACTCCAGCCAGGGCCTTGTGGCTCTTTCAAGGTGATTGACATTACCACTGCTCCGTCAGGATGTGCCACTTCAGTGACTCTTTAGGACACTACCCCATGTTGAATTTTGGTATCACTTCAAAGGATGGTATTTACAGCTATTTGAAAGGACTGTGATATACTCCTCCCTTTTTCAACTACTTACATGTGTGCACTTGGATTTTCTTTATGTATTTCAGTAAAAAGAATATATAGTAACTGATTGGATGCATAAACAGGTACGATAGCCCAATGTTTTCTCTTAAGGCAGACCTTAAAATAGATTCGTAAAAGTATTAACTGCTATTTTTGGGATTTGTTTTGTATTTTGGAAAATATACTTTATTTTAAAATAAAGTTTACATATCAGCATAATTGGTTTATTATTTTTAAAATGAATTGATACACATTTAAAACTCCTTTAACTTCTAACGGATTTACTGTAGTAGACTATTAAGATTTTTATAATTACTTGCCAACACGTTATAGTTTAGAGAAAGATGACACAGTGACAGGGCAGCTAAGTCAGTCTGTGGAGTCTCTTGTTATTGTGACTTTTGTGAGGCCATTGATGAGGCATTGAGGTTGTTAGGAAAAGATATTGACTGACTTCCAAGGAATGGGTGATCTTGTCTCACATGATTCTACATCATTATGAAAATCACCTCCATAGTTGGGACTTTTTCTGGTGAGCGTTCATCTGGGACAGAAATATTTTCACACTTGGTCATTTCTAATTGGTGCATCCATATATCTTATTTTCCATAACTGTTTCTTTTGAAGACATGGCCTGAAAATCTAGCCATTTGGTTACTCCCCATTCAAGAATTGGTGTGACTCTCATTCTTTCCCTTTCTTTATAATGTGGATCATTAGATACTACGCAGTGGGGGAATTTCTTCAGTTTTCTTTCAGAACCAGATGAGGGGCAGTAGGGTTGAAAGAATCAGTTTTTGGGTGATAATCAGCATGTAGTGCAGTCATGTGTAATCCAGGTTCATTTTTTTCTTCTAATTAGCTGTTTATGGAGAACGTCTCCTCTGAAATGATAGTCATTGTTTGAGGAAGAAATAGCAGCATATTAGGAGTAGGCACACTGAAAATGACAGTCCCTTGTTCATGCTTGGTACCCAGTCTGAATCCTGTTCTGTATCTTCTATAGCCATCTGATGGTGGAGTGTTTCTGTCACTTCAGCTTTGATTTAGTGGATCAGGTGATGATAGTTATCTGTGGCTAGGTGTTTATTCTCTACCAGTACCAGAAATACAAGTATTCTTTAAAAAAAGGGAATCTTCGTTTGATAAAGAATATATAATTTTTGTCCTAAAAACTCTTAGAGGTCTCTTCTGTGATTCTCCTGGAGTGATTTGCCAATTCATCAGCTGACCCTTAGAATGCCATTGCAATCAGAGTGTCAGTATGGTAAGTGACAGAGCAGCAGACTACTGCAACCTGGGTTGATAGAGAACTTTCTCTTCCTCTGGGCCACACTGAGAGCTGCATGGTTTTAGGGCACTTAGCTAATAGCATACCACACACATATTGGTATGTGTTACTTAACAGTATCAAAGAACCTCAGCAAGCTTTCTTCTTTCCTTGTTAGGAGGTGATTTGCTTTGCATTTTGGAAGGGATTTCCTGACCTACCCCCTTAATGCCCTGACTTCTTAGAACTTCATAGTGGTGGCAGGGCTCTATTTTCTTGGGATTTATTTGGTGTTTTTTGACAAATGTGTTGTGCTAAATACACATTACAGTGTACTGCTCTTTCCTCCCCACAAGCTTCTTTCGGCTTGATTTTTCTCAGTGTAGTGGACCAGTGTGATGTTCAGTGCTGTGGTGAAGTAATTAAGATGAAAAGAAAACTAGAAACTTGTGAGTTAGCCTCAGGCAGTGTGGTGACTATATACTGTTGTCCCAATCAAACAAAAGCAAAATGTTACTGGAGTTCTGTTTATAGAGCTGGAGAAACCATTTGTCAGAACTTTAGTTCATACCAGGTACTGCACTGAAGAGCTCAAATCTGGATTACCAGTTTGTTGTCATTAAGTTTAAAATAACGGTGATTTGCTAAGAACATTTCTGTGCTCTGTTTTAGCCAGAGTTGCATTAAATAAATACCTGCTAGGAAGTGTAACCCGTATATCTTTCAGTTCTTTGATAATTCCTCTCAGGGTGCACTGCTTTGTTTGGAACTTCGGGGGTGTCTGTCTGAACTTTGCTCATACAATACTGTCCCACTTTTCCACCTGGAATGGCATCAATATCAGTTAGTAGTCAGCTGAAACTGCCTGTTTTGCTCTGCGTTGAGTACCTGGGGTCATAACCCTAGGATGAGAGGGTTGATCCATTCTCTAGTAAATGGACTAGGGACAAAATTTCATATATTATTTGATCACCGTATTCCCTCCTTCTGAAACAGCACAGCGGTGCTATCTGTGTCCTCAGGGATTAGTTTAAGAGGTTCTGTGGTCCCTCAGAGGTGGGCTGTTCCCTTTTTCCAGGTGCATGATTACCCTGATACATGACTGTTGATCTTTGTGGAAAGCCAAGAGGAAAATCATTGTACTTAGCATGCAGTCATAGAGCCTTGCTTGAAGGGTACTCTTTGCCTTACCTTCATTTTAGAAGTTCTGGATCTGTGGATTTTGAGAGGGTGATCGTCTACCTTGGTGGCTTATGTTCCTTCTATCAGACCTTTCTGTATGCCATGCCCAGAGTTTTATTTGTGTAGATTGTGGACAGCAAACTTTTTCTGTGGGAGTTACATATTAAATATTTTAGACTTACGTGTTCAATGGTATTTGGGGGGAAAACCCCACCCAAACCACCAGCAAATGAACCCAACACAATCATTGGAGTGCTAAAGCAATGCTAGATGACACATAAGTAAATAGATGTCTGTGTTCCCATAAAACTTGATTTACAAAAATATAGTGGGTCAAATTTAGATCATGTAGGATTATGGTGGGATGCCCTAAAGGGTTTTAAGGACTTTTCAAGATTCTTACAAACTGACTTGATATAACCACTAGGTTTCTTTAGCATTGGTGTACTGTTTGTTGGTATAATTAGGCAGTCAACAAAATCAGACCTCTGCATTTTGATCTAGAGTAGGGGTTGGCAAAATCCAGCCTGCAGGCCAAATATGGCCTGTACTTTTTTATTTTTTAATGAACCAAAAGCTAAAGTATTTTTCACATTTTTAGGTAATTGAAAAAGCAATCAGAAGATAGATATACTGCATGACTAATGAAAATCATACAGAATTCAAATTTTGTTACTTACAGGTGTATTGGAACATAGCCACATTAATTTGCTTATATATAGTTGATTACTTTTCTCATTTTATAGCAACAGAGTTGGACAGTTCTGACCAGGGACCTTATGGCCTTAATTTTTCTTTTTTTTAACATCTAGTTCCTTTATAGAGAAAAGTTTCTTGATCTCTGCTTTCAGAGATTGGCAGAAGATTCTTTTATGTCATGCTTAGTAACTTCCTTGTTTTTGGTCAGTGCCTTGAGTCAAGAATCAATGTACATTTTTGGTTATTCTCTAGCACTATTAGAAGCAAAAGTTGTAGTCCGCTTTTCTCGTATGTCTACCTCATGCCCTACATAGCTTTATAATAGTGTCTCCACTTGATCCCCAAAGCTTTGTTTCCAGTAGGTACTTAATTGCGGATGATCACAGATGATTATTTAGTTTTGTCATGGCCTAAATAAAATAATTATCAGAGGTCCATTGTATATGTTTGTTGTGTCACTACATTCAAACCCAACCAAATAAAATAGCAATCTCAGATCCATAACTTTAAAAGTTTACTCACGTGCTTATAGAATGATTCAAAGAATTTAATGATATAAATAATATTAGCCAATATTTTATTGCATTTTCATTGTGTGTAGGTACTGAACTTTTCACAGATACTAAGTGAGGTGCTTGGTATTGCGCCTGCTACATAATTCTTCAGTGAAAGTTAGATGATAATAATTTTTTATTTAGAATGAAATACCTCCCAATATTCCCAAGTATCATGTAATAGACTTTTTTTTTATTAGCCATAAAAAATTTAAAATCTCATTAAGGTTAAATTGAAATTGTTGATGTAAATTAACTTTTTTTGGCTGTAATTTTTTTTTAAAGTAAAAACTTGTAGCTAGTCAGTTTTCATTATTTGTAGTAGTTATATTTATAAAGTTCCTGTGAACACTGAATTAGCAAATATTGAACTCTTGCTCTTAGGGGAAATACAGGGTTAGGTTTCTGTGAACCTCTGGGTCATACATTTTTGTCAACTGATCAGTAATAACCTGTTTTGCATGTTTCTTTGTAAAGACACTTTAATATATAGTGTGATTGTTAACAGTGTGCTCATGGCCACCAGCAGTGTTAGAACTATGAATGAAGCCTCTCCACAATGTTTTCTCCATAAGTTTTTAGCATAGTGCTTGGGCCTATTTTAAATAGTGAAGTCACCATCAAAATGCACAAAAAATATGCCACTGACTGGGCCACAAAGAGGTACTTAGTTGACAGTATGATAGCTGAAATAGGAAGGCCATCCTGTCTTATTCTTCGAACATGTGCTTGATGGGGCAACTCAGATTTTTTTTTGCCACTATGTCTTAAGAATTGAGAAAGCTCTGCAGGTATTAATTTTGCAGTTACATAAAAATTAAGTGAGGAAACAGAGTCACATATGAAATTGGTGAATAATGAGCATAATGGCATCTCCCCATCTCCACATTTATAATTTTTACCTTTTTTTTTTTTAGTTTTAGTTTTAAGCTTGTTTTCTAATTGTGGAAAAATCAATAGAATCATTTTGTTGTGTTGGATACATTCACATGACTGTGCTGTCATTCTGCAGAAGTCTTTTCATTGTTGTAATCATTAAAACAGCAGCTCCTGTTTCCCCATCCTCTAGCCCCTGGGAACCGCATTCTCCTTCCTGTTTCTCTGACTCTGAGAGCAGTGCATGGAAGTGGCTCTGTATGCTATCTTTTCCTGACTGCCTTTCACTTAGCATAATGTTCTCAAGGTTTGTCTGTGTTGTAATGTTTCAGAATTTTCTTCCTTTTTAAGACTGATTGCTATTCCTTTTTTTTTTTTTTTAAAGAAAAATGCAGAAAGGAATGAAGGTGAATAGACAGGGAGGAAGAGAGAAGAGGAAGTGCATTTTGTTTGTATTTTAGTTCTTTGGGATGTATGTGAACAATACCTGCTGGGGACAGCGGACCAGATCACTGCCAGAGCAGGCCAGAACACATCCTGTTTCTCTCTTCATCCATTAATAGATACCTGGGTTACTTCCATCTTTTGGCTATTGTAATACTGATGTGAACATTGGTGTAGAGATCTCTCACAACTCACAACTCTGCCTTTATTTCCACTGACAGTTTTTATCTTTTATATGCCACAAATAATAAAAGATTTTTTCATATATATTAAAAATGAGCAAACCAACTGTATAGGATATATGTATACTGTAAATCAACAGGTAAAAAGTTCTCAATTGGACATGCCATTCACCAGAGACAACTGTTTAATAAAGGTTTGTTATGTATCAAGTGTGGATTTGTGTACACATCAGGCACTTACATAAAATGTGAAAAATTTTTAATATGACTTCTTTTCATATGTTTAGTAACAATCGAGATCATAAGCGTACTTTTTTGTTGACTTGATAACCTAACAAATTGTGGATATTTTTTCACTTAGGTACAGATGTATTGACTGCTACCTAGTATTCTAATTTCTGTATGTATAACTTTCTAGAAATCAGAATCAGCTTTTAAATTTAAAAGCTCAGCATGCATGTTGTAAAAGAAAAGCTCCAAGCTGTATAGGATGGTGTGAAAAGAAAACCAAAAATATCTTTTTTCTTTTATTCTTCCCTGCCGTCACCACTCCCCTCACTTCCTTGAGACACAGACCCTGTTTGTTTCCCGTAGTAACTTCATCTTTTTAGTAGCTGTTTTTTAATTTTAATTTTTTCTAGCTCCAGGTCTCAAACCCAAGTCGATGGCTTTTATATACCTTGCCTTTTCGCTGCTTGAACTATGCAGTAGGGTGAGCTGCGGGTGTGTGTATCTTCCTTTATAAACAATAAATTCTACTAAAGACTCTTCTTGGCAACATTAACCACAGGACGCATCTAACAATCTTTTGAGGAAATTAGTGCATTTATTTCTACCTTAACGCTTCTTTCCAACTTTTAAAATTTTTACACAGTAAAGATTAGAGTTTGCAACTGTGGAATGATTTTAGAAATTGAAAAAAAAAGTACTAATTGTTATAACTTTTTGCTATGTAATATTTATTAGGAAGAAAATATTATACTGTCACTAATCTTTCCTAGTAAAGGAGAATCTTCACTGTCAGTGATGTGCACTCTCTTTTGTTTTCTTATTTTGATATTTCTAGGTAATAGCTGCCACTCACGTGTTTTAGTGGATTCCTTTTTCATTTGGCCCCTCTGCATTTTCATTTTTTTCATATCAGTAAAATGAAAATTCTTAAATGTCTGAAAATGTCTGTTTTTGATTCTTGGTGACAACTTCAAATTGTGAGAGCAGTGCTTCCCATCCCCTTTGATATTATGATGCGTATATAGCATTTCTAGCATCTAGTATTATTTTAATGAGAAGATGCCTTGTGTACATGATTATTGAAACCCCTAGATTCATGCTTTAATTTTTCCTTTGTGTCTTTTCTTTTTCATTTTCAAATTTACCTTGAAAGGGGTATTGCTTCAGCCTTATAGATAAATAGGTGGTTAGTCATGCTCATTTCCCTCGATTTCTGTTCTGTTAATGCTTCTGTCTGTTCATCTTGTGCCTCTTCTATGCTATTGGGTTTTCCCAAATACTTGGTGTATCTTGGGTAATAGTGGCAGTTGAAGTGTATCCACTGCAATAAGTAATTTCCTCGCCACCTGGCCTCATATCTTGAATGGTAGGTTGGTGTGATGAGTTCTTTGAAGTGGGGTTGGGTGTAGACCAGCCGATCCTCTAGGAGGGTGGGTGAAGAGTGGCGAAATGGAGCCCATCTTTCTCACGTGGGATCACTGTGGCGTCTCAGTGCAGCAGGGGAAGAGAGTTTGGTGTATGTATTTCACTTGGATGGTATTAAGAGAATGTGCTCCTTTCACCTGCCCTCTTTTGTTTCTCTCTTTGCATTAGAGGTCTGGTTTTTCCTCTGGCCTGACTACCATACCGAAGCAGAAATGCCTACTTTATAGAGATCAGCTTTCTAACTTTATCCTAAAGGTGGCACCATCAGTGTTTCTGTTCAGAAAGTTAAAGGAGGAAGAGGCCTCTCTGTTCAGAATATAGGTAATGCAGCACCCCAAGTATCTTAATTGTTTCCTCTTCCCTGTAGTTGTGATTAGTTTGATCATTAACTTGAACTTCTCTAGTGTGTCCTTGAAAAGACTAGTGTCTTGTTTTTTCTTTCTCTTTTAATCCAGTCTATTCTAGTTTCTCCTGGATTTCTTTAAAATGTATGATGTCTTTGCTTGTTTTGAAAAGTGCTGTTATTTCCTTTTTATTTAAGTCTTCTTTTTGCTTTTTAGTGGGTGGGTCCTGGGGAACAAGTGATATATACCTTTCTTCAATCCGCTGCCTTGAGCTGTAATTGACTAAGTTGTGACTGATTTTAAGAGGAAGGTAAGTCCCCAAATATATTTTACTCAACATGTTTGGCTTCTTTTGTGTCCTAGAAGAAAGACTACGTTTTCTCCCCCCACTCTCTAAAAGAGAGCATTTCAACTTTCAGTTTATACCAAATGCTCGGTGCTGTTCTCTGGACATACGACCTTCTGTAGAAGAAAACAGGTCTGATGGTCATGATCTTGCTCGCCACCACCTTCTGAGTTTTTGGTTTTTGTATATAAATTTATACATGAGAGAAAATCTTTTTTAAACAGACAGCATATATTGGAGAATATTCAGTCATTTATAAAAATGGTCAGAAAGCAGATGAATTTGTGTTGTTACCTCATGAAGCATAACAGAAGTGGGCAACATTTTTGAACGACTTAGTAAGAGTTTAGGGAGAGTCAGAGAACAGCTACCATTTTGTTCTCTGCCACTTCATATGGATATAGTTTTGGATATACTTTGCTGAAGAGGGGGAAATAGAGAACTTTTTTCTCAAATACCTTTTCACTTAACACCCTTTAGCATTGTGGTTTCTGTGTGTGTGTATGTGTTTTGTAATGTCTTTAGGATATTAGATGAATAATTATAGTGCTCAAAGTTTCAAAATACCAGGTCTTTAATGAGAACTTGAGAAGATATGTTAGTGAGTGCTTATGTCCAGGCTTTCAGATATTTTTTGGTCCATGGTCCACACAGTATGACATTCATTTGTATGGCTACCTTGTATGTGTTATATAAAACACTTAAATTGGAATTTCATGAAACAGTATTTGCTTGGCATGTGATGGACTCATTCATGTCCGTTTTCTAACAAAAAGGATGTGACTCACTACCTTTATTTCATGATCCTCTAATTAGTTGTAACATGCAGTTAAAAAAAAACCCTGATTTGAATCCTGACCTGTTAAGAGAGTGGAAAGATGGAAGAATTTCGATTTAAGCAAGCCTATGTTCTTCTACTGTAATGGTCTTGGGTAATTTCTTGGAGTCTGGTTTTGCAACTCTAAACTGTGAATAATATCTTATTAGGTGGATTGTGAGGATTAGAAATAAATACAGTGCTGCGCTGTACTAGTAGTTTTGTAGATATTTAATAATTGCAAAGTTTAAAAAATTGTCTTCATTATTTTTACCACATGTGCTTCTCATAGACACTTGCTGAGATTCAAACATTTTTGGCCTTTAGGGAGGTTGGTAGCATTTTATCAGTATAGACATACAGACATTAATTGCCCTACAAGATCAGAAGGCTGTTAGAACACATAAAAAGTATAGAAACCTAAAGAAGGAAGTTAGAGTTGGGAAATTACAGGGATGCCTTCTTTTTTTAAGCTACAAGGAACAAGAATCTCTGAAATTGCCTCCAGTTTAAATGGGGTTTCTGTTTAAGGTTAACATAAAGGAGGAAAAAACACAGAGGCATTATTTAAAGCTGCAAAGCCAGACATTTCAGAGAATTGCAGTGCTGTTTTGAGCATGTCTCCTTGGTTTCCTTCTCTCACCTCATGGGCAGTTGGCACTTGTCTTTTCTCAGTCTTTCCTTCCAAGTCCAGTCTCTGCTGTTGGAGGCATGCTGTCTCCCACTAGGTCAAGCTCTCCTCGCCTGTTTATGATTTCTGCTGCAGTGTGGCTTCTGCTGACCTCTGTCACTCCCTGCTTTCTTGACCCATGGTGTTTTTAGGTGTAAAGCAACAGAGTCAGATTCTTTAGGCAACTGAAGCCAAGAAGAGGGAAGATATGTGGTAATTTATTGAAACAAAGTAAAAAATAAGAGATTTAGGTCATAGGAATCAATGAGCTGATTTGGTATTGGTTAATAATCAGTGCTAGTTACTTTCCAGTTTATAGTTTTCTCTTTATATATATCTTTATGTATCTATTTATATATCTTAAAAAACTGTGTGCTATGAGTGAAATCTAGTAAGCAAGGAAATGTCCTGAGAATTTCAGATTCATTTATTTTAAACAGTCAAATTACATGATCATTTTTGCCTTCTAGAAAGTTCTCTGGAGACTTTGTGATGGTTGGAGTGAGGGTGAAGGAAGGACTGTTCTCAAGAGGCTGTGCAGGACCAGTGAGAAAGCTATTGGGTTAAGTGAAATTCAGATTTTTAAGGCCCTCTATGATCTGACCCCACATAACTCTGGTTTGGCTATCTGCCATTTGTCTCTTGCTTACCTCTCTGGCACGTTTATCTTTTGTTCCTGAGGGGAGTCAAGCTTGTTCTCCCCTGAGGGTTTAAGCACAGGCTTGGAGTTGTCTTTCCTTTAATTGTCAGTTACTTGGATTCTTCTCATTTGTACCTCAACTCATAGGTCCCTTCTCCCTGTCTAGCCATATTTTAATCCCATTGCCTCTGATTTTTTCACTATCAGGTCATTCTGTTTTCTTCATTGCAGTTAGTTTGTTCCACTAATAGTGGCAATTAGTTAGGATTTGCTAAAATCTTGCTGAAGACGACTTACAGGACCTAAAATGACTGTGCTGATCAAATTGTGCTTTCTGGAGAATGCAGTACAGTAACAGCACTGAGGCGAGATGATGCATCAAAACTAGAGGTCGCTGCACAGAAGTTAGTACACCTGAAGAGACTGAGTCTCTTCAGTTCCTCCCTCTGTAGGATCATGTGGCTACTGGTTTCTCGCTCAGATCAAGATTTCTGATGTGTGCAAGAAATGTCATTGCATCAGGAAGCCAGTAGTGGAATCTCAGCTGGGACTTCTCATATTTTGTTAGTTACATAGTCATGTTTGTGGTGTGTAGCTGGCCCTAATGGCAGAGCCCTCTGGGGGTCTTTGCATTTGCACCAAAACCAGCAAACCTACAGCTTCCCTGTTAACAGTATCTTCTCTTTATACCATGTAGCAGAAGTATGACCTAGAAGACGCTTCCATTGAATACTAACTTAGCATAGCCTTTTACCTTGCAGTGGGCATATAGGTAGGAAAAAGATGCCAAGCTTTGTCCCTTTTACTTGCTGATCTCATATTGACCATAACTTCTGAGGACTGTTTTGTCCATTTCTCTGATTCCTTTTGTTCTTAAGTATTTAAAACTCATCACTTTTCTGTAGTCACCTCAACAAGTTGTTTAGATGTCTTTAAGTGGATGTCTGTGATTTTCCATATAAGTTGTCTTTGAAATGTCCCTTCCGATTGACTTTGTGTCAGTCAGTAAAACTGAGTTGATTTCACAGTATATTTGAATCCCCCACTATTGTATCCTTTTCTCTTGAAACTTTGCTAGATCTTCTCTGGAGAGTTGGAAAAGATTCTTTTAATCAGATCACTTCCTTAGGGAGTTTCTGTCTTTGATTTCCCTTTTAGTAATTATTTTTAACCTCATTGTTTTGACATTTGGACATTTTTTTGGTTCAAAGTTTAAGATCTACAGGAGTGCATTGAAAACCCTTACCACACCTGTTCTCTAGGTTCTGTCCTGGAGCAACCTGTACTGTCGTTTCCTTGTGTGCCTTTTAGAGATAATACATACAAACAGGTATTTACTGTCTTGTCACTCAGCTTTTCAAAAAAGATTATATATTGTACATGTGTGCCTAACAATGTCCCCTGTGCTCAGTCCTTACTAGTACCTGAAGAATTTGGTATCTTTTTTTGATGACCATTTCAGTATTACCAGAAACCTATGGATGAAAAGTGGGCAATAGATGTTTTTCATTTATTTTGCTAGTGCTGTGGTGAATAACTTTGCATATAAGTTATTTTGCATGTTTGCAAGCGTAGTTTGAAGGACAGAATTCTCTCAGTGGAATTTTTAGGGTCAAAGGATATATGTGCTTTTTTAAATTGCACTGCCAAATTTTCTTCATTTTCTCCAGCAGCTGTGTTTGAGTATGAGACACCGAAATGGTAAGAGTACTTAAAACACTACTGTATATATATTTAAAGATACTTTTCATCTTCATACAACACGCATAAAACATAAAAAGGCATAAAATATACTTCGATGAATTTCGTAAGTTGAACACACCTGTGTAACCACTACTCAATCAGTGCTCTGTCCCAGACTCCAGGAAGATAGCGTTGTCCTGACTTACGTCATCAAATCATTATTTTTGTACTTCATGCAAACCATACAGTACATGTGTCCTTACTTATGCCTTCTTTTCCTTAGTTGTATACCTGGGATTCATCCAGGGTATAGGAAGTTCTCAGTGAAATCTTAATTTGTGTTTCTTGAGGAGGAAAGATACTTTTATGTTTTAAGCTTTAAATTTTTGACCATCTTTTCATGTTTCAGGCTTTACATTTTTCACTTTGTGTAAGTTATTTCCTGTATCCATGAGGTGAGTAATTTTTCCTGTGTATCTCCTTACATATAAAAGATGTTAATCCTTTATCTGGGATATGAAGTATAACTTTTCTTCAGTTGTCATGCCTTTTGATTTTGCATATGGTGTTTCTTACATGAAGATTAGAAAATTGTGTAACATAATTAGTTTTTATGTCCATTAAGATTTCTCCTCATTATATATATATTTTTTCAGTAGGCCATCTTCTGAACATACTTTTAAAGATGAAAGTAAAGATGAAAGTGCAGTAAAGAAATGAAAAGTAGTAACTCTGAGAGGTGAATTTGAATCAGATGACAAGTTAGTGAAGAATAGTTTTGCCACTGCCTGTGAAGACACTGAACGTGCAGTAGAGGAGCTGACTGAGGGCAGACTTCCGGACAAAGAATGAGGGGGAGTGGTTGTGATAAAAAGGATCCTGTCCCAGGGGCAGTGATGCTGGCGAAGAAACCACACTGTGGAGCTCTCTCTCAGATTTCATGTCCTTGCAAGTGCGAGGGACAATGTTAGAGGTTGGTCTCAATGTGGAAAACGGAGAATGACGATTCCTGAAGTTGTGGAAAATATTAAAGATGCTTGCTCTGTGTCCTAAGTTACATGTGGGAGAAGATTAGGTGCTGCTCGGGCTACTCGATAAGTTATTTCAAAGAGACAGCACTTTTATTACAGTGGTTCTGATTTCTTAAATTATAGCGCACTAAATGAATATTGTTTATTATGTTTTTATTTTCTTGTACATTTATAGCAGTTTTAAAAAATATTTTGGTAGTTTTAAAGGTCACAGAATGGTTCTTGTTAAGATCACTTTGCTTCATCTCACATGGTCTTTTGCTGTGTGCTTTTTGGCCCCATGGTGCTTTACAAAATGAAGACTGCCTGTATATATTTAAATAAACAAAAACAACCCCACACTCCTTAACTTGACCTGATAATGTTTTGGAAAGTATCAGTTCATAGTCTGTTCTGACCTTGGAGTCCATCATAGTCTAAACAGATCTCCAGATAAGCTGTGTTTGTCTTAGGCCTTGAGTTTCCGCAGGAGCTGCTCTGGGTCTCCTTTCTTCCCTACGTAGTCAGATGTGTGGGTACTAATAGTCTAAAGCGCTACGTGGAGAAGAGTTAAGCAGTGGTTTTCTGTGTCGCTTAAGCCCCCACTGTATATGGGGTGCACTGTGTTAGGTAAAAACATTAGGTCTTTTTTTTTCATGAAGGAACTCTAGACAACTAAAAAAGGGCAGGCAGATGAAAGATAACATGAAGGAGTAATGTAGAAATATTGAAGAATTATAGTTTACGATACAGAACATTTCAGGCATTTAATTTTAAATTTAAAACATTTTAAAGCTGCATTTGAATTTTGGACTATGTTTAGGATGTTAGAGACTCCACAGCTGTGTTATTGATTTCAAGGAAATTGATGGGAACTAACTATACAAGTTGAGCCTCTTTATGTACTTTAAAGCTGTTAATAATTAATTGCTCATTCTATAATTTTAATTAAGCCATTGTTCTCTCATTGTGACATTATTATAAAATCTTTGTCAGTTTGAAGGGTAATTTTTTTTTAATCTAAAAGTTGGAGAATTGTGAACTATTGTCAATGGTAATTACAAAAAAAAAAAAAAAAATCAAAACTGTTAGCACATCCCCTTGGCACAGCAGTTGCACTGGCTGCTTTATTGCCACCTGGATTTTGGAAGTGGGTGATTGCAGCCATTGGGAATGAGCATGTAAAAGGGAGATGCGACCTGACGCCGTGTTTTGTTTTCATAAAATCTTTCAAAGGTACCTGCCAATTTTATACTACATTTTTTTGGAAATTCTGATAGTGTTGTTTCTAATAAAGTTCTAATAATTGAGGAACTTTTAGACTTTTCCAAAGTGACTATTTTATATTCTCACCAATAGCGTATGAGGGTTTCAATATTTCTATACGTTCTCAACAAACCGTTATTATTGCCTTACTGAGAGCCATCTGCATGATCTTGAAGTGGCATCTCCTTATGATTTTTATTTGCATTTTCCTGATATCTAATGATGTTGAATGTATTTTCATGTGCTTGCTGGTTATTTGTATATCTGATTGAGTATCTATTGAGATACTTTGCTTTATTTATTG
This sequence comes from Solenodon paradoxus, assembly GCA_004363575.1. NCBI lineage: Eukaryota > Metazoa > Chordata > Mammalia > Eulipotyphla > Solenodontidae > Solenodon > Solenodon paradoxus. The sequence continues at coordinate 484,874 of RJWH01000047.1, forward strand.
ATTTTTTAAGGAACGGTTCAGGCAGGTAGGAAGAGAGACGAGAAAGAAGCACTTTATTTTATTTGGTTGTTCATGTTGGTTGTTATCCCCGACACCGGGTTCCGAACTTGGGTACTTGGGATGTATGTGACTATACCTCGCCAGGTGACTAAGCCAGTACTCCACTAGGGCACCCCACTTTGCCTATTTTAAGATAGTTATTTGCCTTTCTACCTTTGATTTGTAATATTTGTATATTCTAGAGAGAATTCACTTAAATGTTTTGTCAAATTAATTGCATCCTGTAGCTTGCTTTTTCACTTCTAACCCTCAGTCTCCAAAAAAATGAATGTATTTGTGTTCTATACTGTACTTCTAACCTCACTTATGATGCAGCCTTTAGCTTTCTCATTTTCTTATATTGTGAAAGTGAAGAAGATAATTAAGGTTCTTAAAGCCTTTATAATTAAGGTTGTTATAATTAATCACTTTGATTAATGATGTGCTTGTCTTATGTTTGATTCTTTGGTATGTTAGATTTTTAATTTATAATTGACATACAAGATTATCAGTTTTGGGTGTACCACCTAATGATTCGATGTATAGTTTTTTTTCTTGTGATAAAAACTGATCAAGATTTACTCTCAAATATGCAATATAGTCTTATTAACGCCAGTCACCCTGCTGGTACTTTATATACCTCTGACTTTTACCTGAAAGTTTGTACATTTTGACCCCTTGTATCCTTTTCTCCCTCCAACTACCATTGCGCCTCTCTGGCACCCACCAGTCTCTTCTGTGTATCTGTGACATTGAGCTTTTCTTTTCTTTCTAATTTTTTTTAAATTTAAATATTTTGCATGCGAGTGAGATCATGTTTATCTTTCTCTTATTTCCTTTAGCATAATGCCCTCAAGATTCATCCATATTTCCTTATTGTAGCAAATGGCAAGATTCTTTTTTCTCAAGGGGCTAAATAATATTTCATTCTCTGTTCGTGTGTCTGTGTGTGTGTATTACATATGTACACACACCACATCTTCATCTATTTATCCACTGATGGACACTTAAATTATTTGCATGTGTTGGCTAAAGAATGCTGCAGTGAGCATAGGTTGCTTTTTTTTTTGAGTTAACTTTTTCATTTTTTTTTTAGAATAAAGACCCAGGGGTGGAATTGCTGGATCATGAGAGCTCTAATTTTAATTCTTCGGAGGAATTTCCATACTGGTCTCCATAGTACCTGTGCCAGTTTACATTTGCACCAAGGGTGCACCAAGGTTCCCTTTTCTTTACACTCTTTCCAACTTGTTTCTTGTCTTTTTGATAATATCTATTAATAACATGGGTAAGTAATAGCTCATTGTGGTTTTGATTTGCATTTCCCTGATAATTAATGATGTTGAACACATACCTTTCCATGTGCCTGTTTTGACCATCTATCTCTGTCTTTGTAAAAATGTCTGTTCAGAACATCGTTCTGTTCAGTTGTTTTTGGGTTTTTTTGCTACCAAGTTTTATGAGTTCTTTATATATTTTGTATATTAGCCCCTTCTGAGATATATTATCAAGTGTTTTCTCCATTTAGTAGATTGCCCTTTCATTTTGTGGATGACCTCCATTGCAGGAGCTTTATTATTTTGATATGGTTCCATTTGTTTGTTCATTGCTTTTTGGTTTGTGCTTTTGGTGTCAGATTAAAAAAAAATTATTGCCAAATTTATTATGTTATGGAGCTTTCTTGCCTACGTTTTCTTGGAGTTTATGGTTTTAGGTCTTAGCTTCAAGTCTTGAATCTACTTTGACTTAATATTTGTGTATGGTGTAAGGTAATGGTCTGGTTTCATTCTTGTGTGTGTGACTGTTCAATTTCCCAGTGCTGCTGCAGAGACTGCCTCTTCCCCATTGTATACACTTGGCTCTCTAATCCTAAATTAGTTGACCATATATTTGTGTATTTATTTCCAGACTCTGCTGTCAGTGACAGCTTTACTCTTGCTTTCCAATACCTTTTATTTTACATTTTTTCTTGTTTATTTTTTTCTTGTCCTGTTGCTCTAGCTAGGAATTCCAGTACTGTGTTAAGTAAAAGCGGCTAGAGTAGGCATCCTTGTCTTGCTCCTGAGACCAGAGGAAAGGTTTTCACTTGAGGTGTGTGCTGTCTATCCTCATTATTTGTAGAGTGTTTTTTTTTTTTTTTTTTAATCTTACATAGATGCTGAATCTTGTCATACGTTTTTTATGTCTCTCTCAATGGGTTGTATGATTTTTATCCTTTTTGTTTAGCCTCTAGTTCCTGACCAATTCTCTACTGTTTTTTAAAAGGAAAGGTGCAGGCAGGAATAAAGGTGAGCAGGAAGGCAGGAAGAGAGAAGAGGATGCATTTCTTACAATTTAAATTTATTCATCTTGGTCATTCCCCCTGGTCCTGGGATGTGACCCCAGGTCTTTGGGGTGGGTGTATGTGGATGGTGCTAGCCAAAGGCGGCTTGACCAAATGACTGCTCCGCCAGGGTCACCTTCTGTTCTTTTTCCATTTGTACCTGGGGTGATCATTTTAAAAGGCAAATCCAATTATTTATCCTTCTAATAAAACCCTTCATTAAATTTCTTCTGTGTTACATTTACTGTGTTGAACAGCGTTGGGGCATTTTTGTTTTGTTCCTGATCTTAGAGGGAAAAGCTTTCAGTTTTTACCATTGAGTTGACTGTGAGCTTATCATGTATGACTTTCATTATGTTGAGGTACATTCCTTCTATACCCACTTACCATAAATGAATTGTGAGTTATGTCTAATGCCGTTACTATCTATTGAGATGATCCTGTTTTACTGTGGTGTATCCCCCTTTCTTTGTGGTGGTTTTTTTTTTTTTTTTTTTTGTATGTATGTATTTAGAGGAAGGAAGCAGCCAGGAATGAAGGCAGGAAGAGAGAGGAGGAAGAAGCATTCATCCATCCATTTAGGTGTTGTCGTCCTTCGTTCCCCTGTCCCCCATCCAGGGCCATGAACCATGGTCCTTGGGCTTTACAGGGACTCTGTCATCCTGCGCTGCAGATTTCAACCACTGAGTCACCAGGCTGGTATACCCCTTCTCTCTTTCTTCATGGTGTGAGAAAGTTTTAACTTTTGACGATGGCAGTTTATCTGTTTTTTGTTATTTTTTTCTCGTGGTTTGTGTTTTAGATAGCTAAGAAATCATTGCTTAATCCATCATCATTTTAGTCTTTGATCCATTCTGAGTTAGTTTTTTAGGATGGCATGAAGAAGGGTTCCAACTTCATTCTTTTGCATGTGATTATCTTTTTGTCCCAGCACCCATTTGTTACAATGATAGATTTTTTGTGAATTTTGTCTGTAGTCCCTAGATTTTATTAACAGTTGAAATTAAATTTTACTGACTACTACCGCAGTGTCCAAAATAAGAGTAAATTCAGTATTGAAGAAAAAAATACTTGGTGAGTAAAGCATTATGTTATATCTTAGTAGTAGTATTTTTAGAAGGAGGCAGAAGACCAAAGCAGGATTTGTAACTGTTATGCTGTAACTTTTTCAAATGGAAAATAGAGCAGTGGGAATGAGAGACTGAGAGTAAGTCCTATTGGTAGCTAGAGTTGTTTCCTTTTGCTCCAGAGCTGTTAGTTGAAGGTAGGTGCATTAGACTCCTAGAGAAGAAAGTACTTTGAAACAATTAGAGTTGGTAATTTCTTGAAATTGGTATCCATATGTGAAAAAACTGTTCATCAGAGGAAGAACTCAAATAGTCAATCATTTTGTCAGTAAAATTGCAAAATGGGTTTCTGCAAGGAAGAATTTTGTTGAAAGGTTTCCCTGTTCTGATTCTATTTTGTTTTTGCATTTGGGATTTCTCTTGAGCATTCAACCTTTTCTAGACTTTTGTCAAGGAGTCAGAATGAGGGTGAGTAAAAAATGGGAGGTTATTTTCTTGAAGATTAAATGATTGAAGTACTCCAGTTTTGATTAGCTAATGTTATTAAGTTTAAGCCTCAAAACTGGTCTTATTGTTTGAGCTAGTTATTTTCTCTTTGGCTTCACTAATCTTTCTGGAAAATGGAAGTGAGTCTACCAACAAAGTTGAGAAGAGAACTAAAAAATTAGTATCAGTTTGTATATGTGGTTGTGATTTGTAGATTGAACTGAAGAAATGTTGCATAAATTGCAGGAAAATGCCAATTTTTGAACTGTAAATACAATTTTACTGTTATCCTTTGAAGATAATCTGTTACCTTTTCTTTCTGATTTAGAGAATTAATGCTCTATCTATGTAAGTAATTCATTAGAAGAGTATGTATATATTAAAAATGAGAAGTTGTACCAGAGTATGTTTGTACTTTTGGGAAAGGTGTATTTGAATCATATGTTTTAAGGTAGGGAAGGACTCTGTAAACTGAGACAGATGAATTTAAATACCTGGCCTTTATGCAGAATAATTTAAACTTTTTAGTGATAAGACTCAACTGTATTGCTCAACATGGAATTGGAAATATAAAAAGATTAGATATCTTCATTTTTCCAAAGTGAGATTTTTGGAATGATCTTTAAAATAAAGAAATACTTTTGAGCACATAGCCTGTTCCCTGTCTTAAATTTATCTTGTTTCCTCAATTTCAGTGGCTTTTTTGAGCATAGCCTTGGTTGGGACCAGTGGACTTCAAACAGTAGTTTGCTTTTTGTGATGCTGGTAGAGATGTCTTCACGAGTAATTGACTGCAAATGGGTTAAAGTGGAGATGCCTTTATATAGTTTTAATTTATTAAGGTTTAAATTTAATGTTTATGTGTCTATGCTTAAAAAGGTTAACATACTGTTTTTAGTGCATATGAATTTTCTTCTGAATTTACTAATTTAAAAAAGAATTACTAGGGGTACCATGAAGACTTTCTTCTCTTGCTTTTTAGTGAATCATCTGAAAGATTGCTACTGTTCACAGACTTCTCTCAATGGCCTGACTAGACATTAGCAGTGACTTCGCTTCTCGGTTGATACTGAGACTGATAGTCGCAGTGTAGGGCAGCGCGGGGGATGCTGCATAACAGGGTATTGTCATGTGATGACTTCTGCCCGTAGTGTCTAATAGCACTGTCAAATTAGAGAGGGATTCATTGCACTAAAGAGTATCCCATATTCAACTAGAATTAGCTGAATTGTAATTTAAAAAATGTTGGAGTTGGGGAATGAGGACATTAGTGGTGCTAAATATTGCTGTTTGTGAGTGAGACTGAGACAACTGACACCTGACCACCTCTCCTTTCTGCACAGGTCTGATGCTCGATCTGCGCTTTAATTTGCAGCTGTCACCACATTTTAAAGAAATCATTGCTCTTTGCAACTGCCTTATTTCACTGTCAGCTAAAGGCCATTGATTCAAGAATTTTGTTTTTCTCAAACTTGGTTTAATAATTGTATGCAAGCTAGCCTAACACAATCTAATGTCCAGCAGTGTGGCTTCACTGTTAGAGCACTTGCATGTTTAAGTCTCTGAAATTTTAAGTCAGACATCTTATCTTCAAATGCACAGGAGTTCATGTTAATATGCATAGAGCCACATTTGACATCTGTGTTAGAGGCCGAATTCATGCCACTACTAAGGGCTGCGGGTCAGTAGGTCAGTACTTTGCAGTTTTGCATGCAGGGGACATGCTAAACTCGTTGATGCTATTCTCTCCATTCTGTCATATCACCTCTTCTTTCACCCCAGCACGTGGTGGTGTCTGCCGTCCTAGATTCTCTGGCACAACTAGCAATACGCACCATATCTGTCTTCGTATCTTATTAAGATGAGGAGAAAATATCTGAATGTTATCACCCTAAAGCACCTTATAGAATATAATTTACTTAGTAGACACAGCATTTTAGAATAAGATGTGCAGGCAGTTTGTACAGAAACAGACTTGCTTTCCTTACACCAGAACCAGGCTCAGTGGGGTTGTCAAGAGTTTTAATTCCCATATGCCAGAGAGACTTGCGTTCAGTTATGAAAGATGCTTTGTCATCCCATCGGCCACGGAGTGTATCTTAATCACCGGATAAGGTCTTTCCCTCAGGAGTTTAGGATTTAAAGGGGACTCTCGTGTTTGTAGCATGAATTTAGTCTGGTTGATTAAAATGTGTGTTGTTTGGAAGGGAAGATAATGATTAAAGCAGAAAGTTGTGTAAAGTCAAATTTTTTCTGGAGGAAGTAGGCTATGAAAGGGAAGACTTTCTTAATTGACATAGGAAGAGTTCTCAGTGAGCAGTTTAATTTCTAAACTTTTATTATGAAAAGTTTCAAAATAGGTGAAAAAATAATGGGGTGAGTGCTTGTGTTGCCCGCTGTTTCACTTCTCGCAGTGACCAACACACGTCCAGTCCTCCCTTTCTCTTCTAGGGCTGGCAAGCTGAGGCCTGCTTTTTTATCAGGAAAGACTTCGGGACATGCCGGACACACGAATGTGCTGTCTGTACAGTGGCCGCTTGGAGCAGTCCCAACAGGAGCTGTGTGGCCCCCCGAGACTGAAATATTACTGACCCTTAGTAGAAACTGTTGCTGATTCCTGATTTATATGCCGGCCATTCCTCTCCCAAGTTTTTCAACTTTTTAAGAAATTTTACTTTTGCATACCTTTCACTTAAATTCATCAATTTTTGATATTTTTACATTTTTATTTTGTGTTCTTGATTTTCTTTATTCATCTCATTATTTTAAATAAGTCATTTGGGAATAAGTTTTGTATGCAACATGATCCTTTATCTCTAAATACCTTATGTGTCACTTAAGATTAAGGGTATTTTCTCGTATAACCTCAGCGCATGATTAAATTTAGGGATATTTGTATTTCTACAGACTGTTTAATATAGTCCATGTTAAAAATTTGCCAGTTTTCATGACTATCTTGCTAGCAATTTTTTTTTTGCCTTTCTTTGTGTGGTATTATGTTGATATTGATAGTTTTGAAGGCTATTTCTTGGTTTAGATTTGATTCTCCAGGAAGAGATTTAGATTACATGAAATGTGGCTTTAAAGGAGTCCCATAACCACAAAAATCTATAATAGTTCTGGACCAGGAATCAAGAGTGAGTTTTGCATCTCTATTATAAAAGAACTGATTATCCATAACCTGTGTATGTGTTGAGAACAGAGAAAAGAGTAGTATGCTGTATTCAAGGAGCATAGATTTTGGAGGTAGTAGTGACATTTTAAAATTTGAGCTCTTTATGGGGTAATTCTTGCAAATAATTATATAAGTATAAGCAATTACCATCTTAAAACCATTTGTAAAATATGGCTAATATATTCCTGACTTTCCAAGTTGTTTTGGGAAATAAGCGAGTTAATACATGCAAAATAAAAACATGCTGCAGTGTGTGATAATTGAGTAGGATATAGTAAATATGAAAAAGAAAATCAAGATGAATTTAAACTCTGAAGGATTTCACTTGACCTATGAAAGATGATTGACTGGATAAAATATCGAGGTGTGAAGAATCCACTGGACATGGACATGTTTAGGACACAGTTAGATTGGTGTGGGGAGAATACTGTTAGAGAGGAGACCGGAAGAAGAGATAAACCTTGGAGTTTGAGTCTGAATTCTGGGTGTCTCCACTAACTGCTTGCGCGACATTGGGTGATTAATGTGGCCTGTCTGAATTGCGTTTTCCAGCGCTGTGGAAATGGGTGGTGTGTTCTCAGTGTTCTTCATAATAACCTGAAGTAGTAAGGAAAGGAAAAACTCTCAGCAGGAGTTAAGCTGTATCTTGAAAAATGGGCAGAAGACAGGAAGGGGAAAGCCTTGGAACAAGCTTGGCTGCCGAGCCGTTAGGCAGGGGCTTTGCAGTTATATATGCCGCTTGGAATTGGTAGAGCAGGAACATAACTTAATTATTTAAAGGTTGGTGAGACACCTGTTGGAATACAACTAGATTCCTTTTAGGTAGCATTTTGGGGTGATTGTGGATAGTTTGCTAGGGAGAAAACTCTTAAGAGAGAAGGCTACCTCAACTTTCTTGTCTTGTCCAGAAATTTGATTTTAAAAGTACCATGATTTAGTGGAAGGAAAGGGCAGCAGCACTGTAATAAAATGACCTTGAAGAAAATGGGTGAGGTTGAAATAAGTTTATAGATGGGATTGAGAATTTTTTGTAATGTTTCTGCCATTCAGTTCTGGGGCTTCTGCATACCCAGCCACCCGAGTACAGTAGTTGATTTTGGCAGACCAATATATGATTTGGAGGTATAAAGTAAAAAGATCGCAGAATTGGTGGCCAGTGTTGCTGCTGGGCGGCGATCTAGACCCACAGCGTATTACTCTATGCGGTGAATGACCATTAGTCTATTCAGAGCAAATTTCAACAGACCTGTCAGGGTGTGCAGTAAAAGACTGGCAACTTTCTCTGCCGATCATTCATTTCTGTTTACTTGTCTAAACATTAAATCAAGGGAAGTCTTAATTATATATGAATTCAGCCATTTATTGGAGAAATAAGAGAGATGAGACTATATTTGACCACAAGATGTTTCAGGAACAGCCTGAATTGGGTAGAGCAGATATTCTTGGTTCATAGAACTGCTGTGATTTCCTTCTTTCAAAACCTTACTATCTAGGTTTTTCTGAGCTGATGCTTTCAGTAAATCCCCTTTTTTTTTTTTGGATTTGCTTTCGGCTATTTGCAGTCAGTGAACCTAGATGGTTATATTGTTAAAACATAATGTCTTTTGGTGTTCATAAAGTTAAGTATGGAACTTGAGAGAGGATACTTCTCTTGTAGTGAACTTTTTTTAATCTCTTTGCTGCTAGAATGTCAACTTCAGTGAGTTTCTTTAATGCTCTGTCAGCATCTGAAATGTATGAGTGAAATGAAGAAATGTGACTTTTTACAACGTAGCATTTAGTTAAGTTTAATAAAAGAATTTACAGATGAATTCTTCTCAAGTTTTTCTCAAGTCTTTTTTTCTATCTTTGTTTTTTGCCTCTAGTGGATGAGTATGACAAGTAGTATCAAGTCATGCTTGTGGATAAAAATATCATGGCCCGATATTTTTAGTCTTAATTTGTGAAGATAGCTAATGTCTTTTAACTGAATAAAATTGAGCCGTTTTAAAATTCATTTTATACTAATTATCTAAAATTTAACTTTTATTTGGTAAAATCTCATACTTAAAGTTTCTACTTAAAAGTTATATTAAAACTTGTTAAATTACCAAAGAGTCCCAGTGACGGGTGTGCAAAAGGCAGTTGTAGCTCATGCTTGTTATCTGTAATAAAGGAAGTTTATTTCCTGGCTTTGGTGACCTAGAAAGCCGGAACTTCTGTGCTTTAAACAAAACAAAACATGGAAATAATGAATGCATATAATACAGTGGAAGAAACGAGGTTTTTTTTTTTTACTAGAAGTACCCTCAGGAGATGATGTTAAGAACTTGTGTTTTGGTTCTTTTGGTAGGTAGTTCGTGTTATGTTTATGTGTATCTTAATCTGTTAACTTTATTTATAAGTTACTGCGTCTCTTCGACTTTTAAATGAAATATTCTGGATAATGTCTTAGTGAAATATGTATTCTTTGAATAATATCTGGTGAGAGAAGATTGTTGAAGATTGACATAAAGAAAATATGGATCTGCAATAAGAAGTTTATCGGACAGGAGAAATGTAGGAAAGTGTTGAAAAACACTCATTTGTTTTCTTTTACTAAGTAACACATATGTCTGACAGGTCAGTTCACCAGATGTGAGGTGGTTTACACACAAGTAATCTGCAACACCAACTGAATGTCCTATAATTCTGTTTATTTTTTATATTCTCATATTTGTTTAATATTATCCCACAAGTTAAGGTTCAGTCTCACAAAATTGCCTCACGTCAGATGACAATTTCAAGTCTCAGATTGTCTTCTGTAATTCTGACTACCTATAAATCAAGGTTAGCATTACCCCCTTGCTTGGGTTCTGTAATTTTCTTATAGAACTCAAGGAACCACTTGTTTTTGTTGACTAGTTTTTTGCAAAGGATGTGGTAGAGGATACAGATGAGCAGCCAGTTGTAAGAGATGCATGAGGAAGGTTTGGGGGAGGGAGAGAGAACTTGGTGATCTTTCAGGACCTACATGTGTTCAGCAACTTGAAAACACCAAATCTGGTCCTTTTTAGATTTTTATGGTTCAGTCATCACTGCTTCTTCCCTTCCCAGAGGATTTGGAGTTGGCAGAAATATCCGAGCTTCAAATCACAACTTGGTCTTTCTGGCCCACCTTCCTTATGCATCTCTTACATATGGCTGCTCATCTGTCACTTAGCAAATTCCAGGGGATTTAGGAGTCCTGTGTCAGAAACCATGGTCAGAAACCAAATATTGGAACAAAACATATGCCTAGTGCTCTTATCATTACAAAATTACCAGATTTTTTAGAAGCTCTTGTGCCAGGAACTGGGGTCGGAGACACATACACAAGTACATATATACATATATTTTTTTTCCCCCTGTAATTTTATGGCAACAGATGCATCAAATAGCAGTAAGATCATCCCTTGATATACTTTGAGCACAAGTCTGGTATTTCTGTGTCCTCCTTGTAGACTTTCCTCTCAGTCTAGAATACATACCTGAGTAGAGTTAGACTTCAAGGAGATTCAGCCTCTGCCAAGTTATTCTCCATCCAGAGAATTCCTTGAGAACTTAGAGTTTGAAGCAGTTTTTTATTTTCACATGTGTAGTATGGTTATAATTCTGTTTTTTTTTTTACATTACAAAGTCTGTAATCTTTAAATAGGGTCTGAATGAATGAATGTGAATGTTCAAAAAGCATTTTTGAATTTAAAGAGATCAAGTAATTTTGAAAGAACAGTCCTATATTGACCTGGAATGGAATCAGTTTCTTACAGTGTGGCTTAGGGGTAGTTATCACTTAAGCGTTCTACAACTGTGTCCTGAATTTCTGACTGAGAACAGTGGATAAAGTAAGTGCAGAAAAGGAAAAAGAACCTCAAAATTTATATACTTAAGAGGTGTTTATTTTATGATTTTAAAGCTAAGGAGCTGGCAGAAATGAAGGTAAGCAGGCAGGAGGAGCCGGGAGGAAGAAGCAATTTATTTTATGTTCTTTCACCTTGTTGCCCCGCCCCGTTATGCTCCCATGTCATGAACCCTAATCCTTGGGGTTTGTATGTGGACTGTGCCAGCACGAAGCAGCAGACTTGACCGTTACACCAAGGTGTACCAAGAAATTTAAAAGGCTATTGACCCCTGGACTCCTGGTTTCTAATTGCTTTTTTAAACTGCCTTGTCTATATGAAAAAGAGCAAATTGTTGGGGTCAGAATGCAGTAGTTTGGATTCACATTTCTCAAAATCATTTCGCTCTTTAGTACTATTTCTTTGCCTTTTGAATGAAATAGCCGGTTTTACTTTGTATTCCTCCCAATTAGTGACGTGGAAATAAAGTGGAATTTATTAAAATTCCAAGTGAGATTTGCTGACTTCTTTTAAATTAGAAAATTAGTCGTTGTATTAGTGGAATTCAGGTAGACTCAATCAGATGCTTAACATCTTTTATTCCAGACGATGTATATTGATAGAATGTATAGAGCACATTACTTCGTCCAGTGTAGCAAACGTTAGGGAGAACTAAGAGCTTAGAGCTTAGATTGCCTATGAGGAATTTTCCTGGGATGGGAAACTGCAAGTTATTTCTGATGAATATTTTAAATCATTTTGATGTTATATCTAGAAGGAAAGTAATTTCAGACTGCACAGATATTCAGTAATCTACATGACATTCAAAACCAAAATAAAGGTACTATTTTTAAATACTGTATAATTACGGAGAAGGCTTAATGGAAGCCTTATTAAATTACCCTTATTTGCTATCACTGAAAGTATCCTGCCCAGGAATTCAAGTGTTGCTGGTTTAGGCAATAGTTTAATTGCTTCTCAGCTACTGTTTGGAAGCTAGGAAAATGAATAATATTAGACTCTTATTTCTTTAAAACCCAGGCATTAGATTAATCTGATATTCATCCCAGATGCTTGACTGTGATATTAGTTAAAAATGGGTGTTTCTTAGAGATCAAACTCTTGACCCGCTCCTACTTACTCATCTAAATCCCCATATTTTTTGCCTCTATTTTATATCCACTATTTAATCCAGAGATAATAACCTCATTTTAGGAATCCCAATATCAGCCTATTTAGAAACAGTTCCATTTTTGTTATTATAAAATAATGTTCATGAACATACTAAGTGAACCATTTTAGACATTAGATTGGGTGTATTAATAGTTTATTTCAGCAAATCTGCGGGTCTGCTTAAGGACAGCTCTGTGTCCCACCATCCACACAAAATCTAATGTTAAAATCCTTTCAAGTTGAGGAGATAGGTTTAGAGAGGTTAAATAATTTCATGCTCAGCACTTGGTAGTTATGGCATTTTTGCAGTTCTTTTCTAGTTTTATGTGTTGTTTCTTCTAAATTCCTAGAATTTGGTAAAACAAGGATAAAGCTGTTAAATGGAATGCGGTATGATTAATTAAGTGCACTAATAGGTGAGTACCGACTGAATTTTAAAGAGCTAGACATTTGTATCTTTGTCAGGTTTACAGATGTAATGACTTGGCATTTGATTATTAAATTAATGTGAGAAGGAGTAGGATTTGGGTTAGAGGAGAATAAGGACGGACATTAAATGATCCAGATTATTAGAGAGAAAAAGCAAGGAGTAAAAGTGGTAGGGATTTGAGATAGGGATTGATTTCATAGCAACCACTAATAAACCTAGAAGATTTGAAAATGTGTAGACCATGTCATCCATATTCTTTCAGATATTACTTCCTTTAGTGTTATGCCAGTAGAGCAAATTTGCCTATCTTTTCTCTTGTTCTTTCCAGGACCTTCAGGTCTGAAGCTGATGACGAAAGTAGCCCTTGCTTGTAGACTGTCTGGATACTTTGGAGTGATCTATCTAGTTTTTGTCTCTAGAACAATCAAAGAAACATAGGAAACCTTAAACCTTTCTCAGTGAACTGAGTTCAGTCTGTTGGTATTTTTTTCTTGTCTATGCAGTTCTTTTTGTGTCCAAGTTCCTTCATTCAGGCCTAAAGTGTCAGTGGGGTCAAAATCAAGCCGCTTACCTTAGGAAATACCTTTAAGAGCAATGGTTGGTCTTTGTAACGGTACCACTGTATTATATGTAGCTTGCAAGATGTTGGGTTATGTTCCTGTATTTCCTTAATATAATCTTTCCAACCTACATGTGGTTTTCCAATAATTGGTCATAGTTCTTATTCTTTACCTTTGTAACAAAAATTACACTTGAAACTGAATTCAGTATTCTGAATTTCAGATATGGTTTTGGAACACTGATCTTCATCCTTTGTTTTCTGTAAAAGACCAGGTAATAGAGGTTTTCAGCTTTGTGAACAGTCTCTGTTGCAATTCTCCAACTATACATTGTAGTATGAAAGTGGCGTATGTAAGCAGATGACCAAGGTTGTTTTTTAGTAAAACTTTACCCTCCCCAAACAAACAAACCCCCAAAGCAAAAAGAAAAAACCCCAAAACAACTTTGTTTCTAAAGAGATTTTTTATTCCAGCATGATTTAAGACTTCGGAAAGAGACTCCAGAGACCTAGAAGGAAGGCGGGGGAGTGTGTAAGAAATTAATCTGGCATCCGATGTTCACTTACTCTGCCTCTTATCATCTGTTGGTCTCGTCTAGGAACATCTTTGAGCTTCAAGTTATCTTGTTTTTGAAACAAACTAATACTGCTGTAGAAGATTATGAGAGTTAAATGATACTTAGTGGAAGCACTGCATTTTGTTACTTCTGGTAAGAATATTTAACTCACGGACTTCAATTTCCTTAATTGTCTTTAACCTTCATATCATCAAAACGTTTTCTATATTATATATAGGATATTTCTCAGTTTGGGTTTATGTCTATGTTGTCTTCCAAGAAGTCGGGATATGTTTTCTTTTTTTCTTCGAGGGCTGGGTTTTCTGTGAACACAGATCCTATTTTTTTAAAGACTTCAAAGGGTGTCATAGGTCAATCCAGTCAAAACCCAGTTACTGCTTTAAGGAGGCGAATCAGTTTCTTAGAAGCTTAAGTTATAGGCCCAAGACTGCTGGCATCCTAGAGGCAGAGCAGGAATGAAGTTCCCAGGTGTGTTGTGAATAAAGGGCTCATCACCAAACCCTTTCTCCAATGGGAAAATGACCTTGGTTTAATGTTTAGCGATGTTACATGTGAGACATAAAGGTGTGGATGTCAGCAGTGTTGCCAGCCAACAGGGACATGACATAAGCAGCCTCTGACATGTGAACTGTATGTACTAATCTAGTTTAGGAGTAAATACTGAGTGGGGACATGTGGCTTGTTTTTAAAACTGAGCCTGTCCTATGATGGGTTTGGTCCCTTGGTATTCGTGTGTCTCTAAAAGATGATATTGGTTTCTCTGTGGAGCTTGGGGTTTCTGGGCCCCAGGGTAGTTTCCATGACTTTCTGTGTGCAGTTTTGCCCCATGTGCTTGAGCAGTCACCTCGTGGTGGTAGAGGGGAGAGTTGAGAGGCAGTACTCCTGACTGCGTGTTCTGCAGGCATGCCTGGCCCAGTCCTCCATAGCCCTTCCTGTCCCAGGGCCTTTAGAGTAAACAGGTTACAGGTGTGGCTACTTGGTAGGTTTCGTGAGTTCCTCTAGTCTGAGTCATCCCAGTAGTTCTTTTCATCTAATTAATTAACTGACTTGAGATCAAGAGCCAGTGAACAATCACAGGACAGATCTTCATCCTCTTTGTGGGAAAGTATTTTCCTCAAAGTATTCTTTAAACAACTTCGGGCTTATTTATTTCCCTCCCTCTGGGGAAGAGATAGGTTTCGTTGCGTTCCTCTGTTTACACATTTCCTCCCTCCTTTCCCTCAGCTTCATTTGGTGTGCGCACTAGAAACTGGAATTAGTGTTTTAGGTATGATGGTAGGAACAAGGTCGAGAAATACTTTTTTCCCCCTTAGAAGTTGGGTTATTGGAGAACTAGCCAGTTACAGTTCTAGCTCTGTGTATTTTTGCAAACTAGTCTCTCCTATTTTCCTTTTTGTTTATATAAAGATTGCTGAATACAATGGGGGCAAAGCAAACCATAAGACCTGGAGTTCTTAAGCATTTGAGAAAGTCTTGGTTTGTATCCACAGTTTTGTTGTTTTTATCTAGTTATTCTAAGGTAGTGATGGTAGATAAATATATGTAGTACAGGGCGCACAATGTAATATTTATTGGATACATGAAAGTTGAATCTGTTGTCTAAATTGTAGTGAGACTTCAGTGACTAGACATTCTCTTGTAGAGGTATTTTTCTGTTTTTCATCATGTGTCTTGGAAAAAATTCAGTATTCTGATGTTAACTTTGTAAGAAAGCTTGTATGAACCAGACTCTGGACAAACAATTATGAAAGTTTCTCTCATTTAACATATCTTCTCTTTCATATTTGATACCTTTTATGATAGCCTCCATAATATTATAGTGCTCAATATTTAAATAAACTGTCCTAGTAGGAATTAAAACTATATAATACACAGGCGATGGCAAGGAACAGATAATTAGAGTGAAAAATCAAACTGAAACATAAGTGACCTATTTTAGGACTGTGATTGTTCTGTGTATGGTTTCCAGCTCAAAACTGATAGCATCGTCATAGGGCACAGCTTGATAAATGATCCCTCGCACTCAGAACGCAGCACCTGCAATGGCTTCCTAAGTATCTTGCGGGCTCTCAGTTGAAATACAAACCCGTGCTGGCCTCCAGTCTTCACTGTGGCGCGGAGGCCCTGGCTCCCTTCACCCCCACCCTGTTCCGACTTTTCATTTTAACTCATAGGCACTTAGCGCGTTCTCCATAACACTCAGTTCTAAATCCTGCTGAAATTTGAATTCTCGTTATTTGGTCTTTGTTTACTAATGTACGTGAAGTAAGTTTTGTTTAGTAAGTTTCATTTCTTTGTTGATGAAGGTCTAACATATAATATTAACAGTGTCTAGTCTAGGGAGGTTAAGAAGACTTGACTTTCCCTTCTCCACCTCTCCCTTTGCTCTCCCCACAGTTCTCTTATCTGTTGCAGGAGAATCCAGTCAAAAAAATAAACAAACCCCTGCTATTTAGTTTAGCTTAGAGCTAAGCATAGGCTTTATATTACAGTGCTTCTTGGTCTCCTAAAGGAGAATCTGGCTTTCTTCTTGAGTAACTGATGCCTCAGTAATGTAGAGTTCATTTATAACATCCATATCCTTTGTTGTTGATGGAGTGCTTTGGTTGTTTTTGATATTAGAGAACTGGAAAGATTAGAAAATCAGTTTTTTAAGTGTAATTCTGTTTGTGGGTAGTTTGTGTTTTTTTTAAATTACAACTACACAATTTACTTGTTTCTTTTCCCAGATTTGGTTGTGAATTGGTTTAGGATTGTTAAAAAAAACATAGAAACACATTTTGCAATAACATTTTAGTTGACATTATAGAAGTGATTTTTGGCGTCCAGTTGTTATTAACCCTGTCAGAAAGCTAAAATTCCTTTCTTTGCGTTTTTAAAATAGGCACTACAATCCTGATTTCTTCTCACCAACTACTTGGTGGCACTACAAAACTTACGGCCAGTGTTTTTCCTGCTTGCATTTGCTCTGACCAAGAGGGTTCATTTCCAGGACCATGCTGTTATTTCTGTGCCTTCATTGTCCTCTTTCTTTGTTGCTATTTTTATAGTCTTATGATTAGTCATAAATAGCTTTTTTTTTTTTTTTTTTTTTGCTTAGAATCTAATTTTTTTCAATGATATATTATTCTTAACGCCTTTGTGCCCTTTAAGCTATATAAGCAATTAAAACTAGTTAACTTTGTATAATAACATTTTTAGGAGTTTAATAGTATTGGTGCTCTATTCTTATTTCTTTTTTTTTTTTTGAAGGAAAGGTACAGGCAGGAAGAGGGAGGAGGAAGCTTCTTTATTTAGCTGATCACACCAGTTGCTTCCTCCCAGATCTGGGATTTGAACCTGAGGTGTATGCGATTTTCTCCTTCGGAGACCGCTGACCCTAATCGCTGCTCCACCAGGGTGTGCCACTGTCTTGTTTTTATATCATAGTTTATTCTGTTTACAGTAAGCTGAACTGGTAAGTTCTTATTGATTGTCAGGCTATCTAATACACTCTGCAGAATGTAGTATTATATAATCATTTTCCAGATGAGGACGGAGGTCTTGCTCATGGTTCTAGGGGTATTATGTGAAAGCACTGCCAACAGAAAGAGTCAAAAGGCTTTCTTATTTCCATTCTACTCCACTGCCTTTTAAATGTGAAGACAGAAATACGGAAGTATTAATAATCTTACTTTCTTGATCAAACTTCATTATGATGATGATGATGATGATGATGATGATGATGATGTTGATGATGTTTGAATGCCTTAGAGGATTTCCTTCCCTTAGAATGGTTATATATTTTAGTGGAGAAAGTTTTGAGTGATTTTTTTATGGTTTCTTACTTGTTTTTTTTGTATTAAATGTCTTTACCTCATTTAACCTAAAAACTTCATGGCCATCTTGAATTTGTAGAATTTTGGGTGGTCTGGGGAATTACTTCAGATTGTGGCCTGTTGTCCTTTTTTGTATATGTGTGAATAAAGATTAATTGGAAACAGTAATGCTCATTCATTATTTATTAATTGTCTGTGGCTACTTTGTGCTATAATAACAAGTGAGTACTTATGACAGAGACCATGTGGCTCACAGAGTTAAAAATACTTACTTTCTGGCCATAGTTTGCTATCCACTAGACCATTCCCCACAGCATTGCTGAAAAGGAGATGAAGCACTTGTAATATTCACAGAATCTGAGTCAGTGCTTTATTATAATGTAGGCAGTGGGCAGGGACAGGAGTAGTGTTGTGTATTGAAGTAATAAGTAAACTGAGTTACTTAAAGAGACGGGGAAAGGGGAGGGAGAGAGACTAGTGGTTCAGGTGCAGGACATAGCCTGTACCCACTAGTAGAACAATTTCGTTTCAAATTGGTAAAAAAGAAAAGTTAAATTGGAAGCAATTTGGTAAACCAACACCAGATGAGAACTTGGTATTAAGAATTATAAATGTCATTTATTTCTATCATGTAATTGTCATGAATTATATTAAAAGACAATATGGGTCTGATTTCTTGCAGGCATATTTCTGACAGCCATTTTGGTAGAAATATGATGGTAAAACAAGCAGTATGTTTTAATTTACTATGAAAGCATTGCTGGTACTGTCTAGATTATACCAATTTTAGAGCTATGAAGTCAAAGCAAGTAACTTTAAAGTTTTTTCATGTGAAAATTTGTCATGTACAACTGATTCCCATTTGGTCTTTCTGTGTTTCTTTACCAAAGTGTGGGTATCAGCAGTACTTTTTTTTTTTTTTCCCAGTGGTAGATTCTGTTTTGTAGTCTTCCTGGGTCTCTTTCTAAGATGTCCATATTATTGTTAATGTTCATTTGTTCATCTGGGGACATAGGAATTGAGTTTATCTTTTGTTTCTACTTGTTAATCTTAAAACAATTAATAAAACATTTAATTTACTCTTGATATATAGTATTTTCCTACTGTAGTTCTGAGAACCACTCTTAATGTTAGTATTTGGAAGAAATGATCCCTCCATGCCCCTCTCATAGATTAACAATCAGAATTTGACTAGTGAAATATCCCATCCTGAACTTTTCTGGCCACATAGTCCAGTGGTTCTCAGCCCTTATTAGAATTCCCGGGGGGACCTTTTACATGTGCACGTTAGTGCCTGAACTAATGTGCTGCTTTCATCTCTACTATCTGGCGGATCTGTGTGAGTGGACCCACTGTGGCACAGGTGAGTCTGGAAAGGTATTTCTAGAGGACAACGTTAATCGGAGATCCCACTCCCCTGGCAGAGCCCCTTGTTTCTGCTGGGAAAGTTTTGTTCAGCAGAATGATGTTTGTGTTGTTCTTGCCTAATTAGCGATTCGAGTTCTTGGTCTCTGAATCAAATACTCAACCCCTAGGAAGAGTGAGAAAACCTAATGAGATCTAGGAATTATGTCACGTTACTTTTCATCCAACTCTAACGTCTTAGGTGCCAAGGTTCCTGCCTCTGTGGACTTAGACATTGGAGTAGGCCAAGTTTGAGGTGGTTGTTTTTCAGTCCTATTATTTCTTAGATCTTTACGCTGTTGCTGCTTCCTGTCACTCTTCTGCTTGTTTCTTCTTCCTAAACTTAGAAAACAAGCAAAAGACATCTAAAAAGGGGTTAGCTGCTATCACCTTTAAGAAGAAACAGTTAGCTCTGTCATTTCTAAGGTGTCATAAATGACAAGTTGCAATATTAATTTAGTAATAGTCTTTTGGGAGAGAAAATGAAGTTACAGTTAGACTTTGTTGATATACTATGTTTATTAAAGGATTCGACAATAGTGTTTATACATTTCGTCTCCTTTTTTGTACTACAACTTAAGTTTGCATCTCAGTCTTTTCTCATTGTCATGTTTACATTCTCTATTATTAAAAGTTAGTGAACTGGAAACTTCATGGGTAGATGTTAGTGCCTAAAAATTAGACTATTCAAGGAACTGTTCAAAGCTAACTTGATTTTTTAATTTTTTATTTTTAAACACTGGCTTAATGGCTTAGTATGAGAGTTTGTGGCTTTCATTGTCCTTAATTGCATTGCTTACTCTCTGACAGGCAAATTTAGGATCCTTTTTATTTTCAGCACAATAATTTTTACTGGGAGAGGAGGGGATACATTTAATTTAAAACTCAACCACGTGGAATGCTACCAATGAAACTTAACTGAAGTAGTAATTGGATGATTGGACACCAATTCTTGTTTAAATAGTTTCTTATGTGGATTTGTAATCCTGAATATATCTTATTTTTAGAAAATTTGGATCAGAAGATAAAGCTTTTGAATCTAATTTTCCTAATTCATTTAAATAACAAAAGAAACAAACAGATCTCGCCCAGTGGTGGCAAAGCTACCTTTGTTCTGACTTGCTCTGCCTTTGCCTTTGTGTCAGGGTCAGGGTGCATTGTCTAAGCTATCCCTTTTGTTACACCTCCTTCCCCCTTTGCCACTGACCTCTGCTTCTGGCTGTGTGGGCTGTTACCTCTGTGATTTCATGGTTAAATAAGAATGGGTTGTGAAGACCACAGGATATAATGCTCCACAGGCGGTTATGCACCTATAACATGTTACTACAGGTGACCATGTTGAAGAAGGCAGCTTAATAGTCTTGGTGAAATGGAACTTTGCAATGAGAAATGCAGTTGCAACTCTGATTTAGAGGTGATCACGGCTTGTTTGTTGTGCATCGAGTCCTGCTAAACTGTTCAATTTGATCTTATCTGTGACTTCTTTTACCCAGAAATTCATTTAGCATTTCTATATAGGTTAATAATGGTAGGATTTATATATAATTTTTAATTCTTGTGATTATTTTTCAAATTCTCCAAGTTAAAATCATTTTAATTTCTGCTTCTTAAGAATTCCAGGTATATTTTCCTGAATTTGCTTCTGGTCACTAGGTTCTAGTTTAGATTTTGCCACTTTAAATTACAGGTTTTGTTTGTTCCTTTTCCTAAGAAAGGGACCCATAATAGTTTTTCAGAAATAATTTGAGAAATTAAGTTTGCTTCTAGAGACTTCAGAATAGTAGGTTTGAAGAGCACTTAGAATATATTGTGCTGTTTAATAGGATTTTGCGTTGGTAAAATGATTCTCCTAATTCTGTGGAGGTGATAGATTTTAGGTGTCTTCTGAGTCATCAGTGTCTGCTTCTCTGCTGAAATGCTTTCTAAAATTAATACTTCATTATTTTCCTTAAACTGTTCTGAAAACTTAATTCTAAAAGTGAATCTGTTTGGAGACAAAACCAAAGCTTGCTAACATTTATTGATCAGAGATGTGAAGCAGGTGGATATAGACTGCGCGGCGCACAAAGCGCCTGGCAGCTGCACGCTCTTTTGCAGTGTGGTTGAATGTGCCCGTGTGCAAGCACCGTCAGTGCTTTGTTTCTAATGGAAAAGAATAAATCGTCACTAGCTACTTTCTGGCAGTGGTACTAAAATTATTGGTGTGACCAGGCTGTCCTAAGCATTTTTAAAATACGTGTTTGCTGTTGAGTTCTTCCTCACCCATGTGATTTTCTTGTGCTGTATATAACTACCAGTCTCTACTGTGTTTTATTTTTAAATAAATGTGCCTATTCTTACACTTGTAGATATTAGAACATTTTATCTGCATATATTTTAAGAACTGTATATATTAAAAGGCAATGCTTTTCGTTCTGTGGTGAGATAGCAAGACGAATAAATCAGTAGCATTTCCAAAATCTAAGAGGGGAGGCATAAGAGTAAGGCACCACACGGTTGTGGAAGAGTGAGCAGTGTCATGGCAGCTGCAGAGATGAGAAAACAGAAGCAGGGCCGTTTGCTGCAGCGAGAGGAGAAGGTGTAGAGTAAGTGAGATGATAAAGGCAGATGTAAAGGATATACAGGATTTTGCTGTTTGGACAACTTGAATTACTTAAGTACAAATTATTTTAATGTATATTCTGTCAGATTATCTTAAATGCACCATAGACTTTATAATTATTTTAGAATATATTCATATTTTTAAAAATTCAGATCTTTTTTTAAGTTGAGGGATTGTGTGCTTTGCTTTTATACACTGTACTATGGTTAGGACATAGGTAAATAAATTGACTAGGAAAACATCTAATATGGAAACCCAAGTATGACTCAGCATATGCTTTTTAGAAATTTCTCAATTTTTTCCCGATTACAATGCCTGTGTAAATGGGCATAACCTGTTAACACACTGTTTCCACAGATATATTCGTTCCTAGAATCAAACATTTGCTTAACTGCTTGAATACTTATTAAATCACTCTTATGGCCTTTCCCCATAATAAGGAGCGATAGTCTAATAGGAAAAGTTAAATGAAGAAAACGAGAGAAAAGATGATTAGAGAAAACGGAAACTATAGAGACATCTGTGAGAGTGATAAGAGGAAAAACTCACTGACTACTGAAAATTAAGAGAATAAGGAAGAGGGGGAAAAGAAAGACTCTAGCAATTGGAATGATCTAATTTAAAATTTTCCTAAAGTAGGTGTGTGAGTTTGTGTGTTGTATGTCTGAGCCCCCAGTGGTGTACCTAAGTGCGCACTGGAGGCCCATGTTCTGTTAGTGTGTTTATGTTCATTTTAGGTTTAAAAGGGTAAACATTGCTAACATTTCATATTGGGAGTCAAATTGGTGCCCTTATTTGCCTCTGATGTTAGAATGTGATGCACAGTGTTTAGTACACAATGGCATTCAGAAGCGTGGGATTACACAGCAACGGGGCGCTCTCATTCATTTGTTCCGTTTCTGGGAGTTGCCATGTACTTGAGTTTACTGCTGTCAATTTGCATGTGTTTGATTGCATAGACTTTTGGATTATGTTACCTAGCTGTAACTGAACCCCACAAAACAGACTTAAAAATTGGAAACTGAATGTAAGAAACCTAATTTAAAATGGCAAACAAGGAACTGATAAAACTACTAGAATGAGGCTTTTACCTGCTGTGATCTAATCATTTTATGAGGTGGTCCAAAAAAAAGAGATTGACAAGAACAATATTTGAAGCGCAGGCATACGTTCCCTATTGGCACTGATGAGGCTCTTGAGATCATTGTGACAAAGCCTTCATGATTGTGAAGACATTTCAAAACTTAAGGATTTAGAATAGTTACAAACAATATTATATATAGCTCTGTTCTGCAAACAAGAAAGCTCTTTTTTCAAATTTTTTGTTTTGTGTGTTTTGAAATGTATCTAATTCATTAGCGCATGTTAATTATTTATAAATAATATAATGAATGTCCGCCAACACTTTTCTTTGATAAGAGTATTCTGCTGATTTTTAGATAATGGATAGCTGGATATAGTGGGTATAGTAGACAGCTCAGAAATTCATGGAAACTTTATGGTAAAATAACTGATGTTCTTAACAGATGACCCTAAGCCAAACAGAGCCTAGCAGTAATCTAGTTTTTGTTTAGACTCAATCATGATGTTTTAGAACCTTTCCACAAAAGGTGCTAGAAAGGATTTACCAACTAGTGCACAAATGTGTCCTGCCAGAAAGCCAGTGGCTCCCTCCTCTATGTGGGAGCATCAGAGACTTGGTGGGTTGTCTTAGGTTGATATAAGCATCTTAACTTCAATAAATGTTAGTTGTGCCCTATTGAAATAACAGATTAGTCAGCTGCCTTCCGCTGAGCACTCAGGCCACATATCCCAAGGACCTGGGTTCAAGACCTGGGCAGGGATGAAAACCCAAGATGAACAACTAAATAAAGTGCTTCCTCCTCCCTTTCTTCCTGATTACCTGCCTGTCTCTGCCGGCCTTCATTCCTGCCTGCACCTTTCCTTTAAAAAAAATTGTTATTTTAATTCCTAAATTTCCCTGGAACTTAACTGCAGGAAAGTTAACGTAGTAGCAGTAAGAGTGTTTAGTATGACCAAAGAGTTGTCAGCACAAATAAGAGTTCCAGTCAATTAAAGATAAAATCAGAGGGGAGCAAACTTCAAGGGATTAAATTCTTTCTGCAGTATCGACTATATTTGCTTCGTTATCTTTTCAGTGTTTACTGACTTAACTAACCTGTTTAGTTTATGTGGTAAAGCTCTTGCTTTCCTTTCTGTGGCACCAGCTGGGACTACACAGGAAACTGCACTCTGTTCTGACAAAGGGCGAAACCTGTGCTGCTCAGCAGGCCCCTGAGAGTGAGCATGACAGGCTGTGTGCAAAAGAAATTACATTTACACAGAAGGTTCATGACATATAATGTGCTGTGATTTAAGCCTTTGAGAAGATTGGGTAAACTCAGTGAAATGCAAACTCTTAGCAGATTAAAGTTTTTACCAAAATGACTTCAAAACCAATTATGTATTTCTCTGTTATTGAACAGTATATAGAATATAAATATTTATGGTTCATGATCCTAGATTATGAACAAGTTTCATTGGATCTATTGCAGTAATGTTGCAGGAGAGTCGAATGGGGGCTAGTGTCCTCTTTGTATAAATTCATCTCTTTGAGTCTCGTGGTGTTCATTATGTCGCACTGTCAGAGCGCTGGAAAGATTCAGTGCCTGCCACACAGTTTGCTCTCAGAGTTGCTGGCATGACAGCAGTTGCTGAGGGGCAGACTCACTAGTGGGCATCTTAAGACATTAAAGACATTAAATGAAGAGTACTTCACACGTGGAAACTTTGGTAGGGAAATCTTCTCAGGTGAATTTGCTTGTGGCACACTGAATGTTTTCCTTTCCTTTTTCTCAGCATCAGCAACAGCAGCTTGTGATTGGTGGCTCCGGAGACTCAGCCGCACGTCCCGTCAATGCACTGCCAATGGTGAGACTTGTTCCCACTCTGGAGCTTGTTTTCATTGTTCCTTTTATTATTCCATATTTTGAGGACTCTTAAGAATTTTGAAAGTTTCACATAATTGTAAAAATATGTATATTTATATCTATTCCCAGATTAAAGAAATATTTTTAAAAATCTTAAACTTGGGGTACTTAGAATTTTGGTTTATTTAGTTTTAGTTTTTTTTTTTTTTTTAAAGACAGACTCGTTTTAAAGATTACTGTTAGCCATGGATTATTATATGGTGATTATCTTGTGTTTTAACAAGTAGACTATAGTTAGTGAATAGAATTTTCTTGTTAAACAAGTTATAGTGACTATATTAACTCTTATCATTTATTAAAATAGTTTGTTTTTGCATATTGCATTTATCTTAATATCAAAAGACAATTGACTAAAATTCTGTTTTTAGTTACTGAATAATTTATGTAGCGCCATTCACATCTATTTAAAAAGATCAGTTAGAAACTTTACCCTGTTGAATAGAAAATCTGTTAACTGATATATAGCAAAAAATCCACTAGATTTTATAGGAGTTGGCGTTTGCTCTTTCTTGTGTATCCTGAGTGACTTGGCAATACTCATAAAATTAGATGACAGAATTGGACTACGTTTCTAGATCTTTTCCCCTAACTATAGGCCGTGAAATCATATTTCTGTCAACCTATTAACTCAGAATTCAGAATGATCGTCTCTTAAAAAAGTAATTCCTTACCTAAATTTTATTGCCATGTATTTTGAGGATCAACAAATAGCAGAAAATGAATTTTTACCTGTTTTTAAAGAATTACTTGACAAAATATTTTTTATTTAAAAAATACTTTCTATTGTGCATTTTTAATTATATGGATTCCATCAAGTTTTTATTTTAAATATAAGTCAAGCAACTGAAGAAACTGATTAAGGTTTATAGACTTTGATAGATGCATCAGTTTGAAATAAGAGCTAAAAATTAACTTTAATCTAGGATAAGTGGGTGAGATAAGTTATCTCTGAAACTGTTTCTAGGAAGTGATTCATTTCAAAAATGAACTGGTTAGTAAGTTAGTGAAAGGAGCACTTCCTCTGTCTAAACTAACTTCTGAATTTTTGTTAGGGAGAAATAATGGCTTTTCCTTCCTCTATCCTACTTCCCTTTCCTCTCCCTTCCCCCCTCTCTTTCTTGCTCTGTTGCCCAGCTGTTGTTGGGAATGTTGGGGAGAATTATTTTTTTCCTGATTTCACCTAGCTCAGGGTATGACATGGTTCTTCATTAACGCATGCAGCCCGTATTGGGTTCTGTAGGGTGCTTGAACGATGCATTGACCATCTGCTCTTTCTCTAGAGCGCCACAGAGTTTCTCCGTGAGAAGTGGCTCTATGGTAAAAGATCATTGGCATTTGAAATATCTGCCCTTGACTTTTTGTTTAAAGTTCACATTTGAAACCTGTTAGTTTTCTGGGTTGTTGAAGTCTTAGCTGTTCACGGCATGTCTTCCCGCTGAGACTCAGTCGCACTGGCCTGTTGGGACTCTAAGGTGCAGGTGCTGTGCATTTGGTCATCTCTTCTACATGCCTATCTTCAAGAGAAACTCTTCCTGTGCCACTCACATAGGCTGTATATGGTTTCATTTCATTTTGTTTTGGAGCAGTTTGTACACTGTATTTTAAGTCAGATGATCTCTAACACCTTTCCAATTTTGTTGAAAATCCTTGAAATAATTTTCCAGTCATTCATGATCACAGGAATTTGTGCTTGTATGTGTTAGCGTTAGACATAAAGGCCAAACGTGCTTGGAGTCTGACTGAGAGGGCCATTTTCTGCACATTTGCATCATGCGCTAGTAAATGTAAGGTATTAGTTTTAAATGGTGTTTATTCTGTGAACCTGAGAAAAACCATAGTGTTCTGTGTGAAAGCTGTGCTAAGTAGAACATATTTTTTCCTGAAAATGCTGTAAAGCAGAGGTTTATCAGAACATGTACTGTTACCCATGACACCCCTATGCTCACCCCAACTTTGTTCTTGATACTACTATAACTATGAGGGACTAATGCTCTTCTTTTGCCACTTATTCTAACAGGTGCTAGTTAAGTGTAACTGGGTCTTAAATAATCATGGTTTACTACTACTTTTGTGTGTGTGTGTGCATGTGTATGTGTATATATTTATGTATGTGTATGTATATGCATATCTGTGTATATACTACTTCCTGTAATTATCTCATTGCATTAATAGACCTCATAGGCCAACAGTTTTATATTACTATTTTAGCTATTGTGAAAATTTCAAACATAGACTAAAGCAAAGAAGAGTAGCACCGAGTTCACATATCTGCACTAGCCATCAGTTTTGTTTCATCTTTAATTACCTTCTTGCTGTGTACCATCTCAATCCCCCCATTATGTTAGAGCCAGTGCATACACCATGTTACTTCATCTGTAAATATTTCAGCATGTATCTATGGAAGGCATGTATTAAAAATATATGATATATCATTACCACATTTTGAAAATCGACATTCTTTTTTATTTAAAAAGGAATTTAATTACGGTTTTTTAAAAAAATAATAAAACATGAAATTTACTATTTAAACTATCTTTAAGTGCGCAGTTGATGTGCTTAAGTACAGTGTTAACTATACACATTGTTATGTAGCATATCTGGAGAACTTTTTTATCTTGCAAAACCGAAATTCTGTACTCATTGAACAGAAATCTCCCATTTCTTCCTTTCTCCAGCCTGTGGCAACAACCATCTTATTCTTTGTTTCTATGAGCTTAACTACTTTAGATAGTGAAACAATATTTCTCTTTGTGACTGACTTATTTCACTTATCATAATGTCTTCTAGTTTCATCCATATTGTAGCATTTGACAGGATTTCCTTCTTTTTAAAGCCTGAATAATACCCCTTTGTATGTATGTACCACCTTTTCTTCATTCATCTTTCATTGAATATTGTGCTAACTTTCACCTTTGGCGTCTTGTGAATGTTGCTGTGATGAACACGGGTGTGCAAATATCTTTAAAAGATGTGCTTGAAATTCTTGTGGATGCACATACTCAGTAAGGTTGCCAGGTCGTGCGGTAATTTTAGTTTTAATATTTTTGAGGAACCTCTATACTATCTTCCAAAATGGCTGCACAGTTTTACTTTCCCAACAACAGTGCACAAAGGTTTTATTTGCTCTGCATTCTTACCAAGAATTAATATTTTCTTTATTAGAAAATGTTTTTTTTTTTTTTTTGATATGGAACTATGAGGTGTTGTTTTAAGACACCAAACACCCATATGCTGTTTTCTTCATCTGCCTACAAATAATATATTTTTTTTACAGAATCACAACAATCCATACATTACATTTGGTTACTTACATATAGTTTATGTTTCTTTCTACTTAATTTTTTTCCTTTTAGTTTGCCCTGTAAGATATTCCTCATTGTGTGCTTTGTTAATTGCCTTAATGTAATTGAGGATGTGTGTGTATGTGCCTGCACCTTAAGGAACTAGGATGGCAGAATATTTCATAGGTGGTGCTAAGAACGTCCGTGGAGAGGCACTGAGACAGTCGTCTCTATTTGTGGATATTCAGTGGTCGTTGATGATCATTGCCTAGATCTATTTCCATGAGTGTGCAAAATGTTGATATCTTAATTATATCAAGCCTTTATTATCTTTGTTATTTCTGTAGAGAGAAATTCCCTCATCAGCTATTTGATTATTCTTTGGCACAGTTCACACAGACTAGGCATACTGAAATCTTCATTTCCACTCTTTCAATTTTCAAAGTACTAAGTTTTGTCCTACAATCCTGGAAAAGTAGACCAATGGTGATTTTTCTTGTGTCGTGAGCTTGTGGATTTAAAAATCTGATGTTAATTGCAATATAGTTTTATTCTTAGGTATGTTCAAGTTGTCTTGGCTGAAGGAGTCTTTTTAAGTTAACATCTGAATTTTTTTGTCATAGCTGTTAATAGTCTTTGATAGCTTCCTTGCTTTCTGACATAACAAGATGTTTCTGTGCTCATCTTCTATGTATTCTTCCTTATTCCTTAGTCAGCTGTGTTTCCAAGAATTCCTGATTTCTTCTAGTGAAAAGCAGTGTACATAGGTACTGTCTCATGCTAAGAGTGTTCATTTGTGGTTGGAGAGGTAATATGTATCTCTGCCGTTTCTAATACAAATTCTGGATTTTATTTTTCAAATTTACTATTTGTATTCTTTTTTCATGCTTAAAACTCTGATGATATTTGCAGTACTTGTTATTTAATAATATACACAATTGTATAAAATATGATATTTAAGCTGTAAAATGCATAAATAAAATATGCAGGCTAGAAACATGCAAATATAAAATTATTGTGTATAAATTTATATTACAAATGCATATTTTTACATGTAGACTAATACCACTATAATGATTACTGAAAACTTGTTTTTGGCCTGTGTCTTCTGGGGTTTGTAGTTGGATTAAATCTAGTTGTATGATTTTTCTAACAACTTGATATACAAGTTCATTTCTTTATCATTTTTATTTTTCGTATTTGGGATTTAACATTTTTAATTTTTTATAATTATAACATTTTAAAGTGAGTACAACCTCTGTTTTTTTTATAATCAGGTTTAGCTAGGTTACTTTTTAAAAAATATGAGCAAACATATATATATATATATACACAACACATACTTATGTATATGCATATATATACACATATACACTGTACATGACATTCAAGACCACTTTATAACACTTTATAACAGTGTATATAGTCATTCTTTTTAACAGCTGCAGCCATTATATGGATGGCACTATAACTATTTCAAGAAAGGAAGTTTTCCATGTGAACATAAAAGTACATGTAATTTTGAGAAAATTTGCCAGATTGCCTTCTGTAGGAGTTAGACCATCCTATATTTTTTTCCGACAGTGTATGAGGGTCTCCATTTCTCACCACTTCTTGCCAGTGGATAGTCAGCTTTTTGAAGATTTTATGCATTCATGAATACATACACATGTAATACATACATACATATATATCAAAAGTCAGTCATCCCACAACTTCTGAAAATTAATTTGGTTTAATAAGGTTTTCCTACTAGCATCTCAATGAGCAGTTGTCCTGGGTTTTATTCCAGTGGAATCAGAATTTTGGCTATAGCCATTTGAGTTGAAAAGTGAGTCGAGAAAGTTCCTGCGGGGGAGTAAAAAGGAAGGTAAGGACACCAGTGCAGGTTACTGATGCGGACAGTCTGTACTTAAATCCTGTGCAGACCTGGAGGAGACAGTACAGAATACAGGACACAGGGAACTGGGCTAAATTGTCTGCTGACTCCTCCTCAGTGGTGGTTGTGTGTCCTGGAAAGAGCAGGGCATCAGCTCCTCAGCACCTCTTCCCTGACCTAATCTGTGGCTAACATGGTTTGTTGTCGGAAGCTGCCTGGCTGCTAAGGAAAGCAGAGTGATGAGGGGCTCTGGGCTGCACACTGCCAGCTTCGGTTGTGCAGATAAATACTCCTCTCTATTGGCCATGACACTGCTTAGTATGCATTAGTAAACCATTCTCATCATAAATTGCTATAGTGTATTTCTTTTCTTTCTTTCTTTCTTTTTTTTTTTTTTTTTTTTTATTAAGGAAAGGTACAGCAGAAATGAAAGTAACTAGCCAGGCAGGCAGATAGAGGAGGAAGAAACATTTTTATTTTATTTTCATTTAGTTCACATTGATTGTTCCCTCCAGACCCAGGATACAAACCTGCGTCTTTGGGATGTACGTGGACTGAGCTTCTCTGGAGGCAGCTGACCTAATCACTACTCCACCAGAGCACGCTCCTATAGTTAGTGTTTTTTGTTAATATCTGTTCTCCCAGAACTTGACTATCCTATGGGAACTGATTAAAAATCAGTTGTGGTTTGCTAGACTGAGAATAAGATGCCAAAGAGTTGTGACCCCATCAGGAGGTACCTCCCAGGAACCACTGTGGTACCTATTGAGACAGTGATGTGGTCCCTTTTACTACCCACATCTGAGGCATATAAGATATAAATTAATTTTTTTCATTCACTGTAGAAAAATTCTTTGCTTAGAAAAGGTCGTTGTTTATCATCTGCCTTTCACTGTTAACGTGATCTTGAAGTGGTGTAATTGAATATGAAGAATGAGTGACATTGTCATAGAGACAGCTTTGTGTGAAACACTCATTTTCATTTCGGTGAGACTTTATGCCTCTGGAGAATAATTTTCAAATCAATAGTAAAAGCTATTTTAAAAACTTAAAAAAAGCCTTTAGCACCCCTGCCCCCACCCCCTTAGTGGATTGAGCAGAAAATAGCTACTGGCTGAGTTTTTTTGAAAGGGGTTTATGTCTTTGCATTTGTCTGAGCCAGTCTCTTTTGAGAATGTTTAGATATCTTCTGTTAAAACAAACAAATGATGGCGTGTCCTGGAGACCTCAGTGAAGTCTGCCAGGTGTACTCCACATGCATCACTCGGAACTGGGTTTTTGACCCAGAGCCAGGAGGGAATGACTAAATAAAATAAGTGAAATGCATCTTCCTCCTCTTCCGTTCCACCTTCCTGTCTCTTTTCATCTCATTCTAGCTTGCACCTTTAACAACAAACAAAACAAACGAGTAACTTGATAAACTAAAAAAAAACAACACACATTAGAATCGTGTTTACCTAATCTGTATCTAATATTGGATAATTGTTATGAAGCTGATGTGACTTTCTAAAAAGGAAACCTGAGAGATTTTGGATTTCATTTGAAAGGCAGAGTGAATTTGGATTCTCAGATTAATTTAATCCTCACATAAAATGTGATTGTGGAACATGTTAGGGCAGGTTGCTGTTGTCACCTGAAAGTTTTATCTTCATTCATGCTTCACATAAATTTGATGTCTGTTATACAGGTTCTTAGTATAGGTGACATGCAACTAGACATAAACTATATAATAGCTCTCTTCATATCTTAAGGGATCCAGAATAGATAGAACATAGATATCACATAGAGGGATGAAAGTTTAGTGGAATGATGTTAAAACATAAGGGGTTCTATCACTGATTATTTCTTGGCTTTTTAAAGTTTTTTTTCCACATTTCTCAAGCTATTTATACTAACACTGTAAAATTTACTCTTATTAAGTTCTGACAGATTTAGGGCTGGGCTGTATGATGTCTGATATTAGTAATATAGCCATAAAATGGGAAATTGCAGGCTATTGCATATTTCATGGGAAGCCATTAAAAACTATTTTCCATCCTTTCATCAGTGTATCCATCTTTCCAGTAGATAATACTACCTTTTTTTTTTTTTTTTTTTTTTAAACTTTTTGCTCCGAAGAGAAATAGGCATACTAAAGTCTGTTATGTAGAAGACAGGTATTTCCAATTTTAACAGGTACTATTTGTATCTTCCTGTTCTGTCCTTATTAAGTCAATTTCAGTCATATCTCTTGACAACCCCTCCAGCCCTCCCCCCCATCCTTTAGATAGGATGTTAACTTTTTAACTTCACTGTATTCTGTATCTATAAAGGACTGTCTGATTTCGTATTTGTTTTCAGTCAGCTATTTAATGGAACCATTTTGAGTTTAGTATAATCTGAAAACTTAAATTCCAGGTTTGAGAAAGTTGAAGAGATTACACAGAAATATTTTAAATGTGTAGGAGACTCCAAAGGACATTTTAATTATTTTAAAAGTTTTCCAGTAAATGAAAATATAAATAAAAATCACAAAAAAAATGGAAGGATGAGTGAATATTCTGTGATTGAGAGTAGATAGTGTATATAATCTCTGTAACTGAGATTCTTAATATCTCTATATTATAGATGAAGAAACCATTATTGTTTATAATCACCTAAATAATAAATTATAGACTGAACGCTGAACCAAATCTTATTTCCACTTTTGTCCTTTCTTCTGAAAATGGGTCTGAACTTTTGTTTCCAATATGAAGAAGATAGGCAGGCCCTGGGACATGAGGGACCC
Source organism: Solenodon paradoxus (assembly GCA_004363575.1). NCBI lineage: Eukaryota > Metazoa > Chordata > Mammalia > Eulipotyphla > Solenodontidae > Solenodon > Solenodon paradoxus. Next base: position 517,281 of record RJWH01000047.1, read on the forward strand.
TAGGGTGGGTGGAACCCTAGGGTCTCTTTAGTTTGCATGAGGAGCAGTTAATGAATAAAATAAGATCAGATTTTTTATTAAAAATCCAGAGATTTTAGTATTTGCAAATTTACTTGTTTTTTGTTTTCATGCAAGTATTTACTATTTTGGCTTAAATTTCAGAACCTGTGTTGCTGCAACAAAGTATCCGATTCGAATATTTTGTACTTTTGAAGCATTTTTTTTTGTTTTGCTTATGAATATTTTAAATTATTTGAGAAATATATTTTGTCTTTCAATATATTTCTTATACAGTATTTCCTCCCTCAGTTGTAGATAAGATACAATAAACAATGGCTTTCATAAAAATAAATACTTGTTCATGCATTTATTTTGAAATATCTGTAAGTCATTTATTGACCCATATTTTTTAAAATTTAAATTAAAAAAAATTGTCTACCTATAGTAGAGAGGGAAATGAAAGAAATTTATTTCAAAAAAGTCCTTTTTTTAAGACAGGAAGATAGAGGAGGAAGAAGCAATTTAAGGAAGGAAGATTTATTTATTTGTTCACTTTGTTTGCTCCCTTCAGATCTGGTCCCTGAGTCCTTGGCTTTTCATGGTCCACACTCATGAAACTCTTAGGGAGTGAGTTAGACATGAGCATTGGGGTGAGGGATCCTAACTGCCGAAAAGCTTTTGCATTAGGGAACACCTGCTAGAAATGAGCACAGTTGGTACCTCTCCAGGACAGAGACAAAGTGGTCAGATAGTCCTCTTTAGTCGACTGAATAGTGAGGCATAAATTCTCACCAGAATGGACATGCGCAGAGAGGTTAAAACCCTATCCTTCTATGACCCTGCTCATTATACCATCATTATAATTAGCATCGTAGTGTGCTGCTGCCCCCCGCCCCTGCCCCCTTCACTTAGGCAGCCGTGGCTGAGATGTGCCTTAAGAGGTTGGTTGTATGACTACGGGTCAGTCAACATGAAAGATAGTAGCAGAATCCGCCCCAGGGTGGTGCCTAAGGGAGGACAAGTGGGGAATATAAGTGCCCCAAAGAAATACCCTGTGTTGTTGTACCTTCCCCAGGGATGACTGCTCTTTTCTTTAATAAACCTACACTGCCCTTGCTTACAGTAAATCTTCTTTTAAAATAAAACATTTCCCCCGTATCTGTGCCTCACTTCCATTCTTGCCCATGGGACACAAAACCTGAGGTATGGAAATTCAAAGTGCAGTACTAAAAAGTTGGGAGAATAAAGAAAGTGGTTTCAAATCCAGTAATTGTAATCACAGTTGCTGATTTATCACCTGGATACCACCGTGTGCCAAAAATGAACATTTTCTAATCTGTCTGTTGTTGTTACCATCATCATAGTTTTGTTTGTGTCAAGCCGATTGCTGACCCCTTGACTCTTGTATGCATTTGTCTCCCCTTCCCTTGCCGTTCCCCTCACATCTAGACCTGCACTCCACAGCCACCAGCAATTAGTAGCTGTTGAGCACTTGAAATACGGCTAGTCACAACTGAGATGTGTATGAATAGAGAATGCATGGGTTTTGAAGGTGACATAAGGTCTTGATTTTAAAATATTGATTATAAGAGATGAAAATATTTGGCTATACCTAGTTAAGTAGAATATATTATTAGATCAGTTGCCACCTGTTGCTTTTTAGGTTTTTTTAGGTGCTTACTAGAAAGTTATATATGTGGTTTGCATGGTGACTTGTGTGCCTGTTGATGGTGTTATTTCAGATGTTGCTATTCTCCTAATCTGCCAGAAACAAGTAGGTAGAGCCCTGAATACCTGGTTGAGCTAAGATCTGGGGAAGCGTGAATGACCCTCAGGGCTTCCTAAAATGAGATCATGGATTATGTTACAAAGCTCAAGTAAGTTGTCATTAGGCTTTTATGGGTCTTCCTTCTGATAATGAGTAACTATGGCTCCAGAAGTGAAGCCATTATCATACCCTTTGTCATAGTTCCAGAACTAAGACCAAGTTCCTTAATTTGCAGTCCAGCATTACTTTAAATTCTGTATCCTGCAAACTATATAATCTGCATGTTTCCCTAAGGTGAGTCATGAGAGCTTTCACAGCATCTTGGGAGGAGATAGATCAGTAATGGAAGCATCTTAGCTAGACATCTCTAGATATTTTCATTACTGTCAAGATCTAAAGATGTATCTATTAGGAACATTTTCTTTTATTAAAATTAATTTTTTTCTTATGTATTTGTGTTACTGCTCTTTAGGAAGATCAGTTATTCAGTATTGCTCTTTGTCTATACTTACTGTCAAATTGTATTTTCCCTCTGACTTTTCAGTTGTAAAGTGTCCATTTGGTTCGTTTTCACTTTGTACTTCCTCAGACTTCTTGACTTTACCGTCATTTCAAGTGTTTACCCCTATTCCTTGGAATAAAAAATAGTTGCTGTAACATCTTGGATAATTTTTGCATCTTAGAGCATCTCAAGATTGGCATCTGTTGTCTTTTTCTTTGAAAATTGTTGAGATTTTCCAGGTTCTCTGCATTTTGAGTAATTTTGGATTGTGTCCTATGAGGACAACGTTGAAATTATTTTTTTACACGAAGCAGGTGGTCGGCGTGGTCAGCCAGACTTGGGGTTCTGTCCATGTGCAGCAGTGGTTCCAGATCCAGTATGGTCCAGTTGTCATTATTATTGCATTGCTGCTTGGGGTGCACGTGTTCGTAGACGACTAGGGCGCATAGTCAGGGGCCTCACAGTGACTTGTGTTGCCAGTTGTTAACGTGTTTGCTGCTTTGGGTGTGTTCCGCATGCATACCCTTCTCTAGCTCTTATCCTCACCTCCCAGAGCGCATCGTTCCTGCTTTAGTTTGACTTTGAAAGGGACTGACACAGCCAAGGTCTCGATGAGAAAATATTATACAAAAAGGGGCATTAAATTTGTCTATGACAAGTATGTTCTGAAGAAAGATAGAGTTAAATATTTTAAAATAGAGTTTGTGACCCCTGTTAGACAAATCTTCCCACAAATTGAGTTTAGACTTTTTCAACAACATGAGAAAAAGAGTGGCCTGGGTGGTTTCCAGAAGAGAATGGCCTCGGTTGAGTTGCTTATCCTGAAAGCTTTTTTTGCCTGAAGCAAGTATGCAGTCTTACTGGTTTGGGCAACCAGAGAAGAGTTCAGAACAACTGCAGCAGCTGCAGAGTAGTGGAGTTCCTCAGGAGGGAAGAGGGAAAGAATCCTGGAAAGGAAAGAACCTTGGAGGCAAAGCACCAGCATCTCTTTAGAAACTCTACCAAAGATGGGACTGATTCCTAAACTGCTAATAGTTCAGGTGTCTGTCAACAAGAGAAAGGCAAATAAACTGCTGCAATAGAGGGAGTTATATATAAACTATAGATACTTGCAGCATCTTGAATTAATCTCTGAAACATTGTGCTGGAAAGTAATCTTACATAAAGCAGGGGATAATGTATGATTCCATTGATATGATGCCCTAAAAACAGACAAGCCTAATCTATTATGTGTGGAGATGTGGGAGGCAAAAGTAATTTATACTTTTTTTTCAAAAGTGCTTGGCAGGGTTTAGAAATAGATGCATAAATATTGGGGACAAGGATTAACTAATAAAAGATATGTAGGAACTTTCTAGAGTGATGGTAATACCCTATGTAAGTTAGGGATTTGGGTTACTTCAGTATATGCTTTTGTCAAAACTCAGTGAATGGTTCATTCGATAGAGTGTATTTATTGTATTTTGGTTTTTAGCCAGTTGTTTAATCACCCGGTTCTCCTTTAATTGCTGACATTAGTACTAGTGCCTTCCAAGAGGAGAATATTTACCTAAGACTTGTTCACTCAGACCTGTTTTTACAAGAGCTGCCTTAAAGGAAAGGTGCAGGCAGGAACAGAGGTGAATAGGCAGGTAGGCAGGAAGAGAGAGGAGAAGGAAGCATTTCATTTTATTTTTATTTAGTTGCTCACACTGGTTGTTACCCTTGGACTCAGAACTCGAATCCAGGAATATGTGGCCTGTGTTCCTTCTGAGGCGATTGACCTAACTGCTACTCTACCAGGGCACACCTGTAAATTCTTTTCTTTAAAACTATTGAATACTTCTCTATAGTCAGAAACAGGCAAGCTGAAGTATATATGGGAAGTATATTGATATATGCAACTTCTTTTGAAATGTTAAAAAATTTAAGATCAGTTACAGGTAGGTGTGATAAAAATATATTCGCTCTGAATTCTGTATGCTTGGAAATTTTTATAATAAAACACTATGAAAATACTGTGGGTGGTATTTATTTGAACCAGTTTCCTGTTATTTTTAGTGACTTTCATCAGAATTGCTGTTGCCTCTTTAAATTGATTGAAAATAGTTTCAAGAGTTTATCAGACTTTTTCTGCCTGTGCACTGAGCTCTGAACTGTTTGGGATGCAGAAAGATATAGAAAAATGAATAAACAGCACACACAAATGAGACAACAGAATATATCCATATATAATTTGATAACTTCAAAGACATAGAGCAAAGACTGAGATCATTTATAATGTATAAATTCTGAGGGAATGGATGATACATAATTAGAGTCAAGTGTAATTAACGAAGATGGGATCCCGGTGGTGTTTATTTTGAGCAAGTTTTGAGAATGCTATTCAAGGATATGCTTAAGATTATCTTTCCAATCTTTCAAAGACCAGTTATCACTGGTAAAAAGTATAACTTAGGAAATGTTTTTAGTGTCGTGTATTAAGTTACCAAAAGAGGAATGATGCTTGAGTTTTATGCTAGAATTATTAGTAAAATAGAATGATTAGGATTTTTTTTTTAATCTGTGTTTTAGGAACTTGGTAATGGTATATTAATAGGTTATGGGATTAAAAAGAAAATAATCATTTTTCCAGGATTTTCTTGTTTTTTAAATAAAGATTTGGGAGATAATTGTGGTGTTAAAAATAACATAATTGTGAAATGATATTTTTAACCATGAATTTGATTATTTCAGTTTCTTTCTTAAGAAAAGGTGCAGGGAAGAATGAAGGTGAGTAGGCAGGCAGAGAGAAGAGGAAAAAACATTTATTTTTTATTTAGTTATTTATCTTGGTTGTTCCCTCACCACAGAGGCCTTTTGATGTAAGTGGATGACTCTGGATGAAAGCTGCAGACTTAACCTCTAAACCACTGGAGCATACCCCAATTTCTTTTGTTGGCAATTTTTTCTTCCTCAATGCTAAAATGAGCACTTCCAACAAAACTAAGGTGTTATTAAATATATTTGAGAAAATAGAAGATGATATGGAATTTCTAGATGTTATAAGGGCTGCATAGTTTTCTAGTGAATAAAAGTTGTCAGATTTGAACTTCTTTTTGGTCTTTTATTGTTATTTTTTTAATCTCATTGTATTGCATTAATACAAATAACTGCATTTTAAAAGAATTACTACTTCCTCAAAGCAAATAAACTGTTACATTGTGCCCAGCTCTTGCCATTTATATTGTCCCCAAAACTGTGTATTATTCATATCTACATAGGAGGTATTTTGGTCTTTTGAGAAAATGGTACTGTGTGCTGACTTATCGAAGTGGTGGAAAAGAGTTACAAATGTATTTTTGTAGGAATTAAAAATGTAGCTTGTTTTGAAATTCAGTGAGGAAACAACTCAGTGAATTTCACACATGTACCAACCAGTTATTCAGACAGTTGATTCTTCTTTAATCTTGCTGGTGCCTTCCTAGGGGATGCTTTACCCAAGACGGTAGTTCAGCCTGTCCTGAGATTTGCTGGAGCTGGTTTACAGCTTATAATTTTAGCTCCAAACAGTATTACTTACGGTATCTTATCAGTCAGTGATAGCATTTGTATTAGGAAATAGGTTAGTATTTAATTCTCTCTAAAAAAATCGTGGGGGAGTTGGGGTAGATGAGAGAAAATTGCTGAAAGCAGCCCATGATCAAAATAGAAACCTAATGTGTGCTTTAGCTATCTATCCTAATTTCTGTTTTTCTTTTCCCCATTAAGTGTAAGGTTATTTTAATCAGCTCATTATGATTATAAACCAAAATTCCTAAATTAAAACGAAGATATATTCAATGTGTAAAGGAGAATTTTGTGTCAGGGATTTTCTATCTCAGAGATGCGTGGGTATCATAATCACAACCCCATTTTAAGACTAGCCAAGAACAGATTTCATTTCCATCACGGTGCTTTCCTTTTGTCTTTGTTTCTGTCAACCAGAGAGAAATTTTATTAGTGATTCTGAATAACATATTAGGTATATTGCCTAGGTGAAGTGTTCAAATGAATAATTAATGGATTATATGTATGGCAGGGTATTTTATAATCACTTTAATTTGCATAAAATAAGCTTAGAGAAAGTTATTTTAATTGAATGTTTCACTGTAGCTTTATATTTCAAATATATAGATCCACATTCTTTAAAAAGAGGATTTTTGATAATTCATAATTATAGAGAGATATTTATTGGTTTTCATATTCCTGCAGTAAGTGTGCCAGTTAAGAACCATGGCATCAGGCTAAACAATTAATACATAAATGCAAAATAGACTGTCAGCTGATGTATAAGCTCAAAACTAATAATTCAATTTATTAGACCCTGTAGGATTAGCTAGGACTAGGCAGTTAATTATATATAGGTAATTAAAGTTAGAAAACACCATCTTTTGAGACACGAGAGCTCTTCTGTTGTTACTGATAGAAACTAGATTTCTTTCAGTATGGAAAACTTTAAATACAAAGACAGTTCTTTATGTTTCTTTGTGTCACTGGGAAAACAAAAATCATTTATTTCAATTAACTTTGTTGTCAAAAAGAGAAACCAGGTTGGTTCTATTTTGAGAACTTACAAGGAAAAAATTATTATACGTTGGAAAATATGCTCATTAACAAAGAAGGATATCACAAGCATAATTATTGTTTTATTGCATATTAGAATTAAATAATTACTTAATTTACCCTAGTCATTTTTCTTGTCATTTTACTCTTTGTTCAGTTACTTAATCGGAGTCTATTATGAGGCACTTTTTCACTTGAAGTAATTACCAGCCCAGAGGGGCTCCTGCACTATTTTCTAGACTTAACTTGGGCAGTCTGGCTGACCAGAGCTGAATCGGTTTTTGCAGGTCATGATTTGGTTACTCATTACTAATCTAGGTAGATGATTTTGCTACTAAGGCTGGTATATTGTAAAAACCTTTCTAGCAGTTAAAATTCAGAAAGTAATTGCTTTTTGCAGTTCAGAATTTTATGACAATTGTGTTCATGCCTATTTCCACCTGCCCTTGCCAACCTTAACAGTTAAACTTAAACCATTAGCAAAAACCCTATATTTTACTGCTGCTTCTGTAGAATCCTTGAGTGTTATAGCTAGAGGAGCCCTTTCAGCTTATCTAATTCAGCATCCTCATTTTACAGATGAGGAAACTGAGGCCTTGGACTAAAACAGAGGTCTCCTGACTCAGTCCAGGACTCTTTCCTTACATCATGCTGCCTCGTGTTTGTCTTTACGGAACTCAGCAACAGCACATACAGGGTGAGCCATTTTCTGATGAAAACAAAGTGATTTGCTATTCTCATCAATTGCTATGCCTCCTTTCTGTCTAGTTTTCATTTTTCTTATTTACCCATACCGATTTTAATCCATAATAGAGCCCAATTACTTGGGATACTCTTATTTTGCTGATACTGCTGCGTGGCATTTGACCGTTATTTTTAAGAATTAAACTCTTGGCAAGAACATTTCTTATCAGTAACCCTGTAGCCTTGCCAGACTCTATGGCAACAGTAGCTTGAACTTTATTACAGGTTTAATTTGTAGATTCTTAAATTTAGATTTAAAAAAATGATAAGTAAATATAAGAATGAGATTGTGAGATCTAAGAAATGTGGTAACAATTGTGACAGCAATTTTTTTGTGTGTGTGAGATATGTCAAGAAATATTAGCCATTAATATGATATAATTATAAGACAAATGACTTATCTATGAACTTCTAGATTTAAACACTTGTGTTTTAGATTATTGAGTTATTTTCAGCCTTGATACTCAGATTGTCCCATGTTTGGCTAAATGAGACCTTCAAGTTTGTTCCTTTGTCCTTTAGAAAACTGTAAATGTTTTAGGTCGTTTTCTTTGTGGGCTGACAAGGTAATACAGGTAGATAGGGTTTTCACGGGTAACTCAAGGGCTTCCCTGTTTTGTATTAAGTTCATGTTATTAGGGTTTCTGTTGGGCCATCATTAATTTTACTTTTGTAAAAGGCTAGTGAAAAGTAAAAGACTAATGAAAATATCTTTCAACTTAATGAAAATTAACGTGCATCTGTTGTATATTCACCTTTTAAATCTATTGTGTATCATTGAAAAAACACTATAGAATTTTAAGGTAGATGAGCGTACTAGTGCTCAGCGTTGGATGCTGTCTCCATTTGTGGGATTAGATGGGGCTCTGCTGTCACAGACACACAAACAGTTTTTAGTGCGTATCAGCCATCTAGCCATCTGCCAGTTCACTAATAGTGTTTCAGGTTGACCAAGTCAGATATCTGGAAATACGTAAGAGTACTTTTCCTGAAAAGATATCTATGGGGAGAGAGTTTTAGGTGTTTTAGTTTGATCAAGGCAGAAAGGTATATATATTGTACTTGGATTATTTTCTTATGCTGAAGTGTGAAAACTATACATTTTGATTAATGAAGGTTTAAAAACTATGTATCTGAATAGGTGTAATGTACTGGGTGCTAGAATATAAAGTGCAGATTACTTGTGATTCAATAGTGAGTGAAAAAACAAAAATATACATAATAAAAGATGACATAATAGTAGTGCTGACACTTAGATTATAAATTGCTTTTCCAGGTATTCCTCTATCTGCCAAAGCAATTTTAAGATTATTTTTCTTTTATAGAACAAGTAACTGGAGCTCAAGGATCTTAGAATGACTTGATTTGGTGTCTATGTAGAATTTGAAAGAAAACATTAATGTTTTTATGACTGTCAAGTTTTGAGAAGAGTTAGTGTAAACTAACTATGCTTTGGGGTCCAAGAGAAAACTATCCAGACATTTTCGGTGTGGGTATTTGGGTAGACTTCATAAGGAGATGACATCTGAAAATGTCAGCGCCGTGGTTGGAATGAAGAACTAAAGTAGGAATTTGGGAATTTGTGGTGTGTCAGAATAAGGGCACAGTATATTCAATGATGGTGCCAAAGGACTTGACACCATAGAACGGTAAATTTAAATGCCTACCTGTACATATGACTTAGAGTGAATTGAAAGCTAATAGGGACCTGTAAATATGCATGAAATAATCAGTTATGTTTTATGCCTGATGTCAGAAGATGATAGATGGGACCTAGGAGAACTGAGGTCGTTGCAGCAGCAGCAGAGAAAGTAGGTGCTTAGAAGGAAAGGCATGACGGAAAATGCTGCTGTGTAGGGAATGGAAGATAAAATCTAAAAGACTGCAAGTAAAAGCTGAGATAGGATGTTAATCCTAACAGGATGCTGAAGTTTAAAGTTTGCCAAATAGGAGAGTTACTGATAGTTATGGGCAAGAGGAGAAACAAATTTGGAGCTATATGACATAAATTACTTGGATATTGATAAGTTTTGAAGTCCTGACAGGATATGTAAATAGATTTGTGCATCAGTCATTTGTGATTTGAATGCTGGAGTGAGAAAGATCATGAAAGTGTTGCATAGACTGGCACATGAAAGGAGAGATGGTAGTTTCTAGTTTTTCTGAGTGAATGGGATTCCTTAAGTAGGAGAATCAAGAGTGGACATCAGAGGGTCAAAACGAAGTCAGCTGCACACATTTTAGGGCAGGAAGAAAAATCAGTGAGAGAGAGGACAAAGACAGGTAGCCAAATGTTAGACATTGAAAGTCTATTCTTATTTTTAGTCTTCTTAAACGTTATAAATGGCAAGGGATGGGAAGACTAGTTGAATTTGGATGCGATTAGTAACAGTGATTTAGAGTTTATAAGGTCAAAAGCAAAACGTTTTTTTAGGGACAAAGGTATTCTTTCTTTATACATGTGCACATATTCTTGTATATTAATACATAAACATGATCATACTTTTGTCCTTTGTCCTTTACCATCCCCGCATTATTGTTTTAATGAATATGTTTTGCGTGCATCATTGTATGACATTATAACTGTTTGACCATTTTAACCAAAAGAAAAAATGAAACACATTTTTATTGTTCAGTCTGGTATTTTTGACTTTTAATATAGGTTGTCAGATTGTTTTCCAAGAGTGCTTCTTATATCCACTTAAAATATCTGGGAATAAGGCGCACCCTTTTGGTGTAGGGGTTGGACACAGTCCACATACATCCCAGGGTTCCAGGGTCATGCCCTGGGACTCTTGGAAACAACTAGGTGAACAGTTAAATAAACAAACACTTAATTCTTCCTCCTTTCTCTACTGCTGGCTGCCTGTGTGCCTCTGTTCCTGCCTGCACCTTTCCTTTAACCTTCCCCCCACACCTGCCAGAAATAAGCAGTATAAAGCGCACTATGCCTTTTACCAGTTAGTGTAGCTGTATTCCTTGTTACTTTGTTATGTGTTTTCTTGATAATGTGTGCATTTTCATGGCCATAGAGTTTTTGTGTTTATAGCCTTGGTTAAAAGAATTTTTTCTCTTCCAGATTAGATATTTATCCTGGTGTTTTGTTAAGATATATGGAGTATGTATGTACATGTATATACACATAGACACATTCATTTAGAAAATACAAGTATTAAATCCACCTGGAATTTATTTTTGTCTGTAGTAAATCATGTGTGTCCACTTGGGTTTCCTTTCAGATGGATAATCAAGTTATGGCGATACAGTGATACACGTCTGTACAGCAGTTTGCCGTTTTTTTTTGCTCACAGCTTTGTACTGTAGAACATAAAGTCAGTACCCTTTTTTGGTTAATATTTTTTGTAAATATTTAAGTGATTTTCTTTTATAATAAAATGTTTATTTTCTCATTTGTATTTAATAGATATTTATTATGGTAAGCAGAGAAAAGCTCTTGTTTTGTTTAGCCTGTGAATTCTCTTATAAAGAGCTTGATAATTCAACTAGTGAAAGATGGTAGTGCATCTAGGAGACCCAGCCTGTTCTATGATAGAAACTTTTTAAAAAACCCATTTTCCATTTTCTTTCTTAAACTTTATTGAAGGAGCATTGCATCGTAACATAGGTTTAAGTTCAGGTATACTACATCATAAATCAACATCTGTGTGGAATATATTAAGTGTATAGAATATATTGTGTAGAATATATTGGACAATATCCAGTTTTAGCCATCATATACATATAACTTACCCTTTTACCAGATTTATCCACTCTCTCCCTTCCTTTCTGGTACCCATACAAACATATGAACAAAAATAGACTTTTTGTCTATAGAATCAAGATAACGGTGACCAGAATCTTTATATCTTGAAGCAAATGAAAAGTGGGTGACCCTAGGATACCTGTTGCATTTGATGTACTAGTCATGTATTGTCTCTCCATAAACTCTAGTCACACTTAGCTTCCTCTACCTGTTAATATAGAGACGGTTAGATTTTGTGCATTACAAGTGGTCCAGAAAAAATTTCAATCCTTTTGAAAAACAGGAAGAGGTAAAGGGAATGAAAAATTTTTCTTTTGTCTCCCAAGTGATATTTTCAGATGGTTAGTTTTAATCAGTCCAAATAAGGCCTGCACACTACTTTTGGTTGCTAATTTTAAGTCTCCACTTATTGGTAGAAGAACTTGATTCATTTGTCATATTGAATAACTACATTCCAGATTTGGCTAATTGCAGCCTCGTGGTATTGCTAATGTAATTTACTTCTGTAAAGTCTATGAAGTACTTGATAAAAGTCACTTTTCATGTTTTGATCATTAAGCCTTTTTTCTTCCTTTTGCATCTCACCATGGGGTGGAAATGACCTGATTGTCTTATTTCCAGTGATTCTGATATTGATTATTGAGTTCAGTTGTTATTAGTCTAATCCATCCATTTTCAAGTTTTATGTCACATTTTCCCGTAGTAGATTTAACACGCATTTATGGTTATTGCCTAGATCCATGATTACTTAGGGAAGGAAAATGGTTATTGTCTAGATTTTTATCTGTTTTTGCATTGATTAGGTGGAATTCTGGTTTAAAAAAAAAAAAAAAAAGAAAAAGGACTCTTTCAATCAACTCTTAGGAATATTTTGAAATTGAGTGTACATACAGAGTGAGGCAGTGAAGTTAATCAGTTATTAGAAAAATGAGTTGACCAAATCCTAGTAACCTCTCACAGTGACCAGTAATGTGGATTTTATACACTAAGGGTTTAGAACTATTTTTGTGGTGTTTTGTTGTTTTAATCCACTGCAATTCCCGTTTCTCTCCATTTTTAAAGGAAAGGTGCAGACAGGCAGCAAGAGAGAAGAGGAAGCATTTTGTTTTATTTAGTTGTTTGTCTTGCTAGTTTCCTCTGGCTCCAGGAAGCAAATCCAGGTCCTTGGGATGTATGTGGATCATACTTTGCCTGAGGCTGCGGAGAAAGCTGCTACATCACCAGGGTGTACCTTTCTGTCTCCTTTTGCCTTGAAACCAGTCATCTTTTATAGTTCCTTATTTTCTCGTATGAGAAAATGTTCCAGGCTCCCTACTTCAGCCCTGCCTCCATTGAGTTTTGGTTCCTTTTAGTGGCAAATGTTTTTTCAGAGACTATAGTCAAAGCAATGCTTGATCACTACTATGTCATTAATTGTTTCTGGACCTTTTTATAACTAGGAAATATGTATTTAGTATGAGAAAGATGATCATTAGTTCCTACTTACGTTTTAGTTCAAATTTAGGTTTATAGGGTTTTAAAGCATGATTGTATTATGTGAATTTTACTGAAAATATATCTGTATTGTAAATATTACAATTAAAACATTTCACTTGAGTTCTATCATTCTATCACTTGAGTTTTAAAAGTAAAGCAACAAAATTTATTTTGCCATCAAGAAAAATTGTTCTCTAGTATGTGACACATTCATCCGCATACTCCCTGAAATATTGTTGTACATCTTCCAGATGGACCCAGCTTGTGGAGTATAGCTCTGTACCTTGCAGACACTATAAGAAGGCTTATATTGTATTTGTGTATATATTTTTCCGTGTATGTGTGTCTATCTGAAATTTTATGTTGTAATAAATTAATAATAGTTTCTCATTTGTTTTATCTTTGTAAAAACTTAAAATTAATAATACTTGTAAAAGTTCTATAATTAGACTGCTGAATGCAATTTAAAAATGTGGGTTTTGTTACTGGGTTTATCCCCTAAGGATATATGCAGTCAAGATACTGTTTTACAGCTTTTTAGTTTTCTTTATGATTATGTTACAAATAAGTTCTCTTGTTTACAAAAATAAACGTTTATTTTCCACATAATAATGTAGGTTGACTGCCTTAGGTTGACTCTCCTTTGGGGGATCCATGCTGTTGGAAGAGGCCCCATATAGGGCGTGCTTGTTCCTATGACAGAAGAAGAGGGTAAAATAGCTGACAGAGATGTAAGACTTCTGAAGTCTGTGCTTGGACACTGTGGCTATCACATCTACTCACTTTCACTGGCCTGTCTTATATCCATGATCTAATGAGGGCAGGGATGAACAGTGCCAGTGCAGAGGCAGGAGCATGGAGGACGGACAGTGATTGAATTCTGAACAGTAATGCATTGAAGCACGTAACCGCTTAAGTTGATTGTTCTCTGTGTTGGTGCCGTCATGGTTACTGTAGTCAGTGTTGTTTCGATTTTTGTTTTAAATGGCATCCGGCAAGCTAGAGAAGTAACGGTCAGGGGGAAAGACTTTTTAAAGCCTTGTCTACTTTGGTCACCTGCACTTTTGAAGGGGTGAAAAGGTGGCATTTGTATTTACTAATCCCGAACCTTTTCTGGCTAATTAAGTTAAGGGCTGAATTGTGTCCTGCAGAATTTCTGTGTTGAAGTCCTAAACCTCCCAGTACCTTAGAATGTAGCCTTATTTGAAAATAGTCTTTACAGAGGTAGTTAAGATAATCACAGTGAGGTCATTAGGGTAGGCCCTAATCTAATATGAGAAGAGGGAATTTGCACGCACACCCGCATGACACCGAATGGTACGTGAAGACACGGGCAGCGTGGGAAGATAACCATATCGAGATGGAGGCAGATATCCAGATACTGGCTGTCACAAGCCAAGGGAGGACTGGGCCTGACGAGGCAGGAAAATCCTCCTCTAGGGGTGTTGAAGAGAGCATGGCCCTACCAGCCCCTTGGTTTCACAGTCTGGAACTAGCCACCTCGTTAATGGTACTTTGTTACATTGCAGTCCTGGGAAACTGGTGCAGAGACATAGAGAATTTGAGAGTCCTTTATGATCTGAAGAGTTATTTCTCTTGTCACCTTATTTTGTATAGATTATCAAATACTTGCAGTCTGGTAAAAAGGGGGTCCCAAAGTATGCTGTTCATAGTGTTCACCTGGGAATCTTTTAAAGATATTGATGTCTGGTGCCCACCTTCAGAGATTTTGGTTTAATTGTTATTAGATACAACATGGATATTGAGGTTTATAAAGTTCTCCAGGTGATTCAATGTGCAGCACATTTTGAAGTATTGGGCTAAACCTTATAGTTTGGTTAGATACTCTTCTGCCTTCCCAGACACACAATTTTGTGTTTTACTTACTTTTGCTAGCTCTAGTTAGTGCATTTGCCTCCTCCTACTGAGCCCTCCCCTCTTCCTCCCCTTTGTGCCTTGGCCTTATTGTGGTTTGAAAAGAAATTGTTATTTTATTCTTTTTCGTTTTTGTAAGCCCAGCTAGACATGAGGGTTATAGTCATCTTCATATATAATGAATTACTTATAAAGTGGCTCTAATATAGCTATTTGAGTTAAGACACTAAACACATATTTTGAATGTCTTAAGTCCTGTGCATATCTGCTTTTGAGGTTTGAATTGTATTAGTCTTGTGTAAGTTGCAAGTCAATGAAAAACTAACATTAATATTTGAAATGGATGGGCATTTCATGACGTGTGCAAATACAGTTATTCAGATGATTATTAATGATTCTGCAGATTGTATTAGGAGCGATAAATTGAAGAACAGAAATAAGTACCTTTCATTTTTTTTTTTTTAATTTTGGTGTCTCTTAATGTCTTTCACATTGTTAGAACACAAAGGGAATTAAGTGTTTTTGTTGTTATTATTTTAGACTATAATCTAAAAGTAATTGTATAAAACAGCACATTTTAGATTACTTGTTCAGTTACTTAGTTGTAACAAAGTAGACAAACTCTGTTTACTTTAATCCTGATACCTGATTCTAGACCTCAGATACCTTGTATTAGTGGGTAAACTTCATCTTTACTTCATAGTTAAAATATTCTCAGACTATGCTTAGTCGTATAGTCTTCAATTTTGGTAATAAAATAATTAACTCAGTGGGACCAATTTTAAGTTACTGTTTTTTTTCCTTTTTAGAAGCTATTTGATATTACTTGAATTTGGGAAACATTGAATTAAGGAAATGTATTTCTGCATTTATTGTAATGTAAGTTCCTTGGAAAGCAGAACATTAAGCCATTGTTATTTAACATTTGATTATATCAGATTGTCAAGCTTGCCGTGTACTTGACTTTATTTAAGGGATGAAAACTATTTGTAAGGGTCGAGTAGAAAGGACACCTACAGTTTTGAGCTCTTGTGTGAGGACAGCAGGCCCTCTTGTTTGTAGACTGTGGGTTCAGAGGTGAGGGTTCAAGGGAAAGTGGAGAAAGTTGACAGTAGAGAGTTTATGGGTAGAATAGTGCTCAGTACTGTGGTGCCTGGCACGGGGACGAGGGGATCCTAGGGAGAGCTGTGTTTACGCAGCAATTTTGCCTGGGCCTGTGATTCTCTCCCTGGCAAAAGAGTGGGAATTACATATACAAGAACTTCAACATGAAGGGAGTTGTCTTATCTTATGCTTGAGTTTCTTCTAATATACCCATAGCCATTATTGATATGATTACTGGTTGCAAAGTGGGTGTGGACTAATTATTGGTTGTTGTTAAGCACAGCTGTGCTTCTCTGCCCCCCAGCTCTCTTTCACTCCCTGCATCCCCTCTGTTCTTTGTGTCCTCAGAGTCCACTGGGGCAGGTGTGGAACTTGTACCAGGTGTAGCTGGGAAATCAGACTGTAAGGAATTCCAGACTGATTGCTCAGCTGGCGTCCTCCCGCTGGTTTTCATGTAGTGACAGAGCTGATTGTGTCATGCCAAAGCCCTGCACTCTGCACTCTTTCTTTCCGCGTGGTGAAGACTGCCAGCAGTCTGGTGTCTCGACTGTGTTCTCCCTGGGAAATAAAGGCTGCAAGACAGACCTGCTTAGTGCTTCAGCTGGGGAGAAAGGTGGCGTCCCTCGAAGTCTCACCGCTGCACATAAGTAGTGAGGCCGGGAGACCTTTGGGACAGCGTGAACCTGCCACACCGGAGAAGGAGACGCTTTGTGGCGCCACCTCCACGCGTCTTCCAGAGAGTTTTATAGTAGAATTTGTTTGGCTGGGAAGCATTCGGATTTTGCTATGAAACCTATTCTTTACCGTATCATTCTTTATATAGTAGATTTCTATATTATCACCGGGTTCAAGGATCTACAACAGTGCCAGGCATGTATTAGCACTAAGTAAATACTTGTTGAATGAATGATACAGAAAGAAAATTCGGTAAAATCGTTGAAATCAGGTGGGTGTACAGGTTTCCCCCAGTATCCAAAAGTTAGAAAATTCTCATGAAACCATCTGTAAGCCAAAAATGCCATAAAGCAAAGAAGCAATTATCATTAATTTAATTGGGAAAATTTTCTAATGGTCTCAGACTCCCAAAAAGTAACCTACCAATTAATACCAAATAACAGTCTAAGCAGATACTAACATGTAGTAAAGCAGGAATTTTGATGCATACACAGCCTCATAAATAGTTCTGGGGATGAAGCGTGGCAGCGCCACTGTACAAATGCTGCTCTTTCTCACTTTTCATATTTTGTCATGAAAGCAAACACTTCAGATTTTTTTTTTTTTTGGCTAGTGAAAGAAGAGACCAATGTGGTTCTTTCACAAAAGTGCAGTGGCATGAATGGGACCTTTGGAAAAGCAGGGGATACCTGTGTCTGGAAAGAAACCTGTTTACAGAAGCGTACTCCCAGAAAATGTATGATTTTTACACCTCTGTGTTTTAGTTAGTGGACTTTTGTGTGGTTTATCAAAACTAGAATTTTTGCATGAGACTTTATGGTTTTTAAGTATTTTTCTGTTTACTAGGTACAGTATTACTGGAGACTTAATGTGTATTCCAACATGAACATAACAGAAAGCAAATTAAAAATTAAATTTGTCTTCCAACCTGAAAAAATATTTTGGCCCAAGAGGTCTTTTTCTCCCCAGGAAAAACATTTGAACTATATCAGAAAAATTAGCTTCAGTGTTGCCAAAAGGGAATAAATTTTTGTACTAAGAGGTCTCAAACATTTTAGTCTCCATTGCCTTGCTAATTAATGACTAAGAAGAATATTTATTTATGTGATTTATAGCTGCCTATGTTTGCTACATCAGAAATTAAAACTGATATTTTATATTACTAGTAATGCATCTTGTCCCCCTTTTCTTTTGCCTGTAATATCTCAGTTCTTAAGCAGTTTCCATCCATTCAGGTGATTCTCCTTTTAGAGCTTTAGCTGTGTTCCAGTTCTTCAGGTCTTTATAATATGTCTGTGTCAGAGCTAAAATAAGAAGTTCATTTTTTTGAGAATATTTTGTTGCCTTCCTGATACTGGTTTCCAATTAGGTAAACTCAGAGCTTTTCTTGCTGGTGGAAGGGAAAGCTGCTTTATTATTTTTATACCTGGTTTTTGTTTTCAGACTTTTCTTTCTCAACTGACAGTGGTTTGGCTTAAGTCCTTTTACTACTCAATAATGGGAAAAAGAATGTACTAGGCATATGGCCAATTTTCTGTTCCTTTAGTGTTTTGATTGAATTTCTTATCCTTCGCCCCACGTCAGTTTACTTTGACCATAATGTATTCAGTCATTCCACATGTATTTGCGTCCATCCTTGTTGAGTGCAAACCTGAATCCTATGGTTTTGTATTTTAAAGGTATCTTAGAAGATATTATCTAAACAAGTTGGAAGTTGAGTCTGTATCTTTGAACTGAAGCAGCTCACTCATCAGAGGCCTTTTGGGTATAAAAAGAAACAGGGCAGTAGCTGATTCGTGGAACGTAAAGTCGACTCATCACATAATGGATGCTAGTTTACTGTTCGCAGTCTAAGAGCTTTGCTGAATGTCTTCAGTTTGCTTAATTAGGATTCAAACAGTATTTCCTATCATCAGATCCATGACAGATAAACTGTTAGAAGTTTTGTGAAAATCATTCTGTGCTGGTAAAAATTATAAGGTGCCGTAGACAGTAGATAGTACAAAATTAGATGATGAGTGGGATTTGATACACAGACTGTAGATTGCAGCCCTCTGATATTGATAATAGATGAAACAAATGATTGACATTAAATATTTCAGTTATCAGTGAGTAATTGGTTTAGTGTACCATTTACTTGTGTCTTAAGTCAGTATTTGCAGAGGATTGTTGGTCCTAATGAGCATCATGCCTGGTAGGCATTTAAATTTAAATGTTCTAAAGGAAGTCCGCTCATTTGTTTTTGTTTTAATTTTCTGAAATGTCCTTCTGAGAGCTTACAGTTTTAAATATCTTCTTAGGCACTTTTTATAAGCCTATTAAAAATGCTTTGTTAAAAATCACCATAATTTTTTCCCTGTTTTTGAACCTGAAAGATTAATACATAATATCTTACGTATTTGTATTGACTTTGATCATTGAAGTTTAGATAGAAAAGAGACCTACTTCCATCTTCTTTTATAGATGAGGAAGCAGAGACCCACAAAACTCACATCATTTGTCTAAAGTCATATATGCAACCTGAGATCTTTCTTTGTCTTGTCATCTTTAATTTACATTTGACAGCTTTGGATTCCAATGGGAAACAGATGTAATTTAGAGTTTATCCTTCTGAGTTATAATCGTACTTTAATTTCTAAGATTCACCAACTTTGTAGGTGACTGTGAATTTGCTAACAAACCAAAGCAACCCCAAGCAAAAGTAAAAAGTTCTTACAGCACAAAAATTGCCTATAATTGTTTAAAGAAAAAGAGGAAAAATAAATTAGCCTTTATTTTAAATGTGCACATTGTTGGCCACATTCTTAAGAAATTTATCAGAGATGTTTGACTGTCAAAACTGGAAGTTAAAATTGATATCATTGTATGCTAATTTCCCTCCAGACTGTCATTTCTACCTGTTTCTTTTTTGTAAAGCTACTTTTATTTTCCTTGGAAATAATGCACTTTTCACTGGGATATTTAATTCAAATTATTAAAGATATGCTCCCTTTAGGTAAGAACCTTACATAAAACAAATTAAAGATAGAAATAGAATCATTTTGAAATGGCTTATTTTAAAAGACTATTTTCTTCTTTTTAATAGCGGGAATAAGATTATCTCATGTGATTGGGTCTTTAAAAGTGTAGTTTAAACTTAGCATTTATCCTAATGTGAAGAGTCGTAGAATTTTTGTTTTAAGAAAATTTGTTTTGCTTCTCTTCATGCTTAATAGCATAGGCAGCCATGAAAAGATACCTTTAAATGTTTGCCAAATAAAATTTTAGTCCAGGGCTAATACACAAAAAAGTAAATATGCTGTTGCTTACCATTAAAACTTTAAGAAATCATCTAGGTAATTTGATTTTTATTATTACTTTCTTTTTAGTTTAGTATTAAAATAAGCTGAACTTTATTTAATTTTATTAGTATTTTATTGAGATAACTTTATTTTACAAATATAAACTCACGTGTAGGTTCCCCATTCCTCAAATACCTGCTGGCACACCCTGCCCTCCACCACATTATAGAGTTCTTCACCATTGTCCGTTGGACTCAGTCACGCTGCCTCCTCCATCCTGGTCTCTACTGGTAACCTTGGTTCTGTTGCCAGTGTCCAAGGATTGGTTTTGTTCATCTGTTTCTTTGCTTTGTCAATTCACATTCCACCTGTGAGTGACCTCATCTGGTATCCTGCTTTTTCACTTAGCATGAACCTGTCTAGCTCCATCCAGGTTGATTCAAATGACAGGATTTCATCTCTTCCAAGGGCCGAGTAGTAGTCTACTGTGTATATATACCACCTATCTATTCATTTACATTGATTGTATGTGTTTTGCTTAGAGTATAGTATTTCTTCTGTCATAATTTGCACTTTACACTTTACAAAAGTAATTTGATAAACAGGTTTTCATTTAGTAAAATTTTGTGAAACCTTACAAGATTTCGCATTAAAAAGAAGGTAGCGTATACACTTTTTAAGCATTATTGTCAGACTTCAAAGTCTTAAAATAAATGTTCCTTTATTGTACTATATTTTACAGGTCTTATTACATAATATGTTAAGAAGCAATGTGCATACAGAATTTTAATTTATTTTTAATTAGATGGAAAATGAAGGATAATGCAATTTTTTTTCGTGCTACCCCTGAGAGAGTTGAAACCGGGGAAGGGAAATTTTCAGAAAATTTGTAGATCTTAGCAGTTGTGAACTTAGCATCAATTTTAAAGGTTTCTAGTCAGTGATTAGAAGTTTTAAGAATGTTTTCTGGTGTTTTGAGTTTCCTAGGGCTGCTATCACAAAAGACCCCAGGATGGGTGACTTAAACAACAGAAGTGTATTCTCTCAAAGTTCTGGAGGTTGGAAGTCTAAGATCAAGGTACAAGGAGGCCTGGTTTGTCCTGAGCCTCCTCTCTCCTGGCTTGTAGATGGCCACCTTCTCACTGTGTCCTTACTTGGCCTTTCTTCTGAGTACCCACATCCCTAGTGTCTCCTTTTTCTCTTTGAAGGAATCAGCCATATTGGGTTACGATCTCCCCTCATAACCTTATTATAACTTGATCACCTCTGTAAAGGCCCTATCCCAATGATGTCACATTCACAAGTTCTATTGATTAGGAGTTCAGTGTGTGAGTTCTAGAGACAGTCCCACCATGGTAGAACCATAGTAACTTTGCTCATGGGTAAGTGGTTTTACTTGTCCTGTTTCATACCTCCTACACACACACACACACATGCACACACACAAACACACACACACACTTTGTTGTTGCTGTTTAGGATGATTTAGTATTTTTGCAGTGTGCCTTGGTTTTAGCCAAAGTAACATATAGTACCTGTGATAACCGTGGCAAGTGGATGGACTTACTTAACAGATTGAGCAGTGAGATTTAGAAGCTGTCATTTAATGGTGTTGTAGTGGTCTGTGTGCCTGCAGAGGCTGTGACCATGCTGCTGGCATTCACGTCGTAGTCCATGGAACTGTGTGTGCAGTGAGGCTGCACTCACTGTACATGACTCCTTGGCAGCATATGTCATGGTATTAACAATATCGTAGGACCTTCTAGTGCTAATATTTTTTATTCTTTGTAATCATTGTCTTATTTTACTTTTTGTGTTTTTTTTTTTTTTTTTTTTTTCCTGCACAGAGGAGAGTCAGCTTAGTATTCGAAAAACATGACTACATAGACCTGTGATTAGAAATGCAGTTCTCCTATGTCAGTGCTTTTACATTAAAATGAGGAAGATAATACTGAGGACAAGAGCCACCTCCATTTAAAGAATGTACATTAACTCAATAAATGTGAATGTCCTACTTCACTTCCAAATTAACGAGAAGCAGTGTGCACACAGATAGGAGCCAGGGTAAAGTGGGATACTTCAGAATTTTTGAATTAAAAGGAAAACAACTCCTGAGACACTGCCTATATTACAGAAACCTTTACATTTTACACCCTTGCCTGTCTGGAGTCTCAGCACAGGGTGGATGCTTTCATACTTTTCTTTCTGTAGTCCTTCTGTTCCGAGTTGCAATTAATTGTTGTCTTTCTCTCTAATGACCTGTAAAGTCACCAGGTCTGGCCCCCGTGTCCTTTGTTCAGCACCTGTCATAGTGCCAGGCATTTTGGAAGCGCTCAGTTTGGATGGAGTAAAGTAGCTCAGTCAGGAACACGTGCTTGAGTGTACTCTCCCACCCCCTCGACTTTTTAATTCCTTAACTTGTTAATAGGTTTGTTTTTCATTTGTCACTACCCCACCTCCACAAATGCTTCTCATTGGCATTTGTTTGGATTGGTCTATCCCTCCACAGAAATATCAGTTACCGGAAATTCAACCTTGACCTTCCTGGAGGAAGGGAACAGAACAGAAGATCCCACTTTTCATGAGCTGTGGATTGCCATGTTATAACTGCTCTTTGGGTTGTAGTATTACTGCTGTGAATTGTAACATTGTACCTACCCTGAAGCATTTCTGCTGGAATCTGTCCTCTTTTTCCTCTAATTCAGCAGATGTAGTATGACTCTCCAGAGGGTCACTCTTGCTGAACACCCCCATTTCTAGGAGTAGTTCTTCTGACTCTCTAATCTGGAAACAATTAGGGAAAAATGTATGACATCCCCTCCTCCCTCCTTTCTTATTTCTCTAAATATATACTATCACTAACCAGTCATTCCCCAGTTTTAAAACATCTCAAATTATTCCCCTTATTTATCTGCCTTCTTTTGTTTGTAACTGACAGATCTCAAATTGAGACAATAAAATTAATCTTTGACCTCTTTAATGGAACTACATGGTAAATTTGTTTTGAATAGTGTCCAAGTCATTTCTTAATAGATACTTGATGTAGTTTCTCTGATCTGTCTTCCCTTTTTGCCTCTTGTATCTCTGCTCTAACCTCAGTAATGAGGAAATGCCTCAGTAATGAGCATTTCACCCCGGCTTTCCACCATGTTCCTGCCTCCCACTCCTCTCTGCAGGGAGCGGACTTCAGACACCAGCAAATGTCTCCTGGCATTTTACTTAAGAAGAGAGATGGAGTCGAGGAGCAGCCAGCAAAGTGTGTGTAGGTGGTAGCGGGGTTTCATTCCTGAACCAGAGTTAGGATACTAGTTGACTTAAGCAAATGCCTTCCTTTGGACCAGGAGGCCCATCCCATATGAACCACAGGGCTGAGAGTGTAGTAGTTCTGCCACTGGGTGGCAGCAGTAGCAGTGTCTTGTCAGACGAAGAGGTGGGGCACGCGCGGTTCCCGGGCGAGCCACTGTCTTCATCGTGTCAACCATGCTCACTCCATGGCCCAGCTGCTGGGTTCCGGAGACAGTTGACTCATCCTGCCTGCTAACTGGATTCCCAGCACCATACCATTTCCAGCGTGTCAGTCGTGCAGGTCATAAAGATTTATGTGAAAAGACAAACCTGAATGTTGAAGGTTACAGTACCGGACACGTAATCTAAACTTAAATTGAAACATTTCTGTTTCAACATCACAGTCCTTGTAGGAGCTCTTAATAGCGTTGCTCCTTTTAAACAAACAGCTCTGCAGATATTTGTAGATAGAATTAAAGATATGTTTTTATCTTTCGTCGAAGTCTTAATATTGAGTATAATTTTAAATCTTCGCTAGTGTTATGCCAAAAAAAATTTTTTTTGGGGGGTGGGGTGGAGTTATCAGTGAAGTAGACCATTTTCCTAATGTTTCAGCCGGAGGGGTCATAAATTTGTTTGGTCTTTTGAGTCAATATTTACTAAGAATCAAATAGTCTTTTGATCCAGTCTGGTAATTTACTTGTAGGGACTTTGCCTTATCCTGAGGAATATTCATAAATGCACACCTACCAAAAAGAAATGAAAAGAAAAACTTTATACATAAATATATTTATAGTAGTTTTAGAATAAAGAAAATGAGCAGTCCTAAATGTTGAGCAAAACAAATTATTAAACTGTCTATTATGAGGCAATATGCTGTCACTGTATTTGTGGATTTTGTTGTTTTGGCAAAATAGAGTAATTCCTATTTCGTGTTTGGTTTTGGGTTATGCAGAGGATTTCCAGTTTCTTGATCATATGTGTCCTTTTTGAGGACAAAGCTAGAAAGAATACTGTTGTGTGTAGAAGAAACTATAGATAATGGTTAACTATTTGGAACAATTATTGTCCATTGCGTGTATGTGCTGAACTCAGCTTCATGATACTTAAAAGCTGCACATAATCAGTTGAGAGCATCACGGTTGAATTGCCTCTACTATTCGGTTTTTATAATATTTGCTAAATTAATTTCTGTGGTCTTGAAGTAAAATAATACTGAACATTAAATATTAAGTGTTCTTTTAAATAGTTGTCTAAATCTTAGGAAATACAACTTCTTAAATTTGCTTTGACTAATTTAATATACCTGTGTGTCTGATTGCCTGTACCTGATGGGAGTTTTGAATAAATTCTTGTAGTAATTTGCAGATTGTTTCTGTGAGTTAGGATAGGAAAATACAGAGGTATTTCACTTTTTCTTTTTCAGAGTTCAGCCCTGTACTATTTAAGGATGAGTAAGTATGACCAGCAAAACATACAAATAAATGTTGTGATTTTGAAAGTTTGGGTTTGTTTCGAATGTTTCGTTTAATAGTCCATCAGCTCCTTTGGGGGCAAACTTGTTTTATACTTAGTAACCTAGTCTGACACCCCAGTGGTAAAGTGTAAAAACTTGATGAGTGTCTGTCTGTTGTTTTGTGACTTTGCATAAAAGCAGTTGTTCTGAACAGCCCCCAGTGGAGGAGGTCAGGCGGTGAGACTTCTTGTGCGCCCTCTGAAAATCAGTGCTCACTGCTGTCTGCCTGTCTCGTCTTCACTCCATCACATAACAGGAGAGCCGCCTTGACTGTGTCATCAAACAGACTAAAGGGCCAATTTTGCAAAACTGCAGTGATTCCACTAGAGAAGCTGTGATATTTTCTCAAATTTGACTCTTTGACACACAGACGTTTAAGGATTTTTTAAAGTGATAAATGAGTTTCGCAAGCGGGGAGTGTCTTAAATTTTTCATTATCCATCTTCTATTCTTTTCAAAGGATTAATTTCATACCAAATCATATTCTAAAATTAATTGTCTTTGAATGTGGATAAACTCACATCTTTGTAGGGTCTGTATAGTTTTATTGCAACTGTGGCTGAAATCTCTAGCGCTGGATTACATGAAATTCACTATTTTTTTTGAAGGACTCATTTGCTTGTTTATTTTTCTTTACTGAAAAGCAGAATTATGCAGGCCTTGGGACAACCTTCATCATTCTATTCCTAGTTCACAGCACAGTGCTTTGTCTGTACTAGAAGTACACTGGAGTTTGAAGGAAACAATTATATTTCTCTCCAGTAATGTAGGAGCAAGCTAGAATTGGACTAGAGCTGAAATAATAAGTCTTATAGAATTTGGGCAGTTAACTCTTTTTCCTTAAAATTGTTTACAGATTGCAGATACTGATGTAACACTATGACAGAGTATAAAACCCATTTGGAGTCAGTTTCAACATATAAGAACTTTAGTGCTCATTGTGTTTGATGTTTTTCGTTGTAACTTAAAAAAAAAAGTACCAGCAATGTGTACTTATGAGAATTTTTATAGAAAATAATTTTTATTATTTTCGCTTATATTTTTCTTTGCCTTGAAGTGCTGAAACCACGAATCATGGCTTTAACTTGGGCATCGATATCCTCTGCTTATAAGGATCAGGAATTGTTAAAACCAGTTCATCTTAGGTACTTATTTGAGTAATGGAGTGAATGATCTGTTAGAGGAGAGAGATACTTACTCTGTTTTTATTTGTCAGTCTTTCACTTGGATTCCCATCTGTCTAGCCAGTATCGTTTTGAGAAATCTGTTAGTGGGCTGGTTGTTTCCCTGACAGACAGACATTCATGATTGGTCAAATTATGATTTAATTTCTGATAGTTTTATAGTGGTGAAATTGGCTGTTGTGCCTTTCAGTGATTTAGCTCAGTAGGTTTTCACAGTTGACTGTTGAGTACCTACTGTGTGCTGAGCCCATGACTGCATATCACTGTGGGTCCAGGTCCAGCTGAGTAAGCCATCCTCCAGAGCACGAATCCTCTGAAGTACTACAGTACCATCTAGACAAGATGTTTTGAGACAAAGTCATTATGGCATTACCTTTATCATTTCATTCACTGTAGTTTGAGTATTCAGCTGACTAATTGTACTCTGTGTTAATTTTCGAGATTGGGGGTTTGGTATATACAAAGATCATCATTTAATTGCATGTCTTCCACCACTTCTCATCTTAGTAAATGGCGTAGCATCCTTTCTGATATCCTAGTAACCTTTGGTTCTTCCCATTTCCTCACCCTCCACTTTAGCTCTGCTCCATAAACGCTCTGGGAATTGCGGAACGTCTCTGCAGCCGGTGCCATGGTGCAGGTTTTAGTCTCCGCCTAATGACTGCAGCATCCTCCCAACTTAACTTCCTAGCCAGTCCACTTTCTTTTCACTTTATTCTTCAAGTCAGAGCCAGAATGATATTTTTAACTTGTGAATTTGGTCGTTTCCCTATCTTGGTTAAAAACTTTCAGAGCATTACTTTCTTCTAAATGATGCTTTTCTGTCTCCTCAAATACAATGTTTGTGTTTCAAGTCTTCATGTTTCCTCTCTCCTTAACCGGCCTTCCACTGTCTTCTTGCCCACTGGATCGTTTCTATTCTCTGCCTTTCTCCTGATTATTCATGTTCCCACTCTCCTCCTGTTCATCTTTCAGGTCTGAACACCAGTGACCCTTCCTCTAAGATATGTTTATCAGACTACTACATTTGGTTAGGGCTTTTCCTCATGGTGCGTCCATTGAAAATTATTACCTTGTTTGCCTGTCTTCTTTCCTGAGCTGAAAGCTCAGTAAATGCTTAGTCACCATTTTCCACCAGGTAGGAGGGCGGTGGCGGTCCCTGTCAGAGTAACCTGCTTGGGTGCTTTTTGGTAATTTGTGATTTTTAAATACATGGTTAAACCCTTTTGTAAGGAGACCCATTATGTATGTGGCAGGACAGTCATCTTAGGTCCATGATGTTAGAGACTCCTTTGTGTTAAACATGTATACTACAGCCTTTTAAAAGTAGGAACCCCCAAACTAGTCTCTGGGCCAGATCTGGCCGACCTTCTATAAGAACCATAAACTAAGAATTTTTTTTTTTAATCTTTTTTTTTTTTTTTGTTTTGTTTTGTTTTGTTTTGTTAAGTAGTTGAAAAGAATTCAAAAGAAAAATATTTTATGACATAATATCATATGAAGTTCAAATTTCAGTGTCTAAAATTTTGTTGGAACATGGCTACACTTACTTGTTTACACACTTTTTTTGTGCTGTAACTCCATGGTTAAATCTATGTGACAGACCGGCCGTGCCTTTTGTCTGTACTGTCTGACTTTGTACAAAAATGTTTGCTGACTTTTAAATCATTTCTGTAACTTGAGAAC
Organism: Solenodon paradoxus; assembly: GCA_004363575.1. Taxonomy (NCBI): domain Eukaryota; kingdom Metazoa; phylum Chordata; class Mammalia; order Eulipotyphla; family Solenodontidae; genus Solenodon; species Solenodon paradoxus. The sequence continues at coordinate 544,703 of RJWH01000047.1, forward strand.
TGATAAGTACAATTAGACATATTTAACATGTGTTTCCTTTATTGCTTTCATACTTCAAGGTTTAAATGTGTCCCGTAAGAGAATATCATTTTAGTTTTGAGAACGATATTTCAGCCTCTCTGCCCTGTACATACCTAGAACTTTTTCAAACGTGAGCATTGCAGATTAGATACTGAGAAAACTAGAGACCTCAAACCCTGCCAAATAATGTAGATTAAACTAGGTTTGTCACTCATCCAGTGGTCTGAAATCAAGTCACTTCCTAAATAAATAATATTCTGATTCTTAAAATGCACTTATTTTTACAGTTAAAGGGAAACAACTTTTTATGCTATTTGATATAATCATTAAAATAGAATGCTAAAGCCCTTTACAGATTTTGAATCACTTTTGCCAGCATGTTGTCTTGCAGTAAAATTACTCCAGCCATGTTTTGGTTGTATAATAGACTATTCGAAATAACTTTCTTTATTAGGGTTGAATATTAGATAATGTAGAGCCTTATTTTTACATTATTTAATAGAATCAAATGGTTTTTACATCATTGTTTACATTTTGTTTAACATATTTTATTGAGAAAATACTTAATTAACTTTGTTTTATTTTTAGGGTTATATCCTGTGTTGTGACCTCATGGTTTAAGTGGGAATAAAGATGAGTATAAGCAGTGATGAGGTCAACTTCTTGGTATATAGATACTTGCAAGAGTCAGGTGAGTACTTTCATAAAGTAAATAGGCCTCAAATTATTTTAATATTCTCAAAATAACCTTTTATGCATTTGAAATTTGTATCAGTCCAAACTGTTGAACTCTGTATGTTTCCTTAATGTCTGGACTGCCATTTTAAAGCTATGTGTTTCTGCATGGTTTAACTCTCTGACTCTTTCAAATATGTTGGAATCATTCAGGCAAATATTTGTAACAAACAGTTTGGCTTTCACTGTTCAAGGAACATATTTATAATTTGTTATGAAGTGAGGTTATTGCGCATGGTTGGTAGAAACATATAAACTCAGATACCATCAACTTAATAATGTATATTCAGATTCTTCGGGTAAATGTTATTGGTCCTGATTGCAGATAACATTTCAAAATCTAAATGAATGTTTTTTCAGAATACCTTCATAAGTATTATCCTTATTAATTTGACCTTATTTCTACAGAAGTATTTACTGTGGGTGATTGATAAATATAAATCATTGAAAGTCATTTGTAATAAATACTAAATTATAGATTAAGGGGCGTGGTCATAAAACAGAAGGAAAACTAGAAGGGAAAATGTGGGATTTATTAAGCAAAAGAAAAAAAATGGTAAAATGAGAGGAGAAAACTTGGGTTGAGTATAGGATAGGTGGAAAGGATAGACTGCAGATTGTTAACCTGAAATGGAATTACTTGGTGGTTGAAAATATGCTGGAGAGGTTGAATTTTCGAAATTGTATGTTAAAGTTATTACAATGTTTTTGTAGTAAAGTTGAGACTCAGTAAGAAAATAAAAGATAATTTTAGTAGTCACTTGTGAAGGAGGATTGAAGGAATATAGAGCAGAATGCTGAGCCCTCATTCTGGGTTTTGAAACCCCAGTTATTCTTCTTACAGAGCTTAGCTAGTTGCTTCTTACATTGGAGCACAAATGTGACTGTAGCTCTTAGATCCTACTGCTTGCTAAGGTGTTCCCAGCTGTAGTCCAGTTCTGAGCTCCCTTCTCTAGCGAGTGGGGAGTTTCTGTTCCCCAGCACCATCACTGCTGGTCTCTGGCCTAGAGCAGCTGATAACGTGGTGAAGGTCAGGGAGGGGAAAGGAGGAGCAAGTAAAGGAATAACTTACTAGAAAGTTTTTTAAAGTAATAGGTCTTACTGTCTTTGTATTAAACTGGTATTAAAGACCAGATCCAAAAAGAGACTTTCATAGACTATTTAGAATAATGCAGAATGATTAATAAGGTGGAGAAAGCGGTGACCTAGTGATGGTTGCACATAGAACATGTATGCACATAGTTGAATGGTATATAGTGGTGCATTAGGACAAAATGGAATCTGTTGAGTCAGAGCAAGCTGGTTTTTGCCTTAGAATGTTAACACCATTTTTAAGTCAGAGCTTTGAGAACTTGAACCTCTAAAGCAGCAAATTGGTGAAGAATCAGTGGATGGGAATGTATCGTAATGGCTTGTAGGTATACTATAGAGGCAGCTGTTTAGAGTGAACTGGGTGAGAACTGTGTTGGAGACGAGGAGCGTGGACCCCCAGCAGCATGCTGCTGTCAGCCTAGCTGAGGTGAAGTGGGCAGGAGGGTGAAGCTAGGGACGGTGTGAGCCCCGTCTGCCTGTTTCCAGACGGGTCCGCAGGTCACTGTGTTCTGTTTCTCAGAGAAAATGCAGTGAGTAGAAGGGCAGAAATAGACTATTCTGTATTAATTTCTGAAAGAGTATCCAGAGATTAAATATTATCAAAATTCTTCTTAAAATTGCTTATATTCTCAGAGAAAACTCTTCTAATTCATGTTTTTCAAAGTATGTTGTATTGTAATAAAAGTAAAGCAAGAAACACATTTAAAACAAATCTTTGTATGGTAGGTTATATTTATCACATCAAGTACTTCATAAATTTTGACTGGTTTTAGTTGTACTTTGCATATTCTTTAGAAAGCTTTCAAGTTTAAAATGAACTGCTGATGAAGTGCACCGTTAAGACACATCACAAAAACAGAATACCAGTCCCTCTATAAAATTTGTAATTTCATGACATGATTTATAGAAGAGAATGGGGCTCGATTGAGACATTTTGACCTACGGTAGTTTTTCTAGAAATGCAGTTTGCCATAAGTTAAAAAAACTGCCTATACTAAGGTTATGAGGTTTGATCCTCTGGCCCCCTGCATCAAATCACTTGGAGAATGGCAAGTGGGGCCCAGATATCCACATTTTATGAAACACCCCAGGTTATTCTTAGGCAAAATAAAGTTTGAAAGCTATCCGTCTGAAGTAATAGGACAACTAGAACTTGATGAGAAAGCTGGCAATGGGTATGTAGCATGCTCCTAATACTTTGGAAGAAAAATTTGAATTAGTATTTGAGAGAAGCAGGAAGCTTGAAATGTACACATTGAGGTTTGGTGTGTGAGGAATGTCTCCTAAAGAGAGAGCTGCCACCAAAAGTGTCTGTGCATTTGTCTTTGTATGCAAGGCTTCGCAGGAATGATGGAGCATATTTATGTCATAAAGGGACCATGAGCCGTAGTTATTCAAAATTGCTCCCAGAAATAGAAAATGGAAGAAGGTTTAGAAATTTTTAGTTCTGTGAACTCAGGACAGGTTTCAGAGAAAGAGAGACATCAGAATTAAATCCATTTCGGCATTTGCCACTTAAATGTTCTGTCTTGGTTCTGATTTCCAGTAAGAGTAACCGTTTTGCAGTTTTTCTTTTGGAATCAGTACAATAATCCCTTCTCTAGGTTGTTTGAGGGTTTGGTGTATTTATACCTCTAACCCACAAGAGGTAGTTATTGAAAATAAGCCATTAAATATCTTAAGAAATACGATGTAATTTACTTTTAGACCATCAATATTGCTGAAAGATTTAAAGTAATGCAAAAGAAACTGGAATTCTAATATTGCTGTTTTCCTTGTAAGAAGGTACTGAATCAGATTTAGAGATAGGAAAAAAAATACAATAATGGCAAAGGAGGATGGATCTGTGCAAATATATTCAAATGGCTGCTTTGTATAGTCTATCACAAAGGAAAATAAAATTTCCTCTTTGCTTGTCTCACTATCTAAAAGTTCTCAGTCAGAAAGTTCGACAAATGCCTTTTGAAAGTTTTGTTCTGTTTTGATAATTGTGTGATTTAGGAATGTTTTTCATTAACCACTTCTAATACTTGTTCTCTGTCAGCAGTGTTTTATGTTGACAGGTCTGTGGGATCCATCCCAGAGGCAATAAAAAGTTACTTAAATTGTTTTGCTCTTAAATGCTTTTACTATGTTGGTGATCATCTTACAGTACTGGTATCAGCTTTAGAAGATAATATCTGTTAAAAATTCCTCTCCTTTCCCAAATTATATAACTGCGCAGAGCTCAATTTGTTTATCCACAATATTGGTTGCTTGTTTAAAAGGGATTGCATTGTGATATTCAGCCTCAAATGTTTTATAGACTTCTGTTTGAAATAAGTCATCCTTCCCTCCTCATTAGAACCAATTAGGATAAAAGTGTATTTATTGTAAGCTGTTTAAGTGCAATTTTTTATTTTTCTCAATTTTATCTCTTGAAAGCTCACCCTAAGCAAATTACTTTGGTTATCATCATCTCTTATGAACTAGACTTTCCTATTCCATAGCTCTTTTCTAAGAAATAAAATTAGTTATTTTTTCCCTTTTGAGATAACTTGAAAATGGAGTGTATTTGACATGCAGTACTGTAAGTAGTGATTGACTTGATTCAGTATGCTCCCTTTAATTAGTGTTTGCCCAAGGGCGTTAATAATTTGATTGCCCTAATAGTTTATACATAGCAACCATGTGCAGATAAAGTAGTAAGTGGTACATGCTGAGCTGTGTGCAACAGAACCTGCCACAGGGTAGATTTTAGAAGAGGGAAGCTGGTTGGGGCCTTTTCAGTGTCTCCCTTCTCCCCCCACATTGCATTACCCAGGATTCTCCTGGAGGTAGTCAGCGTTACATAGTTATTTCCCTGGGGAAATTGTTCCTGAAAATTATTTCATACTTTTGTTGCATTCATTTTTCTTACTCTTTTTTAAAAAGTAAGATGTAGTTTTATTAATTATGTATTTGATCTGGGGGAGAATTCTTAAATTATAAGATTTGTCATCTGTTAGCATGTTTAAGAGCTTAGTAACATGTCTATATATGATCTACTTGAAAATCTGATGCTTTTAAACACTTACATCTTATGATAAAAGACTAATTGGAAAATGAAAGACAACATGTCCTTGAGTTATTTTCTAAAGCGTCATTCTGAATACAATACTATAAAATCTTCATATTTTTAGAACTGAGTTTCATTTTGCTGTACAGTCTCCATTTATGAGATGGTGTTGGTTTTATGTAGGTTTAAGGTGTTTGGATCATGGAAAAATAATCCTGTTTCTTCCACCTTTTTCCACTGTTTGCTAATCTTTACTAAGGGATACATGACTCCCTGCATGTCTGCTTGCACACTGTACCTCACTATTTCTTCTCTTTCTTTTATTTAAAGGAAAGGTGCAGGCAGAACTAAAGGCAAATAGGCAGTCAAGCCGACAGGAGAAAGCAGCACTGTGTTTATTGTAGTCAGTTGTCCATCAGCTGTGTCCTCAGCGCTGGTCTTGACCAGGAACTGCTGGGTCACTCGGGGATGCCTCACTGTTTCTCCTGAGATGGTTTTTATTTCAAACGTTGTATTTGGAAGAATACACACAAACATTCGTACTCACGCTGTTTAGAGTTCTAAACATGATCCTGCATGTTTACGGGTAGCATTTATGTTCTATCCCATGACACCAATTGACCTGCTTTTTTTTTTCTTCATAAAGTTAATGGTTATGTATTAGTCCCTGCAAGAGTTTAGTAAAATAGCAGCAATCAAACGACACTAGAGTTTCTTTTTACTCAGAGAAACAGGTAACTGGGCCAGATAAACATTTCTTCCTACATACCCCCTGCCAGTGCCGTTTATAAAGAGTTTGGCGACAGCCTGGCTGGAGTGGAGTTGCCCGGGCTCAGCGATGTGCCTGCAGCCGTGAGAGGCTGAAGTGCGAGAGCCTTGCGATTGTCATGTACAAAAGTGCAGGTAGGCACACGTAGCTCTGCGTCACAGTCACATGTGGTTCCACACGTGACAAAAGAGCAGCAGCAGCACAGGTTGTCCTCAGTGCCTGGCGAGCACCATGCTTCATGCTCCACATCAGCTTTTCTTCCTCTGGTAAGCTAGCCATTTTTCGCTGGTAGTGGAAATTCCTGCTACACATTCCTGCTGACATTCTTGTTAAAAGACAAAGGTCCTTTAAGAGTTGCCAAACGGAGAACTTGTTCAGTCTTAATAGTGATCTTTGTTTTTTAAGGAAAAGCTAATAATAGCCAAGATGTAAGGGAACATAAATTGCTGGTAACACTATAAATTTACACAATTTGGGGGAAAAGCAATTTGACAATCATGACAATTTCCTTTAAAATGCTCTTTCCCCTTCAACTTTTGAGGGACTGCATCCAGCATCCATATACATAAAAATTTCAGCTAAGATTCTTTTTAAAAAAGCAGATATTGGGAAACATTCCAGCTATGGAATGAATAATTTATTAGCTGAGTACACATACTGACTGTTACAATAGTATTTAAATTCTTTCAGAAAATAAAATGTTCATAGTTCTCTATATATTTTAAGGGCAAAGTAGGATTATAAAATAATACAGCAGTGTATTACATATGCTAAAAACTATGTAAAGAAAAACGAAAATACAAAAATCTTAACATTTGAGCTTGTTGTATTTTATTTTTCCTTCTCTATGTTTTTCTTTATTATGAAGGCTAGGTCTAACTCTTGGATATCCAAGATTCCCTATAATATTTTTCGCCCTACTTTTTTTGTTTTACCTTTTTAAAAATCTTTAATTGTTCATGTATAGCAATTCTTAGAGTGAAAAAAGCCTGGGACTGTAGGGGAGGGTGGATGTAGATGGCGCAGGGCAAGGGAGTGTGTCATGAGAGCACGGGTGTAGTTTTCTGGGCTTTTCTGACATGACGCTTAAGTCGGACTGTGAGCAAATCAGATTTTTGTTCTAGAACAGGATACTGTATTGTGATAGTAGCTAAGCTTTTCCTTTTCCCCTTGTTCAGACATCCTAGGTCATAAGTGCTGCTAATTACTGTGCGTTTTTTGCTTCCATGATGGTCGAGGCCCATTTTCTTGTTTCTGTATCCTCTTTTTGCAAAGGAGGGTTGACAGGCTCTGGAGGACTGACTCTGCCTTGGAGAACACAAGCCCTCTCATCCCAAGGGAAAAGCACCGCCTGCAACAGGCAGTGTAGGCCATGGGGAGGGGATACTGTGATCTCACTTCTCACGTGGAAGCGATGTGCACCCCTGCCGCCGCTGTCCTTCTGCTGGTTTACTGGGTACTGTGTGGTGTTCAGCCTTATTGCTCTGTAGAATCTCCTTTCTCTTTCCAAATCTTAATCACCCTAGTGAATGTGGAGAGTTCTTGATTACAGAGGTATTATTTAGCTCAGATTTACTCTTACTCTTGGAAAGAGGAGATGCTATTTTCAGCAACCAGGGCATGCTTTAGCATTTCATAGTTGCAGTTGGTCCCTTTTTCTTCTACTATGTAAATTGAAAACTGCCTGGAAAAAAGTATTTCCTGTGTCTGTGTGCATCTCTCTCTCTCTCTCTCTCTCTCTCTCTCTCTCTTCTCTCTCTCTCTCTCTCTCTCTCTCTTCTCTCTCTCTCTCTCTCTCTCTCTCTCTCTCTCTCTGTGTGTATGTCTGTGTGTACATATCTGTACACACACACATACAGATAAATGAAAGTTTTCTGGGGTAACTCTACCAAGTTAGTTTTGTTTTTCAAGGGATGTTTTAAGTCATATCTTTTCTGGAATCAAAGACTTTCTAATATATTTCAGTAGAATCGCATTCTAATTTAACATATTTGTTGAACAGTTGTTAAATTGGATAAGGAAGAGATTGCCAGCTTAGCCCCTCCTCAGGCAGCCAAGTAGTAGTCATACACATACACACAACCATAGAGACACACACACACAGGTGGTGGTAAATGTCACACATACACGAATGATAGGAATACCGTCGGAGAGAATGTCCAACCGTGGGGCAATGAAAGAAAAGACTTCACCTTCACTCAGATAGGAGAAAAGAACATAGGAACACATAGGCCCAAAGGCATGTATGTAGTATCACAGCATATTCAAGGTGATCTAATTGGCAATCAATCGAATTTAATGTGCAGTGGGAAAAGGGTGGGGACTTTCAATTAAGATGAGCCTGGAGAGATAGGTAGCTTCACATTACAAAAGTAACTGTGACATGCATAGGGCTTTGGCTTTTATTATGAAGGTCATAAGGGATCATTGAAAGTACCCAAGTCTGGGTGGTATGATCACGCTTTGTTTTGCCAAGTAATATTCTGACTGTATTGAGGCAAATGTACAAAATTGGGAAAGAGAAGAAAGAAACATGGCAGCAACAATCTAGGCAAAGGATGATAGGTACTGACTTCCAGGTTCAGGCAGCAAAGGAACTCTGATGGTAGAGGTAGGATTGATAGCATGTGTGGGTGAAATGTGTGGGTTCACTGTTCATCGAATATATGAGCCACCACCAAGTTGTCATCAGTTTGGAGCACACTGCTGGAGCACTCACTGGAAATAAAGAAAAGGATAGAGTTGAATCTGTCATTTATTTAAGCAGAATGTTCATCTGTGGGCTTCCTAGAGGTAAACACTAGGAAAAATCAAAGCAGTGCTCATGAGCACTTCTGGGTTGGTTTCTTGATGTTTGAGAGCATTCTAAACTCGGGTGCAGTAACTTCAAATGGATGCGAGCACCTGTGATAGCTTCTCTCCTGGTCCGACAGAACACCAGCAAATACCTATACAACATTCCAGCCAAAGACTGACATCCTTCCACCTATACTTCTTAGGGTGTGCTTGGGCATAGCTGAATCCAGTCATCTAATTGAACAGACTGTAAATGTGTGATTTTGACTATTTCATTGTGTTCAAGAATTAGAAATCAGTGACTTTGTTATACTTTATAAGGGACTTATGGAAATCAAAAAACCGTAAAAACCTTACTAATAAGATGTCTTAATGTTTCATGTACTGCTTACCCTGAATTGAGAGAGAAAACTGTGATGTTCTTCATTTTCTGTTGCTAAATTGCTCCCTCAGCTTTTGCTTTATCCTTGACCTTGCTCTGACTTCAGTAGGAGCAGTAGAGCTTAGTGGTTATAGTCATGGTCTATGAATGAATTTGAATCTTCACTCATTTAATGGCCATTTTCTCATCTGCTAATTCAGATAATAAAATTATATGTGTGCTGCATGGCATAGGCCTTTCATAAGTGATCTTGTCTATTTTGAAGTCTTCCTAATTCTCTAAACCACTTGGATATTTAGTTTTTCCCCCCGTTTTTGATATGCAGTGTAATTTATTTCTGTAAATTGAAAACAGAATCTCCAGCCTCCCTGGTTATGGATTTTCAGTGTCATATCTCTTCTCTCATTCTTCCTAGTTCTTTCTTCTCAACTTGCTACTCTGGCGATCTAAAATATACTCATAGTCCAGTAGTTGTGGGTCTCCTGATGAGGACAATGCAAAATGGTGCTGCTTTTATTGGTATCTTTTTCAACCCTCTCTGTGACCTCAGATTAAGCTGAAAACTTTAATGCTGATCTTGTCTGTTGGCCAAGTCATGAGTTTTAAAATGAAATACTTTGAGCCTTATGCTGTTTGTAAGACTTGCAGACTGTTCATAAGTGTCGTAAGGAACTTCTAAGAATGGACACACAAAATACAAAAAAAGACATGGACTTAAGCATTAAAAAACTGGACAGACCAGAGAATAGTTATTATATAGAGTAATTCAGCTTAACTGAGCCCTAAACGAACCCATATTCATTTATTGTATGTAATATGAAAACGTCTTCGCATTCTTCATTATGTGTATCATTTGATTGAATGGTTAAAAATATATTAATGACAATGACTATTTAGTGATCAACTGATGAATATTTTAGTGAAGAGAATATCCATTCTTGGGTCTATCTGTAGACTTTTACTTTTGAATTTGGACTTTCATAAAAAGCAACACTGTTATAAAGATATTTTTGTTATGTTAGTGTTTTGGTTTTAAGTATTTCCAGTTAAAATTAAATGATTGTTGATGGAGACAGAAACCAGATTTTCACTTGCTAACTTCATTTCTTAAAGCTTTCATTTAGATGGGTTATTACTAAGTAGCAAAGGAGTGACTTTTTAGCACTTAACTCATGATGAGATGTAAGCATAAAAATTATTTTTTCATTACTAGATTTTAGTTTTCATTCTTTATTTTAATGTGACTTAATTTCCTAAGTAGTTCAAGAAACCTGTTAATTATTGAATTTATAAGGTGTGTGGCTGTTTATGTAAAGAAATTTAAATGTATTACAAAAATATCAAAATGTCACTTAATTTGACTTGGTCGCAGTTTCTTGAGTGATCCACATGAGTGCAATAGATTTTGAGTGACTGTAGAGGTCTCTGATTTGTGTCATGTAGCATGTTACCACTAAGAATAAATTCTTATACTTTTCTTTTGCTTTTAGGATTTTCTCATTCAGCGTTTACCTTTGGTATAGAAAGCCATATCAGTCAGTCTAACATAAATGGTGCCCTCGTTCCACCTGCTGCATTGATTTCTATCATCCAGAAAGGTCTACAGTATGTAGAGGCAGAAGTTAGTATTAATGAGGTAAGAAACATGGGTTTTGAATACTGGTTTTTATTCTTAAATGTGTCCTTAAATCTGATAAACCTCATTTTGCTTCTTCATTGTGTGGCTTAGGCTTCCCTTGGTTAACACTTGAAGGGGGCGGCATTATAATGTAGCGGCCTCTCGGTCAGTCACACAGGCAAGCCGTGCCAGCCCTCAGTTAGCTGCCTTGTCATTCATCACACCGTTTTCTCTTCATGTGTTTCTCTAAGTAAACAGAAGAATCATTTTCTTTGAAGCATAGCATTGTACCGAGGAAGATTGAGACCGTAGTTGATGATCTGAAAATTAGAAAATCTCAGGTTATTTTGTTATACCTGGTGATGGAAGACAGTTTATAAATAAATGCCATCTCCTGACACTGTTGCCTCTCTAAGGTCCACATACAGGTAGTTTAACGCAAGAGTTAGTCAGCTGTGACCCATGAACCAAACCCTGCCTGTTTTTCTGAATAAGCTTTCATTGGAGCAAAGCGGTACTCTTCTGATACATACTGTCTGACAGCTTTTGTGAAGTAATGGTAAAAGTAATGGTAACACTGAGTGATCAGGGCAGACCTTAGTGGCCTGCAAGCCTAATTATTTACTAATTATTTGCAAAAAAAAAAAAATTGCAAACCCTTTATCTAGCTGAAAATTTTGATATATGGTTATATATCATGTACATTTATAATATGTGGAGTTCTTTGCCTAGTTTCATTTCAGAGATTAATATATTTCCCTTTCGCAAGTATTTTTTTAGTATCCATGATTTCTATATCAATGTTATAATTACATGCTACACTAAAATTTATTTCACTATTTTTGTGTATATTCAAGCTAAAAAAATCCGCTAATACTAAATTAAATGTGTCTTTATTATCTTTTCACACTTTTTCTCACAAAATATCCTTAATTACAGAGGGTACTAAACAGTCTTCACTAGTGACCAGAAATGAAGCCTCTTTTTATATGAATTTTTTTTGTAAATTTAATATAGTAATTTGCAAAGTATCCATGGTAAGTTTAATATTTTGCAGGTACGTAGAAGTTAAAGTACATCTCCCTGCAGCACAGATGTTCTGTTAGAATTGACAGTGCAGGGAGATGTGTGCTTTTGTGACACGCGTGTCCCATGCGCCACGGGAGTTATCAGCATCGCACTGCAGGTTCGCCAGCTCTCAGTGAAACGGTTCGCATCTGTGTCTCTGGCATTCGCACTGCAAGAGCATTAGTCTCTGAGTTATGTTGGTCCTTCTTAAATGTTAGTGCACACAAGACTCCAGAGAGCTTGCTAAAAAGTGTGGATTCCTCGGCCCTTCTGAGAATTTGGATTCTGTAGGTTTCAATCTATATTTTTTAATTTTTCAAAATTATTGCAGGAAATTTAGGTATAAAATGATAGATTTAAGGTATGCATCAGTATGAGTCATCAGATCATTATGTATGATACACTGAGTACAGCGCCCCACAGTCCAGTCTGTCCTGCACCATATTTTTTAACCCCTTTGTCCACTTCCCGCTGCCTCCCCTCTTTCCTTCCCCTTTGGTAACCACTAATTTGCTTCTATAGACTAAAATTTTTGTTTCATTTGCTTGTTTGATATCTTTATATATCACATGTAAGGTAAAATCATATGATATTGGACTGTCTTCTGACATTTCACTAAGCATAGTTCCCTCTGACACCCCCCCCCCATTTTATTCCAAATGGAAGGATTTAATACTTCTAATATTACAGTGTGTATATATATCTGCATCCACTAGGATGTTGGGGCACCCCCTGTTGGGTAAGCACGTCCATTTCTGGGAAGATGCTCTGTATCACTGGTGTCCTTCCTGCCCATGTCTCAGACAAAGACCTGCCTGGGCAGAGACCCTCATAAACTGTCTCAGCTTTCCCTGTCCTTTGATATTTTCTGTCACTTTAACCTGTGGAAATGCCATTCTCTCCCCACCTTCAGTTCTAGGAAGACTGTAGTTGGTTTCTAGATGCACGTTGTGTTTCTGGAGACAAGGTGAGCTTGAGCTCTTGCTAGTCCACTGTCTTGGGTGTGTCTCCCTGCAGACACTGGACCTGGAGACAACAGCCATTTCTAATGCTGCCAGGTAATGCTGGTGCTTGTTGGTCTCTGTATCACATGATGACTGGCCCTGGTGAAGAGATGCCAGCCTCAAAAGTCTTAACTTGATTGTGTTTGCATTTCAACTTTAGTAAAATAAGATGACTGTATGACATAATAGCTGAAGTCTGTTTCCACTATAATGTTTTAACCAGATCATGAGACACTTTTGAATTCAACAAAGCTATTTTAATTTTTTTTCGTTTTACTATAGTATTTACTGTAGTATGGCACCAACTCTCTTACTTGTATGAATTATTTCATATTGGTTACTGTTTTAACTAACAGAATTTTGCAATCTAGTAACCTTTTAATGAATGATCTGAACCTGCTTTTTATTATTCCTTTCAGTATTTTAGTTTTTTTGGTGTAACACTTAACTTCAACTAGGTTAGGTGAAAAGAAATTTTGTTTTTAATTTTCCTAAAGGAAAGGTACAGGCAGGAATGAAGACAGTGGTAGGCAAGCAGGTAGGAAAAGAGAGGAGGAAGAAGCACTTTATTATTTTTTCATTTAGTCGTTCACATTGATTGTTTCCCCCACACCTTGGACTCGAACCCAGGGATATGTGGCCTGCATCCTTTGGAGGGGATTCACCTCCCACTGCTCCTCCACCAGGGTGCGCCAAAGAGCATATTTTTACACAGCCATTTGCAGTGACCTCTTGAAGTTTACTTCTTCCCTCCTGGCTTTTTCTTTCTTACACGTATTCAAAAAATGATACTGTGTTTTTTCCCTTGGGATGAAAGGCTTTTATTTCTGGTTTTGATTCATATAAGTACAAATTACCCTAAGTGTTCGCTTTGATTTTCTCCTCTTCCAATTTTCTAAATTTAGGATGGTACCTTGTTTGATGGCCGACCAATAGAGTCTCTGTCACTGATCGACGCCGTTATGCCCGATGTGGTGCAGACACGACAGCAGGCTTACAGAGATAAGCTGGCCCAGCAGCAGGCAGCGGCCGCAGCTGCCACCAACCAGCAGGGATCTGCAAAAAATGGAGAAAACACAGCAAATGGGGAGGAGAACGGAGCACACACTATAGCAAGTGAGCTAAGACACACATTTCACAGATCCTGTTCAGAAGAAATATTTTCCTTTATGGCGATGTCACCATCTTCTTAACTGAAATTACATCTATTTTATTTATGCAACTTGTTCCCCTAACGTGTATCACACAGTTGAGATTTTTATTGCAAAAGCTCCAAAAAGCTGTATTTACTTTTCTTTTATAAATATTCAGAAGCCATTTTCTACTGTTAAATGATTGTTGCCTTTGCATTTGATTTCTAAATAAAATGTGTAATGCTAGTCATTAACAAGTAGAATAAAGCTCTGACACCAAGAGCTGAAGGCAGCTCTCAGTTACGTGAATGGTACCAGCAACCCCTACTGGCGGAAACTCAGAATGGTGTTTGTCTGAATTGTGTTTAATTCAACCATTTTATTGTTTAGCCATGTCTGCGTCTACCCCTGTGCAGTCCTTCTGGCCCCCCACTCTTGCCTCAAATGTTGGATGCTGTGTAGTCATTTTTGCCATCATTTGCCATGGTTAAAAAAACAAACAAAACTTTATTTAATATAATGGAGAGATTTGCTAGTTAATAATTCTTTCCCACCAGGACGTTGTAATATTACCTATTGGAAAATGTTACTTGTTTCTCATGACACAGATAACCATACTGATATGATGGAAGTGGATGGGGATGTTGAAATCCCTCCTAATAAAGCTGTCGTGTTACGGGGCCATGAATCTGAAGTTTTCATCTGTGCCTGGAACCCCGTTAGTGATCTCTTGGCATCAGGGTATGTTTCTCAAAATGAATCTAAAGTGGATTTCAAAAAAAATATACTGCTGAACTGTTTGTGATATATTTTATAAATATATAAGGGATTTTGTCAGTTCTTTGTGGGCATTTTTGCCTCTGTAAATCTTGATCCCTTTATAATCATAGTACTTTTAATTAAATTTTTCTTCAGGAGTTTTTGCTCCCCCAAAATTAGAGACAGAAAAACACTGGAAGGAGCAATCGCGGATGGTCTAGTTTTTATTTACCTTTTAAATAATAGGATGTGCTTCTTGCTTTGATTCTGGGATACTGGGAATACCATGAAGATTTAAAATATGTTGCGTATTTTATAGGTCTGGAGACTCAACAGCAAGAATATGGAATCTTAGTGAAAATAGCACTAGTGGCTCCACACAGTTAGTACTTAGACACTGTATACGAGAAGGAGGACAAGATGTCCCAAGCAACAAGGACGTGACATCTCTAGATTGGAATGTGAGTATCACCGTGTTGTCCATGAAAGGTACAGGTATGAACCTCCTCGCGCCTCAGACTGTTGGCACTTGTTCAGATATTTTTGAATTTGGCTTACTAATAAGAGCCACAAACTAGGACTTCCCATCCCCCAAATGTAGAGTTAAAAGCAAGCTTGTCCTTGAGCACTGAGACCAAAGTTAAGCCTCCCAACTCTTAGTTTAGCCAGCAACAGAAGTTCGTTCCGCTCTGGTGGCACTGTGCTGCTCCTCCTGGCATCTGAAGTACAGCTGCCATCATCATGGTGCCTATGTAACTGAGGCACTGGATTAAAGTCAGTGGTGGGCCCACACAGTTTTTAACTAAGTCCTTTGATAATAAAAACTGTTCTTGTTTTTCTCATTTTGCTGTGAACTGATATAAATGTCATCATCAGCTATCTTTTAGGGACCCTAAGTGTAGATAACTAAGGACTAAACCATGTTTTAGTCTACCTGTAAGGATCATCTTCTCTTATTCTACATACGATTCAGCAGTTCTTAGGGATAACGTAACTACTTTGACTTTACCAGAATGTTTCGTTTCATTGTTAATAAAACTTCACTCTTCCTGTTTTAGTGAGTAGTTTTATTTTCATTCCTCTGATTGAATTGTGCAAAGTTAGCCTTTTTTAACATTCCTACATTTTTTCCTTTAGTCCGTGTTGCCTTTTTTCCTTTCTTGTTAACTTCAGATTTTTTTTTTTTTTTTTTTAATCTCTTTTCGTTCTCCTTCCTCACTCCTTAATTCTAAGAAGCCTCTTAGCCTATTTCAATGTTAACCAAGAATTTTAGGGGCTGGCTGGTCTTTCCTCAGCAAATAAACATCCTTTCTTTCTTTGACTTCTGTCTTTGACCTCTGTTCAACAGCTTTTTGTGGGACTTTCCAAAAGATCTTTCAAATCTTATTCCAAGGAATTAGATCTGTCTTTAAAAATGATTGCTTTAGTTGAAGTTCTCTGTCTCTTTGAAATTCTTCCAGAACTCATAGCTAGACTTTTTTTTCCAAAATTTCCAGTTATGTGTTTACCATTCCACTCTTGTAAGGTTGACTGTTTCAAAAATGAAATGAAGTTTAGATCATTGCAATATTATTTGGTTGTAGAGTTAAGGACTAGGATTTATTATATTCTTAATATGGGATGTTACTATATTTTAGATCAAAGGTCACCTGGTCCTCTTATGCTACTTGGCTCAGAGACCTTGTTAATAGTGCTGCTTACTTGGAAAATGGAGGGTAGTTGATGAATGTTGGCTTGTTGAGTTTAATTCTAAACTGGAATCATTAGTTTTTAAAAATGTGAGCTTTTCAGAAATCTTTTATTCATTGTGAATTTAAATCTCCAATTAAAAGAGTAAGACATTATCCTTGAGTAATGGTTCTTTTGCATGGCTATAGGAGGAGTTGGTGTGATAAATGACCATTAAAATTTTCTTTTTCTACTTTCAGTGGTCTATGAACTAAAACATATGGGCACAATTAAAAAAAAATTCTCACTGTACTGTGCCTGGAATTAGGTATTTGCTATTGACTTCAGCATGAGTCCTTCCTCAGATAGATTTCCAAATCCTGATAGGACTGAGTCTACAACTCCCAGAATCAGCATTTGTTTGGTTGTCACTTTTGAAGTCTGAGAAAGACAATCTTGTTTTTAGAGCCTATACAAAAGGCATTGAGAAAGTACTGACTAGGGTACAGTTTCATTCTGTCTCTTTAGACATATGTACTCATCCCAGCAATATTCTGTATGATGTACTTTGTAAGATTATCATTTTGATGTCCTTCCCAGCTCCCCACCTTACCCTTCTCTCAAGTCATGCACATCTACGAGAACAGAGCTGACCCGAGCCTGTGTGAATTTGTCAGCCCTGCTCCAGAGTAGTTCCTGCCATTCTTGAGATTCGGACGGGAGGCTCACACACTGACTGGGTGCTTCATGGCACCAGCTCACCACAGTGACCATATCCTGTGAGGCTTCAGGGGCACTCACAAATAAGTAAACCTGAGGTTTTGAAACATGTCCAGAGATCTTCTGTACCTGGCATTTAAATATGGAATATTCTAGTAACAATTGAACACCCTTTCTAGATTTTATAATTCAAAGAAATGTGTTTCTCTGACAGAGTGAAGGTACACTTCTAGCAACTGGTTCATACGATGGATTTGCCAGAATATGGACTAAAGATGGTAAATGAAGCATTTTTTCTTTTCATTTCTTTGTTGATCTAAATTTGAAAGCTTGAAATAATTATGTCTTTATTTTTTAATATTAGGTAACCTTGCTAGCACCTTGGGGCAGCATAAAGGCCCTATTTTTGCATTAAAATGGAATAAGAAAGGAAATTTCATCCTAAGTGCTGGAGTAGACAAGGTAAAAGAACATTAAACTAAATTCTTTAAAGGTCAGTGTGTTTGAATATGATTGGAAAGTAACATTTTCTCTGCTGACACATAAAACACTAAGCTATTCATGCTTAGGAAATTCAGGCATGAATTTATGGTAGTGATAGGAAGAAATGTTTTTAAAAATTGTTTTATTATATCTTTTGTTTGCATTGCCATATGCGTTTTAGGGAGTTCACGCTTTAGTCCATGTGCGTGTTGCACCCACACCCACACAGATGTTCTGGTGCCCTTTCCACCACCGTTCCCCTCCTTCCCTGGAGACCTTCCATCCGCTCAGTCCTGGGTCTATGTCTCGAAGTGCCTGTAATTTTTTATCTTTATCTTCAATTTTATACCTCGTTTTTGCTGGTAGTTGAGCCACAGTGAATGTCCTACCACCTAGGATGCAAAGGATTATTATTATTATTACTATTTTAAGATTATTTAATCCCGGAAATTTTATGTCCATACCAAGTATGTTGTCAAAAAAGCGGGCAGGGAGGAGTTGAGAGAAAAAAGGAAAGAAGAGTGAAAGAGTAGGAATAGGAGAGAAAAAGTCCTACTAACAGTCACGACTATTATATAATACTTTATATGTGGGTTATAAAGTTAGGAGAGGGCATTAAAAGGAATTTTGACTATGCCCATTCTGATTTATTTATAATACTTTGAAGCAATATAACACTATTTTAAGTATTGTCAGCTCAAGCTGCCATATGCATGTGAGCTTCAAAAACTTAATATGAAAAGTAGCTGATTATTAATCTAGAATTTGCACCCTTAGACATCTCTAAAACGCTTACATTAAATATACACTATTTTAGTAGAGTTTCATGAATAGTCTAATATAATCCCTGGTTCTTTGTAGACAGTCAATAATTCTTACATGAAGTAAGTTGAGTGAAAAATCATGAGGGAAAATTAAAGTGTTCAGTAGTAATTTTTTCTCTAAAATGGAGTATGGTCTTACTGTACTTATTTGGGATAAGTAAATTTTATAATGTCAAATCCACTCTGATATTTCATATTGCTTTAATAAATCTATGCATCTAATATATGAATCTGATAAATTTATTTTAACACCTTAGCAATATATTTTTCTTTTCAATGTCAGACTACAATTATTTGGGATGCACATACCGGTGAAGCCAAGCAGCAGTTTCCTTTTCATTCAGGTGAGTCTTCACAATTCACACAAGCTCTGGGACTTTCTTCTGTTTTCCTACATAAACCTTGAGTAGCATATTATTTTTTAAAAATCTTGCCATTTCAAGTATCGGTCTTGTTAGTAGACCTCTTTGGGGTTGACGTCCCATGACTTTCAGGTTGCTGTCAAAGGATTATCAAACGTTTCTTTAAAATGTTCTCTAGAGAAGCGTGTGAGCCTGGTGCAGTGAGCGTTGACTTTATTTCATGGCAAGATTATAGATTTTTTTAAATCGAGATCTAGGTTCGAATGTCATTTCAGCCCCACTTAACAAGCTTTAACACCAGAGCAAGTCATTTAACCTTTTCGTAAAAGAAAGGTGTAGGCAGTAATGGAGGTGAGTAGCCAGGCAGGCAGGAGGTGAGAAGAGGAATAAGCAGCATTTTTATTTTTATTTAGTTGTTCACTCTGGTTGTGTCACCTCTAGGCTCAGCACTTGAACCCAGGAATATCTGGGCTGAGCTCCTTCAGAGGTGATCGACCCAGTCACTATTACACCCTCATTTAACCTCTCTTAAACTCATTTTCTCTATCTGCAAGTGAGGGATTAGAATAGTATTTATTCTCTGAGGATAAAACCAAATAATATATATGAAAATACTGTATAAATGCCTACAAATTCTGATACTGATGTCACTTCTCATTTTGGATCAGTAATCTCTAAATTGTTCTTCCTGTGTACGTGGTATAAAAATTAGACTTTCCCAGTGTCATTGGAACTTTGAATTTCCCTTTTCCAGAATAATCCGATACTTGAATCTGACCCCTCAAATAGTGTGCTTCTTCCTCCATGGTGTACAGATAATGACCTCCAGTCTGAAGGATAAAGTGCTGCTGACATGTATTGCCTTGCTCCTTGGTGTCTTAAACCTCTGTGCCTGCTTTCAGCGAGTGTCCTGACTATAGTAACAGATGCTCAACTGGAGCAAAATGCCTGGTAACCATTAGGGCAGTAGTTTTATTTTTTTAAAGGAAAGGTACAGGCAGGCAGGAATAAAGGCAGTTGAGCAGCCAGCCAGGAAGGAGCATTTATTTCATTTAGTTGTTCATCTCGACATTTAGGTGTTCCCTCGGTCCCGGATCTTGAACCTTTGTCCTTGGTATGAATATAAACTACGTCTGGTAGCCTTACTGGCTGCAACACCTGGTGTGCCCAGTAGCTGTAGTATGAGCCAGTTTAACTCTTTCCACATTCTATTGTGCTTGGGAAGTGTTCTTTTATTTGGAGACTGACTCCAGTAACTGGTTACTGTCACATCTTTGGTGATGTCTTTTTATAAACAGCCGATGGTGTGTCACCTTGAAAACTTTTAAATTGGAGAGGCCATGGCAGAGCAGCATTTAGGTCAGTCTTCTCCAAAGGAGCTCAAGCAGCACATCCTTGAATTCGAGTCCCGGGTTCAGGGGAAAACAACCAGTGTGAACAACTAAATAAAAATAAAATAAAAATGTTTCTTCTTCCTTTCTCTGCCTACCTCTTTGCCTTATTGCCTTCATTCCTGCCTGTATCTTTCCCTTAAAAAAATTAAATTTTTTTTTTTAAAAAAGCAAACGATAACTTCTGCCATTTTACTTTTTTTTGTCTTTCTCTACTTAGTGTAAACAAGCCAAGTAAGGTGCAAAGTGATTTTCTGGGTGGTAGCTGGGTAACATAATTTTGCAAGCATTGTATTTAA
This sequence comes from Solenodon paradoxus, assembly GCA_004363575.1. NCBI lineage: Eukaryota > Metazoa > Chordata > Mammalia > Eulipotyphla > Solenodontidae > Solenodon > Solenodon paradoxus. The sequence continues at coordinate 564,864 of RJWH01000047.1, forward strand.
CAATTTGACTTGATCATAGCCGACCACGTTGATTGGCATTTGCACATCACTTTCTTGGGGTCTGTTTTACTTCCTTTTCACTTTGTTGCTTGTCCTCACCCAGAGATTTCTCTTAGACCTCTGGGCGTTCTGTCTGTCTCCTTCTAGGAGTGATGGAAAATTGAAGCGAAGCTGTGCGATGTTGTTGCTAGCTCCCACGTAGTGTGTCACCTGTGTGTTAGACATGGTGCTTTCATGTCATTGACAGCATCTGATCCTGGCTGCAACCAGATAAGGTCCATGCCACTATCTACAAATAGCAAAGCCTTTGCTCATCGTATTCTTTTTTGCTGTATCCTTTGGTTTCTGAAAACGCTGTATCGAGGTATAATCGACATAAAGTGAACTGCATGTATTTAAATTATACATGTTGGTATATTTTGACACACACACACGCCATTGAAACCATCGCCACATTCATGGCAATTGTAACAGCAGTTTTCTTCAGAGGTCTCTTCCTGCCCCTTTGTGAACTCTCTTGCCTCCTCCTAGGCAACCAGTGACAGTCTTTACTGGTCGCCATAAACTAGCGTATGTGATACAAATGGAGTTGCACAGTGTGTTTTCTTGTGGGCGTCTTTCAGTTTGCATGACTCCTTTGAGTTCCTCCATTTTGCTGCAAGTTTTTTCTGTTGATGAGTGTTACTCTACCCTGTGGCTGTACCAGTCTGCTTCTCTAGAAGCAAATTTGGGTTATTTCCAGCTTTGAGCTATTGCAAGTGAAACTGATAGCAGTCTCTGTGGACTGTGTTTTCCTTTCTCCTGTGTCAATACCTGCGAGTGGAATAACCAGGTTGTTGTGTGGTAGGAGTATGTTTAACATGTTAATAAACTACCAAACTGGTTTACATTTCAGTTCCTCTGTATCTTTTCCAACACTTGATATTGTTGCCACTCTAGTAAGTTTGTAGTAGTATCTTACTGTGGTTTTCATTTTCGTTTCCTGTTGATGAATGATATTGAGCATCTTTTCATGCACTTGTTCTGTGTTTTCTTTGGTGAAATACCTGTTTAAATCCTTGGGCCTTTAATTTTTTTGTTTTTCATGAGTTTTGTGAATTCTGTCCTTTATCAAATTCTTAGGACTATTGTCTCACAACATGTGCATAGTTTTAATAGTGTCTTGAAGTTTAGAAGTTATTAATTGATGAATTTCATAAATTATTAATTTGTTCTTTTGTGTATCATGCTTTTAGTATCAGTCTAATTTACTTTTTCTATTTGCTTGATGTGAAAGTTAATTTGAATTTTTTATGATTACGTTTTTTTCCTCCTTTGGTGGTAATTAACTGTAAATCATTTCCTTCAATGGTTACATCAGGATTTATAGTATTTATCTTTAACTCATTACCATCTACCTTCAAGTGGTATTTTAAAAGAGTTAGTAATAAGCTTCACTTTCATAGTCACCATTTCCGACGTTCTTTATTCCTTTGCATGGATATATATTTCCATATTTTTTATTTTTCTGCCTGATTTTAACATTTTAATAGTGCATATTTGATGATGATGATGAATGGAATTCTTTCAGTTTCTGTGTATCTGAACAGGTCTTTATTTTCGAAAGATATTTTTGTTGGGTATAGAATTTTGAGATTGATAGGGTTTTTTTTCTCCTTTATTACTTTTAAAGAAAATGTTTCTGTAGTCTCATTTGAATTATTTTCAATTTAAAATTCATTTAATATTTGTTAATTTGTGCATAATCTGTCTTGTTTCCTCTGGCTACATTTAAGATTTTCTTATTGATTGTGATTACTTTGAATATGCTATGCCTTGTGTGTTTTCTTCATGATTGTCTTTGGAGCGTCTTGGATCTATTGCTTCGTACAGTTGTATTCAAATTTGAAAATTTTCAACCCTTATTTTTTCAAAATGCCCCCCCGCTCCCTTTTTTTTTTTTTTTTTTTTTTTTTTTTTTTTTTTTTTTTTTTTTTTTTTTTTTTTTTTTTTTTTTTTTTTTTTTTTTTTTTTTTTTTTTTTTTTTTTTTTTTTTTTTTTTCATCTTCAATCTTGATCATTATTAGTTTGCTGTGTTTGGGGGAGACTTTTTGGTAAACTTTTGGAAAAAAAATTATTGTTTCTATGCTATTTTCAAGTTCTTAGATTTTCTCTAGCATTTGTCTGCACTTTATCTCATCCAGTGCATTTTTCATTTGCACGTTTCAGCTTTCATCTCTAAAAGTTTGATTTAGATTTTTGTTACCTCTTTTATGTCTTCACTTAATTTTTTTGAACATATGCTCTGAATTTGAAAATGCTTTCATTTTATTTGTCTGTTCTAGCACCTTTGTCTGTTGTAGGTCGGTTTTGATGAGTTTTCTCTTAATTTTGGCAGTGTTTTTCTCTATCTTTGCATGCCTTATTTTAAATAGAAAGGGAGACATTGTGGATTTTATCTTGTTGGTTGCTGGATGTTTTTGTATTTTTAAAAAGTTTTGTGAATTTTGTTGTGGGACATAAGTTACTTGGAAATGATTTAATCCTTTTGGATCTTGCTTATAAGATTCGTTAAATAGCAGTGAAGCAGTGCTCAGTAGAGGGCTAATCATTTCTCATCATTGAGGAAAGAACCTGTACTCCAAACCAGTGATACAGGGATCCTGACGTGTTCTCGTCTGACAGGCACTGTTCCCATCCTCTGATCCTGTTGAGTGGTTCTTTCCTACCTCCAGATATTCACTTCATGCACTTGATTAGTACTTTGCTGTATTTGTGAGTAGGACTCACTGCAGAACTTTGTAATTCTGTTGCACAGCTCTCTCCTTTCCAATATTCTGTTCTGAGTTCTTGTTGCCTTGATTTCCTCAGATTCTTAGAATTTCTCAGATTCTCAGAATTGTGTCGAACTCCCTGTAGGGAGATTCCTTTTTCCAGTGGCAAGGTCTGGGCATTTTTCCAGATTGTAAGCTCGACTCATTACAAGGACATGCTATTGGGTTTCACTGAAGAAGTGATGCTTGATGTCCAGTGTCTTGAACTATTATTTCATAAGACTTTGGCTGCTTGGAGCAGGAGGTAAATGCTGTCAATGTTATTCCATCTTGACCCAAATGGAAGGCACCTTGATTTTAAAAATGAATGTATTTTAATTGCTATGTTATTTTCTCCCATATAGACACCTGCATAAGACATAAATCACAATTATAGTTGCATTGAGTTATTCCTCATGCCTTTTAGTATGACTAAAAAATAATAAAGTTGGTGAGTGGTGAGGATGTGAAGAAATTAGAACTTTTGTACTTTGCTGATAGGTTTGTAAAGTGGTACAACCATTGTGAAAAACATGATAGCGCCTCAAAAAGCTCAACGTAGAGTTACCATATTATCCAGCAATTCCACACTTAGGTAAAGATTCAAAAGAACTGAACGCAGGGACTTAAGCATTCTTCTTCGTAGCTGCAGATTATGTTCATTGCAGCAGTATCAATAGACAGAAAGTGGAAGCAACCAGGGTCTGTCGACTGAAGAGTGGATAAGCAGCATGTGGTCTATACATGCAAGGACTTATTGGCTGTAAAGAAAGGAGTGAAACTCTGAAACACGTACAGCGTCAGTGTACCTTGTACACATTATGCTCAGTGACAAACCAGACACAAAAGGGCAAAGAGTATGATTCTACTTATATGAAATAAACAGAACAGGCAAATTCATAGAGATAAGAAGTAAATAGTAGAGGTTATTGGGCTGGTGGGAAGAGGAAGTTCAAGCTTTCACTTTACAGTTACGAAATTTCTGTTTGGGATGATTAAAAAGTTCTGGAAATACGCAGTAGGAGAAATCGTGACGATGGCAGCACTGAATGGCGCGTGTTACCGTGTATATGCCGTTGAGATAAATGATGTAGTATTTAAATGAGTTGTACACTTAGATGGCTGAATTTTATGATATGCGAGTTATATCTCAATAAATCTGTTTTTTTTTAAAAAAGGAGTGCCAAATTACCTTTCTCCCCTTATGGGTCTGTTCATTCCCTCTTTAAATTATGAAGTTTGCATAAACAAACAAAAATTAGAGTTGGAGGACATAGAAGTTTGGATCTTAGGTGCAGAATTTAAAAAATTGTGTAACGTTGAGCAAATTAATTACTTTTTCTTTCATCATGTATAAAAGGAGAACAGTAATCGCGAGCATTATCTCTCAATGTATCACCTACATAAAAATATACCTGATGTCAGAGGCAGGTTTCTGGTCTAGTGAGTTGGTATTACTTGGATTTACTTTCCTCTAAAGTAAAGTAAGGAGGTGTTTCTTGGAAGGCACCAGTCTGTTACATTGTCTGTGAAAGCCAGCCCGTCCCAAGCATCCCCACTTGGTAATACAGTTTGGTTTTGCTTTGTTCTGAACCTAACAGAATGCTGCTGCTTATATTTTGAGCCTCCTATCTAAGGTTTTACAGGCAGCTTCATACCAAATTAATACCCTGGTGCATCATGACAGATACTTGGCCTTCACAACATTTTATTATAATTTTGGTTTCTAAATTAATTAGATTTTCCAGACCTTTCCCCTGCCCCCCTAGAGCTTTTAACATTATTTACCAAGTAATGTTATTTACCAAAGACACATTTTTTTTAGATTGTTTTTAAAATGATAGCTTAAGTAGTGATATTTAGTGTCAGAATTACTGTCAGTAATCACTAAATCAGATTCCAGGCATGAAAACAGAATCTAAACCAGGTAATCTGAGAAAGGGAATTTAATACAAGGAAATAGTTGTAGAGTTGTTGAAAGAGTGAAAAACAGAGGAATATGAGGTAACCCAGAGTTTAACTGCAGGAAACCTAAGACTGTAGAGAAGGAGGCACGAGCTGAATGTCTCCTGGGAATTAGAACCTTAGACGAGAAGCTGGCAGGCAAGACAGCCTTCAGCCTGAGAGAGATGAGTGCCGGTTGCCTTTCTTCTCTTCATCCTGGCCTTGGGCACTCACTGACAGCCTTCCGTTGTATAAACCCATTGGGAAGCCAGAAGACACCAGACTCTAGCGGATGTAATTCCTGAGCGTCTGCCTGCTGCGTCGCAGAGTACATCAGGGTGGGTCGTGGTAAGGAGTGAACCTGAGGGCAAGCTGACAGAAGAAGCAGTTCAGTCATTCGCACTGCTCTGGAAAGTTGTCATGTGCACAGGGGTGATCAGAGCTGGCCCGTACTTCATTTACTAATGAATTTAGTTTGAGTTCTCCCAGAAGCAGACCTTGAGCCAAGCATTGAGAGATTTATTAGGTAGAAGCAGCAGTTGTGGGAGTCAGCATGTGAAAGAGGAAGGAATCAAGGAAGGGGAGCAGTTTCTAGTTGAGAAGACTCTGTCTCAGCCTAATCCAGAGGGAACCCCAAAGTGTTGGTTACACCTCAAAGTTTTTTTCTTCTTAAACCAGAGGTGCTAGGGTTTTTAATCTGCTTCATTTTCTCCCCTGGCCCCAGTTGCATTCCCCCAGCCACGGGGTGCTAGCAGCCAGACGTGGTGGGCACATAGACGGAATCAGCAGGCCAGCTTTTGAAGACGTTGACCAGTAGTTTCCTTAACATCTAGGTACACAGAAGCTGGGAACTGTATGCTCAGCACAGGTAGAAGAGGCTCTGCGGGGAGGGAGAAGGCCAGAAACTGCCTTGTGACACTAGAAGAAATAGAGTGTGCTCACCAGCTCTAAATGTATGTCTTTGGGGGCTGGGAGCGAGGATTCCCATAATTAAATTTTTTGTAGAGAAGGTTTTATTTTCCATAAGGTTCTGGGGAAAGGATTAAATATGATATTATATACAATCTCAAAATCCCGTACCCTTTCCATGTAAGTTTCTATTAGAAAGTTTCTTTTACATCTTATGTTATTTAACTGACTCTATCCAGATAATATCCTGATTCCTTCCTTTTCATTGTAGAAATACACCTAAAACAAACCTTATGGTCATATACTGCCATTTGCTTCCTTATCATACTCTTAGATTTTTTTAGCTTTTTTTTTTTACCTGATTTGTTTTTAGCCAGTTAATGAAACCAAATTCACTTTCGCCTTTTATCCCTTCTTTTTCTTAATATCTTGTAGTTCTGAGAATCCTGATTGATTTTTCCTTTTTGAGTCATAGATGCCTTAATTCTTCCTTTTAGCTGCTGCCTTCCATAGTTTCAAGCTCTCACATATGACCTTTCTTGACTTACCAGTCACAAAAAACCTGTTTATATGTTTCATTTCTTATTTTAAATTTAATTCATTTTATTGAAAGAGCACTGCATCGTAAAGTTAGAGATTTAAGTGTGCAGCATCTCTAAGTCAGCACCTGCGCAGAACACATTGTTTCCCCCCACCCATCCGGTTCTTCCTTCGCTGCAGCTGCTCGGCTACCCAGGGACTTACTCTCAGATACTCGTCGTGAGTGTGGGCCTTCATTTTTCTCCTCCCTTATGCATACAGTTCTGACCTCTTTGACTGAATGCTGTGTGTCGCTAATAATGAAGGTTCACAGCTTAACTTTAACCTTCCAGTTTTTCCCCTTGTGTCTGGGTCATTACTCTACATGGTAAACTTGTTCTATAAAGGGCCAGAAGGAAACCTGCTTTAAGCCTTGTAGGCAGGTTACAGGTTCTTCATTGCACCTAGTCAGGCCTTCCCTGCTGCAGGACAAAAATGGTCGTAGGTACTTCGTCACTGATGAGTTTGGCTGGCTTTTTATATATGGACTCTAAAATGTGGATTTCACACTGTTTTCACATTGCAGGTCATCTTTTGATCACATACCATCTTTTGATTCTCAGCCCCACCTCCCTTAGCCAATTGAAATGTAAAAACTTTTCTTGGCTTATGGGCCAAAGTTTGTCTACCCTTGATTTAAATGTAGTATTTTTGATATACTCCTGCTGCTTAACCCAATTACTTACTATCATTACCTTAATCTGCACTGCTAATTATGGTGGGCCTTTGTATCTTGCAGCAGAGGAAAATGAAAGGAAAGCAATCTTCAATCTTGCCAGGCTAAAATAAATATTAAAGGCCTGCCAACTTTTTTTCTTTTTGGTGCTCTGAGGTTTTAAATTCAGTGACGTACACTTCAGAGGTGTTTGACTAGAAGCACTTAGAAGAAAATGTATTTTGTTAATCACATGTAGTATTCTATTTACCAGTTGAGTAGCTAATGGGCATGATAATTACTGTAGCATTTATCTAACCTCTTTTACAGAGTAATTTTTATGTATGCCATCTTACTCGATTTTCATAATATGCTTATGTTCTAAATTGAAAGGTTTTATCCCCCCTTTTTAAGAGGTTAAATGACTTTCTTAGGAGATAGTGGTTAGGGAAGTGGTGGAAACAAGGCTGCTTGATCACTGAATAACCACAAATTTTAGGACTTAAAGGATGTATGGCATCATGTTAAATTTTATCATTTTACAAATGAGAAATCAAAAACCCAGCGTGATAATTTGCAGAACTTGCTCTCAGGAACCCACATCACCTGCTCACCAGACCCCAGCACTTTCTGTGAGGCTGTGTCTCACATAGAGACGACGTTGACATTGGTTCATGTTTGTGATATGTCGATACCATACCTTAAATGATAAACATCACTAGTAGAAGTGATGTTTCTAAGTCCCTGTTAGCACATGCTATGTGCTGTGCCTTCCCGGGTTTAAGAACTCAGCGCTGACTCCGAGTCCAGACTGCTGAAGCCTCCCTTCCTTGCAGCGCCAGCGCTGGACGTGGACTGGCAGAGCAACAACACCTTCGCTTCGTGCAGCACAGACATGTGCATTCACGTCTGCAAGTTAGGGCAGGACCGGCCCGTGAAGACATTCCAGGGGCACACGGTGAGAGGCGTCTTCGTTGTCTTTTAGCGTGAATCCCGTAGATAGTAAATAAGAGCAACTGAAAGTATGTCTGTCTAATATCTCAAGACCAACCCTGTCTATAAATGAAAATGTGAATATTTACTGTTATTTTTAGAATGAAGTAAATGCTATCAAATGGGACCCAACTGGCAATCTCCTGGCCTCCTGTTCTGATGACATGACTTTGAAGGTAACTGGGATAGTGGAGAAAGGTGGGGTTTCGTTGTCAAACAGTAGGACTGCCCTGGCATCGGTGGCTGTTAAGCCTGTCTCTTATTTTGTTTACTAAGTGGTTTTTCTATTTTCAGAAGTATATCTTATTTGACTATAGCAAATTAAATTTAAAAGGATGACTATTGTGGGAATTATGAAAATGTATGATTATAAATTGTCTTCCTTATTAGAAAACTAAAGTTGATTTGCACACTTAAAGATATGACTAATAGTAAATCTTCCTAGCATCTTTGGGTTGACTAAAGTTCTTTGACTTATATTTGATTTTGTTGTGGTGTGATTGTATGTCCACCTTGCTGAGACACTGACACAGCAGAAAATTTCCTAGTGAATTAGCCACATTGACATTGCCAGCATCCACATGTCTGTGAATTTGCTTTTTTCTTACTGCATGACTGAAAACAACTAACATCTTGCACCCCACATATCACATACACCACAGTAAGAGGGGAAAAAAGCATTTGAGATTAAAAAAACAATACTAATCTCCAAAGTTAATGAAGCTTTGAGCCCTTTCCTGCAATGTGCTAACTCTAATGAATAGAATTTTATCCTTAACTTTGCAATGCCAGTGACCGTAAGCAGGATGGTCCTTACAGATAGGCTAAGTATGAGAAAAAGTTCCTTTTCCTTCTACCAGGAATAGACTAAATGTCACATGGGTACCTGGTGGGAATTTCCCTCCCCTAAATATCTGCTTTGTTTCTAATTAGATAGATGCCGTTCTCAAGCCTGAATTTCCTTGCATGCACTACTAGTAGAGATGCTTTTCCTGATGCTTTTGTCTCAAGTTTATTTTGCGTGCATTTGTGTGGTGTTTATCAAATGAAAGAGGCTCTTAAGAAACAGTGTAGCTAGCATCTGCAGAAGGGAAAGGGCAGGGCTGGAGAGCCTAGTGTCATGGACTGAATTTCAGCTAGAGGGGCAAATTGGAGCTAGAGATTGTTAGAGAGCTTTTCTTTATCTTTGGAATAATAAAAAATCCTAGAATTTTAAGACAAAAACTAGATGGATGGATGGATAGCATGTAGTGCAGTCGTTTTCTGAGGTCCAGGAATACCAGTTGAGTGACAAAATCATATCAGGATTGAACAGTGTCCTTGAACCGTCCAGGGTCCATCCAGTATCAGTGCTGCCTGAGTCCACTGTTCAGAGATAAACCTTAAACTTGACATAAAATTTTGAGAATTCTCAGCAGACGGGTGGTAGTCTTTCAAAGCCCAACGCATGGATGAGACTAGGTCGGGTTTACCCTGGTGACTCAGTTGCTAACCTGGTGTCTGGGGCATAAACTATTGTAAAGGACCAGGTGGCCAAAAAGTATAGAGTAAAAAAAGAAAAGAAAAGAAAACTGGGGAGCTCTCCCCTCCCCTGAGTCTTAACTCCAACAATTGGCAGTTCAAGAAGAATGAGCTTCCAAAAGAAAACTGAGAAGGGATGACCAAAACAGACGGAGTATTTGTGGAAAACATTTCATGGGAAGTGATAGATGAGAGTTGTGTCACTGCTGTTGAAAGGGCAAATAAAAAGGAACGTGCCTTTTGATTTGTTTACATGCAAGGTAAATACCTCAGGTGGCCCGACAGTGAAGTCCCACTACCTCCAGTTGGTGCGGTCCACAGATACTCCAGTCAGTCTGTGTCCCAGGCCTGGGGGAGGGAACAACCAAGGTGAACAGTTCAGTAAGGTTCTCTTCCTTCTCTCGCTCCTGCCTATCTGCCTGCCTTCATTCCTGTCTGCACGTTTCCTTAAGGGAAGAGAAGCGTAGGATATAAAAATATGAAATTGCTTCATTATCTTTTGTAACATTATATTTTATTGGAAGTATGAGGCCCAGTTAGTTTTTTGGGGTTTTTTTGGTCAGCACTTGGGTTTACTGTTTGTGGTTGACAAGATATTGCACAATTTTCTCCCTTTATATTTTTCATGGGTGATTTTTGCCAGAAATACTCAGTGTAGATTTCTCTTAATTTTTGCTCAAAATGTAAGCATTTTTAAAATCTTTGTACATAGACATGTTTTCAACTCAAGAAAGGCTTGTTCTCTTCTTAGGCATTTTAACTTACTGCTTTCTACTTTTCATGGTCCGTTCTGTATGAATTATTAAATTTTAAAAAAATTTATCACAGTGAAAACATTTATCGTGAGATCTAGAGGTTTTAAAAATGTACAATACAGTCTTGTTTATCTCCAGGCTCACTGTTGCACACTCATCTCTAGAACTAAAACCTTAAGCTCTTTCTTTAGTGTCTGTCCTTACCACCTACCCCGGCAGCCACCATTCTTCTCTTTTCCTTTCTCATTTTGACTCTTAGATAATTTAAATAAACAGAGTCATGCAGTGTACATCTTTAAGATTCATCCACTTGGCACCTTTGCAGAATCTCCTGTTTTTACCCTGAGTAGTATCCCATTGCATACATACACCATGTTCTGTATCCCTAGACGGGTGGCCAGGTTGTTTGCGTATATTGGCTTTGGTGACAAATGCTGCAGTGAATAAAGAATTACAGATATCGCCTCAAGATTCTGATTTTGGTTTTTTTGATAAATACCCAGAGGTGCGATTGCTGGATCATGTGGTTTCCTTCTATTTTTATTTTTTTGAGGTCCCTCCATGCCGTTTTCCATAGAGGCCACATCATTTTGCATTCCCCACAGGGGGCTGGGGTGCAGGGTTCCAGTTTTCCACACCCTTCAGAACACTCTCCCCCCCCCCCCCCGATAGTTCGCCAGGAAACATGTTCATTGAATTTTTAATGAAAATTTAAAAATAAAATTTTATTTCCTTATATTTATTTTTCATTTGGAGAAAAAAATAACAGTTGGTATTTTATTAAATACAGTCACATTTCTTATGAATCCAGGACCCAACTACTTCAGGTGTAATTACTTCTGGCAGAGATTTTAAACAGCCACTTGGGTTATTACTGTCTGAAGTTCTCCCATCTTATTTCTGTCCTTTCCCCTCCTGCATGGGGATTCGGTGCCACTGAGAAATAGCAGCCACTCTTTTATTGCTAGGCGTTCTCTGTTTTCTATAGGAAAATATATGTGATAACATGTTATGTTAGCCTGTGGACTGTCCTTCCAGTGCTAGGCGTTCTCTGTTTTCTGTAGGAAAATATATGTGATAACATGTTATGTTAGCCTGTGGACTGTCCTTCCAGTGCCATCCCCATCGGTTTCTTGCTGCCTTGACACTGTTTCAGGGGCTTCACTTAAGAGATTCTTATTCATCGGTCTCTGCCTGACTTAGCCAGTTCTTGCTTGAGATCTGAAAGACACCAAATTTAATGCGTATAGTCTTTTATCTAGAATACAGTGCCCTTTTCACATGCCTGATTATCACATTCTCATTTTTCAGACTTAATAATTTATTAGAATTCACCCAATTTTCCGTCACCTCAAAACCAAGTGTTTTCTAACTCATGGTAGAACCAGCTGCATCTTTGATGCTGTGTCCCATGGGGTCCTGATGGTAGGCGTTCCTTTGGGGATTGGTCTGAAATGTAGCTCTAGCTCGTTTGAAGGGCAAGGAAGCAGCTGTCAGATTGGAGTCCTTGGTTTTTAATCTGTGTGGAATTTGCACGTGCTTCCTCCCACTTGGGGGTGTGCCTTTTTTGTTTAATGGCTGTTGCTTTGCTGCGCAGAGTTTGCAGCATCACTGTTTGTTCCTCTTTGCTTTTGTTGCCTTTGCTTTGGTGTCAACATGAACCCTTTTTTATTATTTGTTTTATTTATTTTTTCTTATTTTTCCCTTTTCTTTGCAAAATATTTCCTGATTCTAAGTTCTAAGAGGGTTGTATATTTAAGGGACAGCATGAAAACTAATGCCTTCAACATTTTAGGATTACTATCCAAGAACTCACCGAATATCGAAGATTATACCATCTGAAGCTATCAAAAATAATCTTAAGACTTCATATAGTTCATATAGCTTCATGATAATACATATTTGGAAAGGGCTTGCTGCTGAAATTTTAAATATAAGTATTAGACAGATATATCTATATGTAGATACATCTATAACATTTTAATTTATTAACCAATATTCTCTTCTTATTCCCGATCATCATTGTTCTGGTTAGTTGACTTATGTTTTGGACTGGCAAGAGTTTTTTAAATGTATCCTTTGCACAGAAAAATAATTGTGTACACTTTCTTTTTTTGCTTAGATATGGAGTATGAAACAAGACAATTGTGTCCATGATTTGCAAGCACATAATAAAGAAATTTATACTATCAAATGGAGTCCAACAGGACCAGGGACAAATAATCCAAATGCCAACCTTATGTTAGCAAGGTAACATGTCTGTTTTACTCTTCTTTTATGTGTCTTTTATAAAGAAAACTTCTAATAACTATGACAGAAAATTAGGAAAACTTCTTGAAATGGGAATGTATCCTAAAAAATATTTTAATGGGAACTTTTAAATGCAGATTTCATTATTAGTTGAGGTCATAATTTATTTTTGTATCTGGAGATAGCCAATATTTACTGATATCAAACACTAAGACTCAAGTCATTGGGGCAGAGTATAATAAAATTTCTTCAGAATTAAAAAAAGAAAAGATGAAGTTAAAATATTGTCAGTATAGAGTGTTGCAAACCATGGAATAATATAAAGGAATCATTTAAAGAGCAAATGAATATGATGAGTGAGCTCATTTATGTTTTCCAATTAAGGGACTTGGAGATGCTTTTAAACTGCCCTTTTTCCTATGTATCTTTGTTCCCAGACATTTTCTTCTTAACAGCACAATCTGCTTCTCATTGGAGTGTGTGGCTTGCTATTAGGAATGGCTGATTATTTGTACATGGAGGCTGAGGAATGAGTATTTCATTAACATGTAAATGGTTTTCTTTCCCTCCCTTGACAGTGCGTCCTTTGACTCTACTGTTAGATTGTGGGATGTAGACCGAGGAATTTGCATCCACACTTTGACAAAACACCAAGAGCCTGTGTACAGTGTAGCTTTCAGTCCTGATGGCAGGTATCTGGCAAGTGGTTCTTTTGACAAATGTGTGCACATCTGGAACACACAGGTATGTCTGAGTGATTTACGTAGTCAGGTGCTCTTAAATTGGTATTTTATCTATCTAGAAATCTTTTCCCTTTTGATCATCATTCTTTCATGACATTCACTAATTCTTAGTTTTTGTTGAGTACTTAAAAAAAATGTATACATTGTATAGGTTAAAGCCAGTTGCAGTTATTCTCATAACATAGACTGGAATTTAGAAATGTTTAGATTCTTTTATATTCCCTACAGTTTTGTGGACATAAAGTATGAGGTTTTAAGATGCATTTAATTTAGAGAGTGGTAGAATTTATTTTCAGAAAGAACTTTGAAAAAACTATGAGCAACTAAATATTAAAGGATGGATAACATTGTATGACTGAATGCAATCAAAAACATTCAAAACTTTTTAGGGCAATGCTATAGAGAACCTTTGCTAAAAGTGGAGAAAAGACTGGGTGTTTGTTTTGGTTTTGGTTTTTAACTTTTCAGTATTTTAGTTTTTATGCTCCATACACTTTTTTTTTGAAGCAGTCACTTAACTCCTCCTCCCCTGCGTTTAACGATCAGAACTGCTGGTGTTACACATACATAACGATGACATTGTGGGCTATTTCTTTTTATGTAGTTGGCCGTCATAGTTGATTTCACAACTTAATTTGTATAAATCACCATTTGAAAATATTTTTGATTATGTCATACAGTCAAATTCCACGTCCCATCCCCCCACCCCAAAAACATTGTAGAAGTTTGGTTGCCAGTTTTTGATACCTACACATAACTGTTTCTGTTAGTGCCTTTCATTCTTTGATTTTTTTTTTTTCATGAATGAAAGCATATAGTTGTTTCATTTATACTTCCATTGGAAGTATAGAACATGTTACCCTGTGACCCATTCTGTGGTTGGAAATAGCTTTTCCATGTTATTCTTAATTAAAATTTCTCTTACAAGTGAAGTTGAGAATCTTTTTCTATGTCTCAGTATTCATGTTAACTTTTCTGTGTGACTGTGTAATCATGTCCTTTACTTGTTTTTCCTACTGAGTTACTGGTCTTGATTTCTAGGAATACTTTAGTTAGTACTTTAGAAAAATAAGTGCTTTGTGATCTGAATCGCAAATATTTTTCCTACATGAAGAAATAATTATTAAATCAGAATCTTAAATTATATTTTGAATTGCATTTTATAAATAAAGTTTTTCTACCTCCATATTTTATCACCACCTGAGTTCTATTCCATTTATTCTCTTTATGAATGTATGCCTGTGTTGGATATAGTCTGTAACAATAAATGCATGTGTTCAAAATATTCTTTTCTAAAATTTAATTTAATTTTGTGTTTATGAAAGAACACTTAATTCTGGACCTAACTCAACTTTTCAAAACTCAAGAACAGTTGAAAGTGAATAGAAATCAAAAGAGTACATACACATCTCCATATATTTTAAGATTAGTCTTTGTTCATTATAACTTTTTGTTATAAAGTGTTTTAAATGGGGAGTTTTTCAAACAGTCATAGACTTAATAGCCCTGATGTAATACACAGGAACTTTTTGCCATACACGTGTTGTGTTAGACCTCTTCCTATTTTAACTGGATAAAAATGTATGGATATAAGTAATGATTATCTTTCTTTTTTTTTTTTTAACTTTCTTTGTAGAGGCTATAGCAATTCTGAAGTATCTGTCATTACCTTGATAAATGACATATAGATTTAAAATTTATAAACAGCATTCTTGTGACCATCCTTCTACTTGATTCTTTGTGTACATGAGTGAAAAATTCTCTGAGATTTTACTATGTACATACCTTTGAATGGAAGTCCTAGACCCAAGAGTATGTGTGTCAAACTGTTGCCCAGAACACATATTATCGATTTGCACTCCTAACGCTAATGCAGTTTTCCTTATCTTTAGATTATTATTAAATTTCTAGTTTGATGGAATATGAAATAATTTTATTTAATTTGTGTTTCCTTGACTGCTGGTGACTTTTCAAATCATTATTACCCAATTGCACTTCGCATTTTTGAGTATAAAATAATTTGTTGTTAATTTCCCATTTTAAAATATTTTAAAGAAAAGTTACAGACAGGAGTGAAGGAAATAAGACAGAGGAGGAAGAAGCGTTTTATTTTATTTTTATTTAGTTGTTTCATGCTGGTTATTTCTCTGGATCTGGGACACGACCCTTGGCACTTGGGACTTGGTACATATACTGCGTTCTGGCCTAACCACTGCTCCACCAGGGTGGGGTGCCCTTTTAAAATCATCTTTTCTTTCTCATTAGTTGTCATCCTTTATGGATTCTGGATGCTAATCCTCCTTGGTCATATGGATGGCAAAGATCCAGTTCTTTGTCTTTTACTTTGTCCATAGAGTATTTATAATCCAAACTTTTTAATATTAGTGTGTACAGGTTTATCAGTGTTTTTCTTTTGACTGCTTTTATAGCTTAATTAAGTTCTTCCTTAAATGTCAGAGCTTTGATGTTTTCTATACAGTTTTTATTTTTTATTTATATTTTTTACTCCCTTGGAATTGACATCTACAAAATGGTGTGAGGTAGTAGTCTAATTGTAGATTGCTCTATGGATGGCTCATGTCTTTGCATTATTTATGTTCATTTACTACTTCATAATGCCACTTCTTTCATATACCAATTTCTTTATTCATGTAGTCTTTTGTATTCCATTGATATATTTGTACATACCTGCATCATTAGCATTGTTTTAATAACTAACTTTCACATTTTTTTTCCTTCAGAAAAGTTTCATAAATTTCTTAAGATCTTTTCTGTTAATTCTGAGGTTTTTTGTAGATTTTATTGCTACTATAAATGCCATCTTTTAAGAAATAAATTCTATTACTTACTGTTGGTTGGGGTGGTTAGAACATTTTGAATTTTGGAATATTTATACTGAATCTGCCAACCTCCTGAGTTCTTTCATTTGTTTTAATAGTTTGTATTTCTGTCAAGATAATCTTTCTGTTGCGATTGAATAGCAGAGGCTCTTTAAATATAATCTATAGATCATTTGCCTATTGTATGTATACATTTTCACTCATTTACTCCATTGTAAGAAATCTGCTTAAATGACACCTGGGTGTATATATCGCAGAGTTTCAACGGGAGGTGCTGCCAGGCCCTGAAGCATATTCTGTATCACTATTGTATATAAAAATATTTTACTTTTTTTCTTTTTTAAGTTTATGAATAGTAAAATACATCTGGTGAATTTTAAGTGCAGGAGAATCATCCTTTGTCATGCATCTAGTTTTTTCTCATTACTTGTATGACATATTACCTAAGCATTTGACAGGCACAGTGTTGGAATTTGGTCTGAGTACCAATACAGATTTGAAGTAGATGCTGTTGGTTCCATGTTCCTGCTAATCTCAGAGCGCGCTCTTCCTCTCTCTCTCTCTTTTTTTTTTTTAATTCAGTGATGGTCTAATTCAAGCTCAGAAATTGGTGTGTGCTTTTGAACGAAAGTTTTGGTACTTTTCAACCCCAAAGTTGACTGTCCTGTGGATGCTTACTTGTTATACATCAACAGATTTTAGATTTTGTTGACACTGCTCCTTTCATTCCTAATTAACCATAGATACTCAAAGCCTACTATACTCAAGCTTTTTTTCCTTTTTTTAAAAAAGTATTAGTTGTTGCATAAATTGTGAGGAATTTTAGGTAGGACAAATAAAAAGAAATTGAGCCTTCTCAGTGTCATCAGATTTCGCCATGCATCTGTGGTTGTGCAGTATTAGCAGGCTGACTTTGAAGAGGAGAGGAAGGGAAGGCAGTCTTCCCAGCTTAGTGATTGTCTTAGGCGATGGCCCTCTGGGGAAGTATTTATTGACTAGGTCCGTGTCTTGTTACCATACTGTTTTTAGGCAAATTCTCTATTCTCTACTTCTAGTTTGACTTTTTAAATCTCATAAAACGGAAAGTTTTCTGACTTGTTAAGATAGAATGTCAGGTGTACACTTTTCATTGTTTTCCAGTTTTTCGCAGCAGAACTTTATCTTTTGCCCTATCTAGTGTCCGACTTCCTAGACAAATACATTTTTGTAATGAGTTTTAAGTATTCAGTGATTTCCATTACTGCAGGAGTAAGATAATGTAGATTTGCTTATGAGTCAGCTAAATTGGTGATTAAATTGTTAAGATTTCCTGTTTATACTTCTTTTAACTTATGTATCTTTTAAGATAACCGGCATATATTCATTTAGCTTCCATTTTAACTTCTAGCTTAGGGGTAAGCAGTAACTTTAGAGTAACCAATATACTTAAGTTGGAATTCTCTTTACTTTTCTCTTTAGTCTGTTTTGTCAAATTTTGACTTTGTTTTTCTATATGTTGACCAGTCATGCATCCTTCAGCATCAGCAGCAACAACCATTTCTTTCAAGTCATACATTGAAAGTTTGCTTCTAGCCATGTTCACTGTGTCAGAGATCAAAGATACCTTACTGAGAGTGGTTTTCATTACTGGAGACAGTGTGTGTGTGTTTGTGTGTGATGGTGCAGGGCGATCGTCTGTTGGCAACAGGCTAGAGTTCATCGTTAACAGAGCGGGTGATCACATTTCTAGTATTTCTGATTTGTACTCTTTGAAGTTGAAGATAAATCTTACATCTGCTGTGTAGAAGTAAAGCCATATAATATTTTACCTCAGTATTTACACTTTGGTAATGTTTGTTATCGCTTCTAAGATTCTGCTTTTCATTCTTTTAGACAGGTGCTCTAGTTCACAGCTATAGGGGAACAGGTGGAATTTTTGAAGTTTGCTGGAATGCAGCAGGAGACAAAGTTGGAGCCAGTGCATCAGATGGTTCAGTAAGTACATCAGTTCCCAGAGGGCGGGCGTGCCTGCCTGCCTGCCTGCCTGCCTGCCTGCGTGCAATTCAGCAGTGAATAAACTGTGGCAGTGACTAAAAAAGTGTTCTTTTCAAAAAAAATTGAAGGCTTTTCATAGTCTTGCCATCAAATAATATAAACAAAATTGCCATCAAATAATATAAACAAAATCTAGGCTTTGTTGAAAGTCTTCATAATCAAGAAATGGACACTTATTTATGATACAAGCTTTTATTGGTGGCATTAAGTTTAGCAGAACAGTACTCAGCTATTTAAATTATGCTTTATTAATTTTTTTAAAGCAAAGGTGCAGGCAGGAATGAAGGAAAGTAGGCAGGCAGGCAGGAAGAGAGGAGAAAGAAGCACTTTATTCCACACTGGTTCTTTCTCCTCGGACCCAGGGCTCAAAATCCAGTAGATGTGGCTTTCTCCTTTGGAGGCAGTTGACCTCACCACTGCTCCACCAGGGTGTGCCAGATACTTGAATTTTTAATCTATTTCTGCCTTCTCTTTCCTGCCAAAGAGTGTCTGTGGCTTAGGGGAGGGACCTGGTAGATCAAGAAGTTGAGTCTCCATTGAGGAATGTGTGGTATTGAGAGGCTTGGAGGAGGTTGTCGACTCTTTACAGAAACACTGGGTGTGCCTTCCAGCATTCTTAAAGCAAAGGAGAGATGGAAAGGGCATAACCGTTTGCTTTTACTGAACCTACAGCTTAATAAAATATTTTGATATTATTAAAGTCCTAAGAGATAGGAAATTGTCTATGTTTAGAGCTGTATTTTCTGCTTTATAGTTAACAGAGAGTAAGTCTTAGCAAATTTTTAGCTGTAGTTAGATTCTTTCTCTGTAGAATTAACCCATGGATGTTTTCTTTATTTAGTTGGACAATTTATCTGATTTCTGTTAAATGCCCATTGCCGTGATTTCTACTGCTTTACCAGTTTTGTGAACTTAGCACTAAGGAATAGATCCCAAACCGTGTCACAGAAACAAATGTACAGTGCAATTATTTAACATGTTGGTTGATTATTTTAATTTCTTGCAGGTTTGTGTATTAGACCTTCGGAAATAGCGCTACTAGCTGGAAGCCATGGACCGACTATGAATGTGTACATAGCCAAAACGACTGTCCCCGCCCCATGTACTGCTACAGTCCCCCCTGAACCATGGCCAGTCCACTGCAGCCAAATCTAAAAGAAATATATACATACAGTGTATATAAACAAAATTGCACCCTGAAGATGACAGAATTTGTCACAGCTTGTGAATTCTGTTCACCAAGTGCTGGAATCTAATCTGCTGTGCCCCTAAAATAGCATTTAGAAGTTTTGGAGCTGAGAACAGAAGACAGAAAGAAATATGTGTTACAAAAGCAGCCGTACGTGTACTGGTATTGGATACTAATGACAGCCTTGTTCCTCCTGTTGGAATCAGCAGACACCATGGATTATATTCTTTTTTCCCTTCAGTAGTTGATCAGTTTGTATGTACAGAGAAAAAGGACTTACAAAAACTTACAGTAGTAGTTTGTTCTTGCTTTTAAACATTGTTTTTGGTTTAGTTTATGAATGCATGAAGTAAGGGAGTGAATCAGTTTCTTGTTCATATTTTTTTTTTTTCACCTTTTAAACAAAAAAATCCTTAAAAATATTTTAATGCATTCTTTTAAAGAGACAGCTGTTTGGTACATTTATGGCTCCCAGAGCATATATTCAATTGGTGCATGTTGTGGAAGGGGAAATTGGAAATTAAATGAAAATATATGACTTTGGTCATGTCTATCTGTAAGACACATCAGTAAAAGGGTATTATGCTCTGTTTTGTTTTTTGTTTTTTGTTTTTGTTTTATTTGGTGATGTGGCTTAAATGCAATAGGTTTTTTTTTGGGGGGGGTGACATTTCTGCCAATTAAAGACTAGAAGGGCACAAATTTTTTTTTAAATACCATAGAGAAGATGCATAAGAAAAAAATCTTCTGATGTTTTGTAGCCATAACAGAATTATGGTTAAAATGTGCACTATTGTGAAAAAGGAGCAAGGTAGGTTTGGGTTTTTTGTTGCTTGTTTGTTTGTTTTGCTTTGTTTTTTAAGAGATTAAAATGTTTCTGGATAAGGATTAGCTTCTCAAAGTGTCCATCATTCTGTGTAGAAGCTTGAATATGTAATGTAACCAGACTCCAGTATTAAAAATCTCTCATGTTGGTTTTCTTTATACAAAGCAAGATAAAGGCATATAACACTGCCATTACAAGGCAAAATGTTTGCTACCTTAGTTTCAAAAACAATCTTTAAAACAAAAGACTTGCTTCAAGGTGTGTTTAAATAGCAGTGATTCGAATTTTTTAAAAAGTATAATTGCACTAACCTCCCTGCTGCTCCGATTCTGCATTTGTGGTACTCGTGACTACATTTTTCGAATATAGATAGATTTAAGCTGCTAATTTTTTTCAGTAATCACTACTATATCATGTCTTTTACTCTGTTGATATAATATTACTTATTTTCTTAAAGATACAGGTGACAGATCAACCCTCCTCTTGTGCTCATGCAACTAAAATCTAAAATATACAGAATTTACAAATGATAGCATGAGGCTATATTTACATGGGATTAACAAGGTTTGTCATGATTAATGTAAGAATCCAGACGTATCAGTTTTGAAGAGAATAAGTTGTCAAATTTATGTCTCAAAGATTTTAATTAAGGAATCATTTATTATCAAGTTAGCAAATTTATAACACTATTTCCTTCACTAATTATTTTGAGGCTTTTACTAGAAAAATTTAACCTATGTTTTGAAGTAGAAACTTAAAATTAAGTTTTAAGTAGAAAATGATTTAACTCAAGTCATGCAGCTTTGATTTTCAGTATTTGTTGTTTTGCTATTTTTACAAAACAGCATTGATTGAAGCAAGTCTTGGTTTTACTAAGGTAGAATAGCATTTGCTATTGGTAAAGAAAATACACTTAATTTCACTATACATTGTTAAATGTATCCCAGTTGTTGTTAGTGGGGACTATGATACTGTAATAATATTTTTAAAAATTTACATCCAGAGAGGCAGTCATTCATGATGGTTTTGTGCCAGCTGTTTTTAGGGTTTTGGATCACATTATAGATATTTAGAACTATTACCCTGTGACTTATGTAGGAAACCTAATATGCTGAGTATCTGGCACTTGAAATCCTGCTTTTATTGCTGAGGTCCACATCTGTGGTTGACCTCTTTTGTTGTTTAAAAAAAATAAATAAAAATAAAAAAATCTGTGCAATAATTTTTAAATGTGCTCCCAGGAATAGACACAAATGTTTTGAGTATGTTTAAGCTGCATTTTCCTTTAGCGATGCATTTGTCAATTGCACTGAATTTAAATCTGAAAGTCAGAGGTGATTATTGATAGTACTTTTGTATTTTGATATGGACAATTCATTCATTTGCATACAGTTATTAACTCTTTTCCCAGCTGATTATAAGACAGTCAAGCAGTTCTGCAGGATAGCTGCCAAAATAGACAGCTACATTCTTAACGGTATTGTCATTTCTGTTTTCTGTTTTTCGTTGTTTGTTGTTTTTTTTAATCTTTAGCTACTTTACGTAAGCATAATAGCCACAGTAGTGCATATAAAAGACTATAAATGCAGAGCTTTATTATCCTGAAGTCTTGGGTCTTTTAAGTATAAACTTCATCTGAAAGGTATCCACTTGGTAGGTTTGGGTTCTTTATGAGCATACGATTGTTTATTTTTGCTGCTGTTCTCAATTTTATCATTGCCTGCTGATGTGCCACGATGCTGCTCCAGTAGATAGAAATACGGCCGCCTCTAATATGAGCAGTGCGCGATAGTGAGAGACCCAGTTTCGCAACCTGTAAAGTTCTTTATTTGAGGTTCTTGCTCACGTTTCCTTCTATTCATTTCTGAGACCTTACTCCTGAAGATCAACTGATTCCAGTAGATTTCCTATGGTATTCACTATATATCGTTGTATAAGCTACTGAAAGAAACTTACCAGGAAAAATAGAAAGGAAAGCCTGAATGAACATGCATTGATTAAAACAGAAAAAAAGGAATAGCAGCTGTCACTTTTAAACATCATAAGGAATATCTTCTTTTCTGTGTAGGAAATCCCATACTTTTTGTTTTGTTTTGTTTGTTTCATCAATTTCCTACGATTGATCAGGTACCATCATTGACTTTCAAATAACTTTTATAAGCGGTAACTTTTACTTTCCTAATAGATCTTAGAGTATATCGAATTCTGTTTTAATTATTCTCTAGGTAAGTATGTCTTAGGATTAAACACCTTTTACAGATACTGAAAGTGCCTCCATTTGTGGTGTAAAAAATAAATTATGGTGCAAAAAGTAATCATTAGATTGAATTACATGAAGGTTTTTTGCTTTTTGACATATAAAAATGTCAAGAGAAAGGCCAAAGATTTGTACTTTTTCACTTACAAAGCACTCCTTTTTTCCTTAAACTTCTTTCTGTTAGATCAGAGTTAATGAGAGAGTACTATTTTTAAGGAGCCGTTTACGTAGAATGATTTTGTTAAGAGTAATATAAACTATTACTGAGTATAGAGGCCTGAAGAGGAGTATGCATTTTTGCTTTTTAAAGGAATTACAAAGGACCATCCTTGCGTGAGCAAAAATGTTAAGTTTTACTAGATAAACAAAAATAAATCTCAAATGCAGTGCTATTTGCTCTTTTCAAAAGTTTTCATTTTTGAAAGCACATTGTACATTTCTATAGAATCTGTGTTTATTTTCACATGCTAAGGATGGTACTTGCATTTGGTGAGTTCCTGTTGACAGTTTTCACAGAAATCCTATTTCAGTGGACCAACATTGTGGCATGGCAGCGAATGCCAACATTTTGGGGGAATAGCAGCAAATCTACAAGAGACCCTGGTAGGTTTGTGTGTGTGTGTGTGTGTGTGTGTGTGTGTGTGTGTCTGTGTGTGTTTTGTTTTTGTTTCTTTTGTTCTAATTTTTCCTTCCAAATCAGGGTGGAAGGAAGGTCGGGAAGTTGTGAATTACTCCTTCTGGTAGTAGCTCTGAAGTGTCACATTCAATATCAGTTTTTTAAACATGACTTTAGTTAAATGTAGATGAGAAAAATGAGGAAGTGTTCACTTTTTTAAATACACTGATTTAGAAATTTGATGTCTTATATCAGTAGTTGTGAAGTATTAATAGCCTTCTTTATTTTTGCCTTTATGTTGACAGTGTTGAAGCAGGGTGAATAACTTGGGCAGTTTTTTTTTTTTTTCCTAGTAAGCTTTCTCATGATGTTTTCTTTGGAGTTTCTGGATAAGTTCAAGAAAACATTCTGCATGTTGTATCTAGTCTGATGTACTTATCCATCTCATTAAAAACAACACAGAGATTGCATTTTCTAGGTCTGTAATCCCTAAATACAGAAGTAATTTTCTTCTTTCCTGACTTTGACATTGTAGCTATAATGTTCTAATTTTGATTTTTACAAATCCTTTGGGTCTAATTCTGTGAGCCTACCTATAGCACTGGATTAAAATGTCTGCATCATTTCTTTAGTCATCCAGTTAACTTTAAAACTGTTGTAAAGTGTCAACCAGCCCATGACAGTTTTTTGTACGTGTTAAAGAACTTTATTGTTCAGTTTTCATAATTATTGTGTAAGGAAGACTGATACAGATGTTCTGTGCTGTCCTGGACCATGTTAATTACACTTACCATGTATTTTGGTTCCACATCACAATGATTTGTCTCCAATGACCCTTTTATCCTTCTAGGCACATTTTTGTTGTTGTTGTTCCAGTCTCCCTCTGCGCTGTATCGCTCTGACAACTGTAATTTGATCAGATCTGAAAGAGGTCCAGAATAAAATATATTTTGATATTATGTTGGCTGTGTACATATATAAACTTTTGCTATCTCTGTAGTTTGTACAGACTATTTGCTAGGGAAGAGAGAGGGATGCTATTTCTTGTTTACATTTTAATTGCATTTCCTCCTCCGTGTCGTGCCGCAGAAGGAACCTGCGCGCCGTGAGTTGGCCCGTTACAGGTGTGCGCCCACGTGGGGTTTCCAGTACCGGGAACCGCCCGCAGAGCCAGGCCCCCTTTTTCCCATAAATATGTGGTTTTCCTTGATAATAACACTTTAAGCCCAGAGATGAAACTACAAATTTTGCTATTTTATTACTTCTCGCAGGAGATAAGATTTTTTAAATGAAGGAATTATTTACTATTTTTATTACAGAAGAATAGAGCCTTTTATCAGCTAAGGAATAGCAATTGCTTTTGAATTATTTTGAAAATTAATCTTGTTAAAGGACATTATTTCAAGTAAGCTAAAAGCAACTTCTGATTGATTTGCTTATTAACATGCAGTGGAACGCAAAACACTTGAAAAATTTTAGACTAGGAGACTCATCTTCCTCAATGACACTTTCTTCATATAAACCTTCCATAATTTAATAATTCTCTTCCTTAGCTGTTTGCTTTTCTTGCTAAAGAACTTTATAATCTATGGAGAAATACTAGGCTCCTTTTAGTGTTTATTAATTTCAGCTCCTTTAGAATTAGAAGACTTGACAAGCAGCGTTGAGCACATTTTTTTCCCCCTTTTAAAAAAAACCAACTTGTCTTCTTCAGGTCTACCTTCCCTTTCATTTCCTTAAGCAGAAATGAATACTGGCGTAGTCTTGTCATAAATTATTCAATGATAAGTTACTGCAATTGCTAGAAGCTTCTGACAGCCATTCATTTTCAAAGGGTTAACTTTATTTGCATGGCATAGATTGTAATCAATTCTGCATTTTACACTTTTTCAAAAAAGTGTGTGACTACTAAGGATTAGGATTCATGTAAGCCTGAGGTGAAGCAAATCAATTTGAGTAGTCATAGAAGGGATTACTTTTAATTTCATAGCTCTTATACCTTACAGTGGATCGGATTTCTTGCCTATTATAAAACATAGCAGGTCAGATTAGAGTTTACTGTTTCCTTATATATTCATTCGCAAAATGCAGTGGTGGAAAAGCCACAGTGGACGATAGTTTTGCAGTGCTTTTCTCTGCTGAACCAAAGTGCTCTGTCAACAATGAAATGTTAACTGTGCTACTTTTTCTGCATGTTTCTTCTCAAATGTCATATCTCAATGCTTATTTGTCCTAACTTGTAATATTTTTGTATTAAATTTTTTAGGAGTTCCTTGTAATTTCTTTATAATTTAAAATATATTAAACACAAAGTGTTTAGTAAAGTACAGAAGACAATTATTAATGTTTCTTGGTTGTTGGGTTCGTATGATCAGTTGTGCAAACAATCCACATTTTTAGAACTAGGACCAGTGGGATAGAATCTACACAGAAACATGCCACGGCCCTGTCAGTTGCATGTATCTTCAGTCAGTAACTAAAGAGTTTTGCTGAATCAAAAATAAAACAATGTATTATACCAATCCGGTGTCAGAATGGGCTGCTTCAAGAGGTGCTGCACTAACAGAAATAGCAAAAGCATAGATTGGAGAAGGGCTGCTGGGCAGCTCTCTGATGGCAGACATATTTGAGAACACCAGCTTCCAAAGTCTTGCACATTCAAATTCAGAGATTTGAAAAATCTGCCTATGATCAGTTCTTTTCTACATAGGCTTTTATTGACTTCATTGTATACACACTTCTTGGCCAGGTTAGTGATCTGATTTTCCAACTTGGGTACCTGAGGAGCAGTACATACCTCCATAGAGGGCGAGGCGTCATTAAAACTAAAATGGAGAACTGTACATTTGGCTTCCAGAGGATCGTGAAGGCCTAGAGTCATGAAGTAATTGAAATTTATATGACATGAAAATGTAGCTATGTAGTATGTTTTAAATATCAAATGAAGTGGTTGAAATAGTTTAGCATGTGGAAGTAAGTTTGAAGTTGGATAATGTGTTGTGACTGAAGTCAAGACTGGATTAGAGGTAAGTAAATTTTACTTTCTAGTACTGGCTAACGTAAAGTGCATTTAAAAAAAAAAAAAAAAATCATGCTTGGCCCTGCCCTTACTGTCCTAGCTAGTATGGTGTCATTAGGTGTATATGCGTCCTTTATAGTCTTGCTTGTTTGTGTGCCATAGATGATGGATGGGCTGGGATGATGGTGTTACCACTGACATGCTGTAGATCATAAAAGCATGCACTTGTAAAGAAATTGGAAGATAAATCCCATTTCCAAACTCAACAATGAGTTCCTCAGTGTAACCACAACACAGTATCCTTCCAAATACTAGTATATACTTTTAAGAATGGGATTATACTACTGATTTCAGATGCTTTTTCCCTGAGCTCCTCAGGAACATTTGACCCATCAGTAGTTACTTCCCTTTACAAGTGAAGAAGATGAATTCCTCCTGACTAGAGTTGAAAACCAGTTCCACCGTCATTTGCTAGCTGCTTGACCTAAGAAATTACTGTCCTGGCTTTCCTTTCTGTAAAATGGGGCTAGGGACAGTACTTCACTTCATAGACTGGTTGTGGTTAAAATTGTTCAGTTATCAAAAGCCCTTAGATAATTGTGCGTGGTTGGGTAAAAGTACACATCTGTTACCATTATTTTGATAATGGTTGTGTTTAACCATATGCACCATCATTAATTCACTTCTGTGTGCTCTCACTGCTGTCTCACTGGTGCAGCACACATGCTCGCGTATCTATAGGGTATGTGCACACACTGGTTAACAGTCACTGTCGAAGCTATAAAATTTGCCACACTTGTTTTTGGCATTAACTGAATCTTTCGAAAGTCTAGTATAGGAGTGAGATTTTGGAAAAATACTTTTTAAATGTGCAGGAAGAAGAATACCACCAATAAATGAGTCATGTGGCATGAGTTAGCAGAAAGTTCTTAATCCTATGTTACTAGTTACTAAATGTTGAAGATAAGAGTAAGTTGTTCAACATGGAAATACTTCTGCCACAGTGTGTAATACGTAGGTCACATCCAATTATAGGTTTCTTAGAATTACCAGAATATTCAATGAATATGCTACTATCTCCAGAAGCTAAATTCCTAGTCCTTGTGGTAGAAGAGCAGACATTCACTTTTTTTTTATAGGACTTTTTTTTTTTTTTAAAGCATTTTTAGACTTTTTACCTTCTCGTGTCTTGGGTCCTCTTGTTACTCTCTTCAGCAAATATCTGTGAGATAGCTAATATGTTTTCCTAAGTAGAAACTTAAATAACTGAATACTTCAGAAGGTTCAACTTAATTCAAGGCGCTGTGTGTGTAAATAGCGCTACCTAAGAGTTTGGGGTGTAGACGCCCCTTCAGGAGTGCTCACCTGGCAATCTGTGTCCCAGGGACACCCACTGGGCCCTCATCCACATTTCTGTGATTCTGTCTGCTAGCGGTTGCTGTCGTGATTTTTAATAAACACGTCCATTTATCACTTGAAGCAATGTCCATTGATTCCTATCAGGAGAGAGAAATTAAGCCCTTCCACCCTGCTCTTCTCAAGCAGTTTATGATTTTTCACTTGAGCTGACGGCCGTGTCTGTCTTGTCGCCGCTGTTACAACCAGGAACACAGAAGTTGGAATCTTGTGTCTGTCCTGATGTCTCGCCTCTGCCAGGTTTCCGAGGGGCGCGGGCACTCACAGTCACAGCGCTTCACTCGCTGCAGGAGCTGCTCCCGTCGTCCCGTCCAGCTCCAGGGAGGCTGGGTTGGATTTTGTGATTCATGGGGCATAGCTGCTCAACAGCTTCACCTGGAAACTTAGAAATCAACTCACGTAGCACCGCAGACCTAATGAATTAAAAGCTGCATTCAACTGGAGACCCCAGGTCAATTGTGTCCACGTGAAGTGTGAGAACTCGTTTAGGGTACAAGTCAAAATGGAGGGTCCATTTCTCCGTTCCCCACGCCCGTGCTGAGTGTGAGAGACCAGCGGCTTGTCTTGAGACGGGACAGCACCACGGTAGTGAGAGTACTGGAAGGGAAGACGAAGTCCCCAAGGTGGCTGTGACTCGGTTCACTGATTAGAACGGAGTAGAAGAATAGTACTAGGGTACTAGTGGGTTCTCAGACAGTAATTCTGCCCATTTTAACGTCACTATCCCAGCCTGACCAAATCAACTGGGCGTCTAGCAAGAAAGCCTCTGCCTGTGTCCTCATCTGTAGGCTGGGGAATGACAGCCAGTTCCACGTGTTAAGTGTTAAATGCCAGGGCTCATACCATTTTTATCATATCGCAGTAAGCTCGGTGCCCACCGTGAGACCATGGCTGCTGAATGCTTTATGTCAATCCATCCTTTAACTGATGGGATTTCATCTTCTCAAATAGGGCGAGTGAATCTTCCTTGAGTCTGGTGCATGTGAGGCTCTTGTAGTTAAACTGCTAATGCTAAACTGCTAATATTACATGCAGATGTTAATTTATAATGGTGCAGGCTCAAGCCTATTACTGTGGAATGTTACATTAATAAAATGAACTCCCACGAGAAATGGGATTTTGCACCAGACATACCTAAGCAGCCCACATGGAATGAGGACCCGCATTCTGCATCGTACGACTACTCTGGAGGGACCTCTGGCTGGCCGTCGCAGCTGCTAGGTCAAAGTTCAAGGCCAAGATGGGCTTTTCCTTCTGTAAGGTAATGCTTCCCTGGAGTCCCCGGATTCTGTATTCTAGAAATTCATTAACTCCTCAGTATACAACTCAGTACCTGTCACTTGTGAAAATGCCATCAGCCCTAGTAGACAATAGCCACCCTTCCATATTTTACTTTAAAACACTTGGTGAAGATTCTTTGTCTCCTTTTCACGGTCCTTTGAGCCTTGCTGCAGGTACAACAGTAATTAGTGACATGATAGCCAGTGCACGCCCATCTACACCACTGTGATTTTTCTCCGCCAGTGCTCAGCTGGTGTCGGGGACGAGGATGTCTGAGGTGGGGATCAGAGTTGTCAATCGGAATTTGTGGCAGGGCCTGGGGAGAGAAGAGGGTGTGAGGTTGAGGCTAAGTGGCAGAAGACGGGTGTTCAGGTGAGTGGGGGTTTAAGTAGCCGGATTTGTCTCCTGCCCTCAATCACGTGCCGGTCGAGTCATACTGAAACAAATACATGGATCTGTAAGGTTTCTGCTCCCTTAATTCAAGTAATTGCTTCTTCCTGGCCGCCTGCTCTCCCTCATTTCAGGAGTCTAATTCCTCACCGGTAGTCATTCACACTAAGTGCTTCTGGGAAGACGGGCCACCCACCTGCGCCCGCCCAGTCCCTTCACCTCTTTCCACTCAGGTGCCCCTCCCGCCATCCTAGGGCCTGTAAGTCTAGTCTCTTCATAGAATTACTTCACGATCTACACTTAGTACACTGGCTTCCTGAGGGGCAGACTATGAGTCAACTTTTCTCTGAATACCTAGAGCTTAGAACAGTGCCTGGAAAAATAGTAGCTATTTCATTTGAAGTGTCGGCAAGACTGGGAGGACACTCCGAGTGAAAACATTGTTAAAACGAGAAGGTGCCATCCCTGTGTGAAAAAGGTTAACACCTTCCTGTGTCTGTGAGCTTGAAAAATTACATCTGGACGTCAGTCTCGTATCTAAGAAATATCTATGTGAGATGTCCAGCTCTTGAGACTTGGTGATTAGCAGACATATATGAAATCCAGCACAGTGACTGGCTTGAATTAAGTTTTCCTATATGATTTGATTATTGTCGCTATTTTTACTGTTCCAAACGTGCCAGAGAAAGCATTTGACAGGAAATAATTTGTTGTAATTAGATTTATAAAGCTATTTGAACACAAATGTGGAAGTAGTTTATTGAGCAAACTTATTTGCAACTATATTTTGTTAGTTTATTGAGCAAGCTGTTACTTACAATTTTATTTTGTTACGATGGGAAATCTTAAAATGTTTTTTACACACAGCCTTGTTGAAAGATGGTGATCTGCTCCCTTGTTAAACTTTGTGTTTTTTGTATTTTACCCTGAGTCTCTACTTAATTTTTTTGACATTGTCAAGAATGCGTTCTTAAAAACAATTCTGTGCCAAACATTTATTTTGTTCATCTATTGTTCGATGAATACAGCAGAAAGAGCATCAATCTTAAGAACCAAAGTTGAAAAGGCACAGTATTTCATGTTTCCTTCTCTTTTGACATCTGCTTCAATCATCTCCCTTTGATTTCCATTTTCAAACATTCTTTGAGGTCAAAGAGCTCTCTGCTTTTGAGTGTATTTGATCACCTTTGTCTTTCAGGCACTGTTGTTTCATGTAAATTTTTTCCCCTTATGGTAATAATGTTTTATTTTAGAAAATTAAAGAAAAAAGAAATTATGTATGCATGTGTAAATAATGGGGAAATCCCAGGTGTACGTTTTAGGTTTGAGCAGGATTTGGGGGTCTTGCGAAATAGAGGACTTTAAGCCATTTAGGTGAGGACTAAGGCATCCTGCTGAGCTCCATGGCACAGGGATTATGAATAAGAGAGAATATAGTTGATTAAGTCACCATGATTTGGGAGTTGTTATGGGAGCAAACTCACTCTCCACTCTTACCTCTGACCCCCTGGGCATTCTTTCAGAGTAGCTTCCTTTAGTGATGTTCTAATTACATTACTATATGCATTTTTAAATTTAAATTTAAATTTAAAACTTATTGTAAACAATAAGTTTTCTTAACATAAAGGAGATTAAACTACTTGGTTTTATGTGACTTGATTTTCTTTCACTTAATATGTTAAAACGTCTTTCCATATTCTTTTTTAAAAAGGTTCATGAGTTCTAATTGGCACAAAGTGCATCTTTGATAACCTAAGTGCGTGACGTATGTTTACATACTTGGTGTGAGGCAGTCACACAGAATGAACCAGTCATGTTCAAAAGTTTCCTCTTGCCCCTTAGGAATCTGCCCCCTCTCAGTACCACCACCCACCCCTGTCTCAGCCCTGCCATTCTCAGCAACCACTGGTTTGCTGTATGTCATTATGAGTTGTTTTATACACTGTAGAATTTTATAAAAATAGTCATGTGCTCTTTTTGATGGGAGGGAAGTCTTCTTTCACTCAGCCTAAGACTTTGGAAATTCATCCATGTTTCATGAATAAATTGTTAGTTCTTTTTTACTGGCAAGTAGTCTTCTGTTACATGGATATGTCAGGACTATTTAACGGACAGCCTCTAGATGGGCATTTGAATTATTTCCACTTTGGAGCTACTGCTAATAATGTTGCTATGAAGACTCATGTGTAAGATGTATTTACATATAAGATATATGTTTTTATTTTTCTTTGGTAAGTACCTAGGAGTGGAATAGCTGGGATATATTTTTATGCATGTTGATTTCTCTGACAAACCGTTACACGCTTCTAAGTGATTGTATTGTTTAGTATTTTGCATTTCAGCTAGCAAGCCTGCTCCGTATTCTCACCAGCTCAGTCTTAACAAAAATAAACTCTCGAGTAATTTCAGATTTACAGAAGAATTGCAAAGATAGTATAAGTCACATGTATCCTTTACCTAGCTTCCCCTGGAAGTAGTATCTCAAAGTTTATCAAAATTAAGAAATTAACAGTGTTTTTAACAGTAGAGACTTTATTTAGATATCTCCACTTTTCCCAGTAAGGTATTTTTATGCTCCATAAGCCCGTCCTGGAGATCACATTTCATTCCGTCGTCATGCAGCTCCTTCCTCTCCTCCTATCTGTAGCACTTTCTCAGTCTCCACTGTTTATGTTCCTGCCATTTTTTGAACTCCGGTCAAATATTTTACAGAATAGTTCTCCATCTGGGTTTGTCTGATGTTTTCTCCTGATCAGACAGGCATTGTAGACTTGAGGAAAGAATACAACAGTGCAGATCCTCATCTAATCACATTACCAGGAGCACACCATAACAACATGATTTATTATGGTCATGTTAACTTTAATTATTTGGCAAAGCTAGTGTCTGTAAGGTTTTTCCTGTCAAGTTACTTTTTTTTTTTTTTCATTGCTCATTAGAAGCTAATTTCAGTGCTGTTCAAGAGGAGGAATAATCAAGCTCTGCCTCCTGGGATGGGAGAGTATAAAATAATGTATGAACATGTTAAAACCACTACATTAACACATATTTAGAAAGATACTTTGAGATTATGCAAATATCTTGTCCTTCTAATTTTAAAATGTATTAGTAGTTCTTACTTGTATCCATCATTACCATGGTATTTCAGTGGTGATTTTTCTCTTTTCTTCATCCCTTTTACATGTATTATTTCAAATTCTGTAAGGAATTTCTCAGATTGTCCCTGCTCAGACTATTTAATCATTTATATCAGTGCAAAGTTTGGTGTAAACCCTGCTCTCACTGCCGACATCAACTGCAAATTTGGGGGTCTCCACAGCAACCTTCAGGTTTAGTAATCCACAGAAATGACTCAAGAACTGCAAAGCCATTACACTGGCCACTCCCATTCATTACAGCCACATTAAATCAGTTGCTGCAGAATTTTCAGTTTTCTCCCAATGGAGTCAACTCAAAGGCACTTCTCTCAGCGACCGTGTGTGATGACACACATTGCCAACCAGGGAAGTTCACCCAACCGTGATGTCCAGATTTTATTAGAACTGAGATACATCTACATATTTGACCACCCACTCCACGTGGATGACCTTAATTTCCAGCTCCACTGAAGGCTGAACTGATACTATTTGTGCTATCCCCACCCAATAAATCATACTCTTATTGTAGTTTATCTCCAGTTAAAGATATTCTTACCAAGCAGGATGGCCAGAGGCTTAGAGAGAACCTTTCAAGAGCTGGTAGCAGAGGTCAAATCTTGCTTTAGGCATAATCAGTATGGATGTGTAGATATTTATTTAGGTTAGACCCAATAGTTTGCTGTGGCTGCTCACACTTTTCCTTATTTGGTCATTGAGAGGCCTTTTAGGTTGACTTATGTCTTTTCAACATGCCCACCCTTTTTTTCAGTTAAGCACTTTGTTCCTTTTGGTAGTTTAAGATGCTCCAGTTATTTAAAAAAAAAAAAAAAAAAAAGTCATTACTTCAGAGAGTTCTACTTCCTCTTATTGAAGAATGATGTTTAGAAACCAAGATCTACACCTTTAGTGTGTTTGTTACTAATGAGGTGTCACTGCTCTAGGTCCCTCAGTGGGTAGGGCTAGTGCACAAAAATATATATGTGCATTAACCCATGCAAAGTAACATACCTATTTTAAAATAACCATTAGTTTCTGCTGAGAACTCTGACTTGAATCTAGCACTTGGATTCACTCTAGCCTTTCCCCCTTGCTTGTCACTTCTCTCTTGAAATTGGGTTCCAATTTCAAGCTGTAATTTATTTACCCTTTGTTCAATGCTAATATAAACGTGTTTCAGAATTTCTAACTTGTGTTCCTGTGTGAAACAAAATTTAACAACTACAAAACAACATTTTGTTTTTGTTTTTATACTTTTTTGGCCCTATTTAGTCAATGCAATATTTTCCAGTTGTTTAGGTAAATTCTTTTTTTCCCCATTCTTTGAGTGAAGTATGTCATGCATTCGTAATACAACTGGATCTGTTAACCTGGATTTTATCCTGACCTACTAACTGAATTATTTTATTTGCCATAATTTTCACTCTTCGTGGTATAAAAAAAAGTACGCATTTTGACAGGTACAGTCATTTCTTTCCAAACTACCAAAATTCAATAGAGAAGCAGTTCAATTACCCTAAAAATTCCCATGTGCAGCCACTTTATAGTCAACCCCTCCCTCCTTCAAGTCTCAGTCACTGATCTATTTTCCATTTCTATCATTTTTATATTTTCCAGAATGTTCCGTAAATGAAAAAGATGATGTAGCCTTTTAGTCTGCCCTTTCTAATTTTTCAAATGCATTTATGATTCACCCATTCTGTTAAGTAAATCAATAGTTCATTTATTTTACTGTGGATTACTATTCCATTTATGATGTACCAGAGTTTATCCATTCATCTGTTCAAGGACATTTTGGCTGGTCCCAATTTTTGGTGGTTATGAATAAAACTGCTATCAATATACATGTACAGATTTTTGTGTGAACAGAAACTTTTAGTATGCTTGGGGAAAACACACTGAAATGGGAAGACACAGTCAACTGTTTGTGAAGTGACGGTACCTATTTTTTTTTTTTTTAAGGAAACAGTGCAAGCAGGAATGAAGGCGAGCAGAGGCAGGCAAGTAGGAAGGAAGTAGAAGCAGTTCATTTATTTTATTTAGCTGTTCATCTTGGTTGTTCCCCTGGGCCCCAGGATGTGAACTTGGGACCTTGAGATGTACATGAACTATACCCAACTACTACCATTTTTTTAAATTCCCACCAAAATTTAATGAGAGCTCTTGTCGCTCCACACTCGTGTTAGCATTTACAATTATCAGGCTTTTAAAAAAGTAATTCCAATGAGTAGTTATATCTCAGTGTGGTTTTAATTTGCATTTCCCTAATTACCAATGATGTTGAGTGTCTTTTCATGTGCTTTTTTACCAGTCACATAGCTTGTTTGTTGGTAGAAGTGTTTGTTCAAAATGTTTACCCATTTTTATATTTATATTGGGCCGTTTCCTTCTTGTTGAGTTTAGTAGCTTTTAATATTCTAGAGACAAGTCTTGCAGCAGATACTTTTCTTTCTTAATCTTTCCAAAAGAGGAAGGTCTTAATTTTGATGAAGTCCAGTGTATTATTTTTTAAATAATTATCATTTGGTGTCATTTAAGAAATTTTTGCTTAGCCTAAGGTATCAATAGTTTTATTCTACATTTCTTTTTTTTTAACGGGAATGAAGGGAGAAGAAGAATTAACATTTTTTTTGTTGTTGTTGGTTTGTTTTAAGGATGGAAAAAAGAAAGATGAGGAGAAATCACTTCTATTTATTGATTTATTATTTTGGGTGTTCCCCTTCCCCTGGGTTTCACACTGGGTCCTTGGGCTTTACATGGTCTACACCCCAGCTGCCAGCTTAGGGCATGTGACACCAGAGGATGACAGGTTTTTTTGTTTTTTAAAGGAAAGGTGAAGGCAGGAAAGAAGGCAGGCAGGCAGGAAGGCAGGGAGAGAGAAGAGGGAGAAGCATGTTTATTTTATTTCCATTTAGTTGTTCACGCTAGTTCAAACCCTGGGACTCAAATGCAGGGGCATGTGGCCTGAATCCTTCAGAGGCAATTGACTTGACTGCTGCTCCACTAGCGCATGCCCTGGGCATGACAGTTTGATTCTATATTTCTTCTGGACATTCTCTAGATTTCAATTTTATATTTATACTTACAATAATTCACTTTTAGTGAATTTTTGTTTATGGTGCAAGATATGCATTGGAGTTCATTTCTTTGCACATAGATATCCAATTCTTCCCATATCATTTGTTGAAAAGAATCCTGTCTCCACTAAGTTGCCTTTACAATACTTTGTTATGTTTATACTTAATATTTCATGAATGTTGGTATGTTTTATTGGTTTTAAATCCAGTTTTCAATTGTTTATTGCTACTCAATAGACATACAATTGACTGTTTTATATTGACTTATTCTATGATCTTGTTAAATATAGTTATTTGTTCTAATAGCTTATCTGCTTATAAACATTACTTCTTTCTGTAATCTACATGCTATTTAAAATTATTTTCTGCTTCTGTGATAGTGCAACACTATACACTGGGACTAGGGGACAACCAAGATAAACAACTAATATTAAAAAATGGATAAATCATGCTTCTTCCTGCCTGTTTGCCTAAATGCCTTCATTCCTGCCGGCACCTGCCCTTAAAAAAAACCCAACACCTCAGCACTTTTACAGATGATATCTCTCCTGCTTCTGCACCGTCGCTTGAAGAACCAAATAATGTAATGATAATACTAACTGGAACCTCTAGTGTGATGTTAAATAGGAACAGTCCAGACAAACAGACATTCTAGTCTTTAAATTGTTTTTCTGATTCTAGGGTGATCAGCTTTCACTTTTTCACCATTGTGTATGATTCTAAGCATATATTGTTTTAATGAACCTTATGAGGTTGAAGGAATTCCTTTCTGTTTCTTGTTGTTGAAAATTTTATTAAGAATAAATGTTAACTTGTAAATGTGTGTTCTGCATGTATGGGGATGCTGTTTTTTCATCTTTAGTCTGTTGATAGGAAGCACATTGCTTAATTTTTCAGAAGTGAACCAACCTTACATTTCTGGGACAAACCTCATTTGGTCATGATGAATTATCATTTTTATACATTTTTGGATTAATTTGCTAATACATATGCCATGTACATGAGTTATTATTCTGTTATTTTATTCACTTTAAAGATATATTTATTTCAGGATAAGGTTATCTTGGATTCTGATCTCTTCTACTGAGAACTGATCCTTTCTCTTTATCTTCTGAAGAATTGTGTATAGAATTTGTGTCATTTCTCTCTTAAATATTTGGTAGAAATTAGCACCGAAACCATGTCAACCTGGAACTTGTTCTCTTGTAATGTGTTTAATGAAACAATTTCTTTAGAGGATATAGGATCAGTCATGTTTTCTATCCTTCTTTGGTAATTTGTGCCCTTGAAGGAATTTGTCATTGTTGTCTAAGGTTTGGTATTGGTTAACAAATCTGTTTATAGAATTCCTGCATCTTTTTAATGTCTTTAGGGTCTAAGGTCTACTATGTTATATACAATTATGGTAGTTTGTATCATCTTTTAAAAAATATATTGGTCAGTCTGGCTAAAAATTTATATATTTTATTTATCCTTTAAAAGAAGCAGATTTGGGTTGATTTTCTCTATTGCTTTCTGTTTGAATTAGATCAGTTTATGTTCATTATTATTTGAGTTCTTCTGCTTGCTTTGAGTTAAATTTGCACTTCCTTTTTAGTTTCTTAAGATGGAGGTTTCTATCCTTGACTAGAGGTCCTTTTTTTTTTTTTTTTTTTTAATGCCGTACACTTTCTTCTAAGGACTGCTTTAGCTGTATCCCACAAATTTCGATGTGTGGTTTTTTTCATTTATATTCACTTCAAATGTTTTATATTTATATGGACTTCCCTTGTGACATCCTTTTTGACCCTTTAAAAGAAGAGTAATATGTTTAATTTCCAGATCTTTTAGTATTTTCAAGATATCCATGAGTTATTCTTTTCTAACTTATTTTCATTATATTCAGAGACCATACACAGGACAAATTTTGTTATTTTAATTTTGTTAAGGTTTGTTTTATGACCCAGAATGGAGTGTATGTTGGTGAGTGTTCCACATGCTCTTATAAGAATGTACTTTGTCACTAGGACAAATGATTAGATGTTCAAATTCTCTATGTCTGCAGGAGTTTTTCTCTCTACTTAGTCTGTTGATTAATCTGAGAATACTGCTGAAGGGTTCAAGTAAAAGTCAAGATTTATAAGTTCTTTTAGTTCCATTAGTTTTTTGCTTCATATATCTTGAAAATCTCTCCTTAGTTGCATGCATATATAGGATTCATAGATCGTATGTAATATCCTTGTCTTTACATCCTTGTCTTTACATCCTTTACCCTCATCTCAAAATTTCTAGCCCATGGTTAGAAGCCAATGATGTATTAGAATTTCTATCTTACATTGAGCCAGAAGCCCTGACCCAACTACTGCTCTAAAACTCTAGTTATGGTGAAATATTTTGCCCAATTCATTGTTTCTCATCTGAAAAAAAAAAATGTGAGTATGATGCCTACAGGATTCTTGTGAGAATAAACATAAAATGATCTACAATAATCCTTGTTACAGGGATGCATCGTGCAATTTGTGTTGAATTTGGAGCAGTTGCCCAACAGTGTCTGTCTTTCATCTTCATCTTCGCTCTTCGTTCCTTCCTCTCTGTGCTGTGAGTCAGGGAACCTGTAACTTCTGGGGGGGGTTTTGACTCTCTTCTTGTCTATCTTCCCAGTAAGTTATGCGGAAGAGAGTTACTAAGGGGAGATTGGACTCTCAGAAGAGATCTTCTGGCAGTGATAAAGTAGCAGGGCAGATGTCATCTAAAAAAGTGCTGAGTCTCTTTTATTTTATTTTTGTAAGGGGTGGTGTAGGCAGGAGTAAAGGCAGTTAGGCAGGAAGAGAGAGGAGTAAGAAGCATTATTTACTTATTTTTTAATTTTAGTTGCTTGTCTTGGTTGGTCCCCCTGGCCCAAGGAAATGAACCTGGGTCCTTTGAGTATATGTGTCACAGGCTGTGGACCAAACTTGCACTCCACCAGTGTGCCAAAAAGTGCTGAGTCTTAAACTCAGATTTCTCACTACAAATCTTGTAAGGTTTCTACATGGTCCCAGGTTTGGTTTTCTATAACTAACGTAGACTATTACTGCACATTTATTGGCTTAAAAATCACAAATTTATTATGTTAGAGTTTGTAGTTCAGAAACTCAAATGGGTCACAATGGGCTAAAATCAAGACCACACTTAAATTAATTCCTGCTAAAATGTGTGAAAACCAACTGATTCCCCAAATATAATTTACACTTGGACTTTTATTATATCCTGTAGTTGAAAATCCAAAATTCAGTTAAAAAAAATCAATAGAATAGTGCTTCTCTCTGGTCCTGAGGGGCAAATCCTTTTTCTTGTTCCTTTCACTTCTAAAGGCTGCCGACGTTTGACCCATGACCTTTTCCTTCATCTTCAATGCCAGCAAAGTTGGGCTGAGTCCTCACACAGATGGCTCTGGTTCTGCAACTGGTTCTTCTCGCCTTCCTTTATTAAAAAAGAAAGTTAATGAACAGTTGTAGGTTCACATCAAAATAGAAAAGACAGTACAGATGTTTGCCATATGCTTCCTGTCCTCATGCACGCATAGTCTCCCATCATCAATGGCCCCAACCAGAATGGTACACTTGTGAAATCAGTGAACTTACATTAACACATCATTATCACTCAAAAGTACATAGTTTATATTATGGCTCACTTTTGCTGGTGTACAGTCTATGGGACTGGTCAGATGTATAATTACATGATCATTATGGTGTCATACAGTATTTTCATTGCCCTAAAAATCCACTGTGCTCCACCTAGTCGTCTTTCCAACCTTCCTACCCCTGGCAATCATGGATCATTTTACTGTCTCCATAGTTTTGCCTTTTCCAAAATGTCATATAGTTGGGACCAGATAGTATACAGATTTTCAGATTAGCTTCTTTCATTCATCATATGTGTCTGATATTATTCCATATGTTTTCATGGTTGACAGCTCATTCCTTTTTAGTGCTGAATAATATTTCATTGTCAGGATGTACCATAGTTCCTCCATTCACCTACTAAATGACATTCTGGTTGCTTCCAAGTTTTGGCAATTATGAATAAGGCTGCTATAAACACGTGTGCAGGTTTTTGTATGCCATACTTTTCAACTTCTTTACATAAAAACCAAGGAGTTGGATTACTACATTGTATGGCGAGAGTATGCTTAATTCTGTAAGAAACCACCAGATTATTTTACAAGTTGATATATCTTGCGAGCTTGAGAGAATGTTTATCTGCTGCTGGATGAAGTAGTCTATAGATGTCAATAATATCCAGTTTATTGATATTGAATTCATCTGTGTCCTTATTAATTTTCTGCTGGCTGGATCTGTCTATCTCTGATAGAGTAGCACTGAAGTCTTCAACTATGAGAGTGGTTTCATCTATTCTTGGAGTTCAATCAATTTTGCCATATGTAGTCTAATGTTCTATTATTAGGTACATAGATGTTAAGGATTATATCTTCTTGGACAATTGATCCTTTTGTTATGTAATGCCTTTCTTTATTACTGATAACTTCCTTTATATAGGTATTCTGCTTTCTTTTGATTACTGTCAGCATGGCATACTTTTCTTCATCGATTTACATTTTTACCTCCTCTCCCAGCCTGGGTCTCAAACCCAGGTCCATGGCTTTCAGAGTCTTAAGTACCTGAGTCACAGTTGGGTAGGATAATCCATTTACATTTAATTTATACATATATTTATATTGAAAGTGTTTGTACATTTTGAAACACTTACTACATTCAAGCAAATTAACATATCCTCACCTTATCTAATTGCCTTTGTGTGTTGGGGGTGGGGGGGATGTGTGTGTATGTATGTGAGTATATAGAACACTTGAGATCTATTTCAAATATAAAATACATTAACTACAGTCAACATCTGTACACTAGGGTAGAATTTACTCGTGTTGTTACTGAAAGTTTGTACCTTTTGATCAACATCTTTCCTTTTGCCTCATTCTCTGTTACTAGGAGTTCGACTTTTAAAAAATTTCCACATATAAGTGAGATCTTGTAGTATTGGTCTGTTGTCCAGGTTCATCTATAATGTTGCAAAAATGACACAGTTTTTTTAAGACTGAATAATATTTCATCATGTGTGTATCATTTTCTTTATCCATTTATCTGTCGGCAGGTAGACACATCCATATTTTGGCTATTGTGAATAAATACTTCAATGAACATGAGAGTGCAAATATCTGTGCAAAATATTGATTTTATTTCCTTTGGTGACATACCCAGCAGTGGGATTGCTAGATCATATGGTACTTTTATCTGTTTCCTCAAATAAAATTTCTGCCCCCTTTTGTTTCTCTTCTCCTTTGGGGACCCCTATGATGCAAGTACTGTTACTTTTGCTGTTACTCCATAAGTCTTATAGGCTGTCTTCATTTCTTCAAATTCTTTTTTCTTTTGTTGATCTGCCTGGTATATTCATTGCCCTATATTCTAGATAACTGATTTGGTTGGAGTCTTCTTCCAATCTATGATTGAACCCCTCTATTGTATTCATTAGTTCAACTATTGTGTTCTTTAGCTCTTTGAACTGTATGTGGAGCTTTCAAATATTTTCTCTTTGTTATGGTTTTCTTTTTGTTCATCCTTTGTCCTCTTGATTTCAGTGAGCATCCTTTTTTTTTTTTTTAAGGAAAGGCGCAGGCAGGAACAAAGGCCAGTAGGCAGATAGGAAGAGAGGAGGAAGAAGCACTTTAGTTGTTCATGGCTTTCATTTAGTTGTTTATCTTAGCTGTTTCCCACAGCCCCGTGTCTTGACCAAGGGACCTTGAGATGTATGTGGACTATGTCTGATATACTAAATCTATAGGCCACCAGGACATGCTTCAATGAGCATCTAAGACTATTACTTTGAAACCTTCAAGTAGTTTACTTAATTCTGTTGCATTCATATTTTTTCCTT
The DNA here is from genome assembly GCA_004363575.1 of Solenodon paradoxus. Taxonomy (NCBI): domain Eukaryota; kingdom Metazoa; phylum Chordata; class Mammalia; order Eulipotyphla; family Solenodontidae; genus Solenodon; species Solenodon paradoxus. Next base: position 605,994 of record RJWH01000047.1, read on the forward strand.
GGGTTTTGTTTTGGTCCATCATTGGAGTATATTTCTCTGTATCTTCATTTTGTTTGGTAGTTTATTTTTATGACCAACAACTAGACTAAACAACTTTTCTGCCCTGATGTAATGGCTTTGTCTTAGGGTATCAGGCTGCAGAGTAAAGGCCTGGAGTATTGACCCATAATGCTAGACTTTCTGCTGCTGGGTGACCTCTGCTTCATTCAGAATGGTTAGAGCTCTAGAGGCAGCACTGTGTTAAGACCCAAGAACTCAGACTGTAGGGTTGGAGTCAAGGCTGAGAATGCAAAGAGCTTGCCTTAGAGCTTTCCCCATAGACTTGGGTTCTAACTGTTGCCTCAGGTGCACTCTAATTGTGATCTTGACTGCCCCTCCAGCAGTTATTTGCCCCTGGAAGTTTGGGCTTTACCCTACCAGCAGGCCATAGTCTCAACAGAAACCATTAGTGAGGGGCAATTGGATGTCTCCCAGAGTTATTGGGGCCAAGACACAGAAAAGCAAACTGCTCTCCCCACAGATCTATTAGTCTTATACCTGGGCAGCAGCCCCAGCAGGGAGTCATAACAATAAGCCCTATAATTCCAGGTTGGGAACTTTAGCTTCCTCAGTGCACAAGGGAACACAAACATGTAAAGTTGTTTAGCAGTAGCCAGATATGTGAAGCTACTGTTTTGTTGGAACCTCTCTAGTGATGCTTATTCCCTGAGATGTCTCCCTGAGAAAGCTGATGAAACTTCTTTGCATGAAAGTGCTCAGCTGTCTGTTCTGAGATTCCACACCTGGCCATCTGTCATCACGCCAGGCAGACAATCACTGTCCCAGGAGTAGGAGGGCTGTATGATACCAGAGTGTGCTGATGGCAGAGAGGCGGGGCTACTTCAGTGCCTTGCTACAATATGACTGCCATCAGTGCTGGTACCACACAATCAAAAGAGCTCCTAGAGAGGACACCCAGCAGCATCTCTATTCATGGGAGGTTGTCATTCTTATTTCCCTCATTGATGTTTCTGTTCAACTTTAAATGAAAGTTCTGCTTTCAGGTCTGCATTTTTATCAGCTCTCTGTGCTCTAGGTATTGCATTCTTTGCTCCTCAGACTCCTATTGTTCTTCATAGTAGAACCCTTTTATTTCTCACAGTAGATTGTACATACTTGAGGGTCAGTTCACAGGATTAGGGACACCATGACTTTCAGCTGGGTGAATAGCGTCTGTATCACTGTCTCTTCCAATGGACCCCACAGACACAGTTCTGGCTGTTGTTTGGGCAGAGACTACATCTTAGTTTTCCTATGATTTATGATTGCTTGTGTCCCTTTTCTTTGTAGAGATGCTGGTCCCTGTTAAATGGGTATAGTTCTGTTGTGTATGAGGAGAAGATAAGCTCAAGATCTTATAAGTCTCTCATTTCAGTTTTTTTTTTTAGCAAAATTCACACTGTTTTCCATAATGGTTGTGCCAGTTTATGTTCTCATCAACAGTCCTGGGAGATTTGTCTTCTCCGAGCCTCCAGCAACTCATCAGTTATAGTCAAGGCTTTCCTACCCCAGCACTGGATCCCATGGTTGTTTCCTCTAGTGAGTTCTGCTTCTATAAGCCATGACTCCCTCTGTTCACTCCATCCATCTCTTCATGCTGGAGGCGGAAGCTTGTCCTGTGTCCTCATTTCTCTTACATATCCAAGGAGAGTTGTTAATTTTTCGGTCTATTCAGCTTTTTACTTGTTAGGACAGAATATATCAAACTTCCTAACATGTGGAACTGGAAACTGGAAGCTCTACCTTTCACTTTTAAGAAAACCTTTATTTACATGGAATATTCCATAGTAATCCAGGCTAATTTTGTTATTTTAAGTTCAGTTTGATAAGCAACTTTAATTCTTTTTGTTACCTTCATTTTCTTTGTCATGTCATATGCCATATTCACAATTTCTGGGGATTGGGATGTGGATATCTTTCAGTGGGTGGGGTTGTCATCTGCCTGCCACATCCCCCTATATCTCTTTTTTAAAAATGTATTTGAAAGTCAATAGTGTTAAAGAAAATGGGTTAAACATAGATCTTACTACTACTGCTAAACAGCTATTATGAAGGCTGGATAATACTTAAAGAGCCTAAGCTATGCCCACCTCTTCCTTTCATTTAATCATCTATGTTTATTGCCTTAGAGAAGGCAAATGTCAGGGAAGAAAACAAATCTTCTCCAAGTCTTTCTGAGGTTTGTTACTTAAAAACTTGAGAGTTTTGGACAATTAGTGGATTTTTAGTCGTAGTACAATTGTTAAAAAGAAACATGGCAAGAGATTTTGTCTAGACTTCATGGCTGGTAGCAAGGGACTAGAGACCATTTGGAGAGAGACTCAAAACAACAACAACAAAAGAACGAAATATTTGAGTCCAAGAACAGGAAGACCACTTCCTGCTTCAGACAACATGACTATGCAGTCCACAAACCCCGAGAAGAATAGTTAAGTTGTGTCCAGGTGGGTGGGACCTTTGCAGCCAAGTGAAATATTTCCTTGTCTCAAGAATGACCTAGAAGCAGCAAAGAATCTCCAGTTGTAAAGAAACCGTTTATGGAAAATGTGCTTGCACTCCTGAAATATTATCTGAAAAGTACATTCTTCCTCATGTTCTGGCACATCAGAAGCCTTAGGGATAGAATATCACCCAGGGGAGCAGGGTGGCAGGAACTTCATGAAGGACATTTTTCTCTCTGACCGTGTGAAGCGACCTAGGCTGGAGGATGGTTCGGAGTCAGAAATGAAGCTTTCTCTAATAATAAAAACAAAGAAGATTCTAATTTGTTAACACTGTTGATTGGCATTCATGTCTAATGCTTTCTAGTTAATTTACTTGAAAGTCAATGTGTTCTGCCATAATTTATAAAATAAACTGCTTCCATATTCAACTGTGTTGAGAAAGAGTAAGATATTTTTAATGCGTATCTCCCTTAACAATCCTATGACAAGTGAAACTGAGTTAAAAGGTGTCAACTGCAGAATATTGTGGAAATCCAAATGTGAATTATACTTTGACAACCAATTGATTTAGATGAATTTGAGGTAGAGTCAACAGTTGTAGTCAGAAAGATCCAGGGAGGATTTAATCTCAACTTGCTTAAAAAATTTCCCTCTGAAGTCTAATAATGTCACCTGATAACATTTTTTACAAAATCCATACTTTCCTTTAAAAGAAATTGCCTAAAATTGCTTCTTGACAGGTAAAGACAGCCTTTTAGACAAATAGCCTGAAATGGTGTTACTTCATTTTCATGTGTTCCCAAATGAAATTCAAGTTCTTTAGAGTGAAGATTCATTTTTGAATACTCACATTTGATGGAGAGAAAACAGCAAACATATTAGTAAGCCTGAACAGAATGATTTGAGAACCCTGGCGTCGCCACTCCGCAGTCAGGAAGTTGAAGAAGAAGGTGCTCTCTGGAGGCAAGTACTTTTGAATAAAATGTTTGGATGCCATGCCCATTACAAATATGAAATATGACTACTATAAAAGCAAAAAAAAAAAAAAAAGAAAAGAAAAGAAAAGAAAACACCTGTATAAAACCACAAACTCCCCACTAGCAGGGACTCTTCTTTTTCTTTTCATATTTCCAGAATTTGTCTTGTAAGAATTTGAAAGAACGACTCCCGCAATAAGTGACTGATTGGTTCAAAAGTCTTTTAAGGTTGGTGCACCCTGGTGGCTTAGTGGATAAGTCTGCTGCCTCTGGAAGGTGTAGTACAAATAGATCCCAAGGATCCGTGTTCAACACTTGGGTCTCAGAAAAGCAACCAAGATGAACAACTAAATCATATAAATAAAATGCTTCCTCTTCTTCTTTGTTTCCTGCCTACCTGCCTACTCACCTTCATTTCTGCCTTCACCTTTCCTTAAAAAAAAAATCTTAAAAGGTAGAAAGAAGAAAAGAATAAATCAAACAAATGAAGGCAACTCCTGATAAATCAGTGAGGTCCAGTGTTTGTTCACAAGGGAAAAGATTACTGTGTGACCCACAGCTGTGTGTACCCACTGGGGCCTGAGGGCGGCCAGCCTCAACCGGGTTACTGCGTTGTTGCTTGGAGTGGGGCAGAGATGGAGGGGTGCTGGGTTTGACTCAGTGGGGCGGTGTGCATTTCACCTCACCCTCAGAAATGGTGCCCTCCTTCGCCACCCGAGAACCACAACGCAGACATGCTGGCTGGCTCTGAACATTTACCAGACGCAAGGGTGCTGCACTTTCTGCAGGTGATGAATGTTTAGTGTTAGGGGAAGACATAGTTTGGGATTCTGGCACTGCTCATCTTTTTTAGAAAAAAGTTAAGTATGAACATTCTTAATGCTTTTGTTCTTGATACTGATGTTTTATGAATTTGAATCAGTGATTTATTTACTATGCTTTACCTTCTAGGGGTTACTATTAATGCAAATTCTGTAGAATGATGTGTTCCTATAAATCCAAACTCGGTTGTGGTCCGTCTCCCTTCGCCATCTCTTTTTCAAAGTCATTTAGCACACTTCTTACAAACTTTGATAATAGGGGAAAAAATAAATCATAGTAATCATCAAAATAGGTTAACCTAATTACTTATGGGACATCAAACCAGTCTCCATTAGCGGTTCTCGGTGCATTTACTAAGACAGGGAAAACTGTAAATTACAAAATAATGACAATACACTAAGAATGAAATTAAAATACATTTTGCATAAATAGTTGAGTTTATGAACCTAAATAAAACATCAAGATTGTGAGTGTAAAGAACCAAGAAGAGTTAATGTTAAAGATGAGAAATGTTTTGATGAGAAGGTTAAGATGACAGGTTATAGTCTAATGGTGTTGGCGTAAGAATTTCAGAATTTCGAGAGATTATAGCGATAACCTTTAAACCTATCTGCTGTATTTTTTTTAATGAGGAAAGACTGAGGTCAAAAGAAGTAAGTGACCTATCTAAAGTTTAACAGGTGAAAGTAGATAAATATTTAAGAGTTGTTAATAAATACCAAGGCAGTGGTACAGGATAAAACATGGATTCTAAAGAGATGAGGGGTGGATTCTGACTCTATAGTATATATGCTAATGTTTTGTTACTTCATACACTAAGTCAGTGATAAAAACATACACATACTCATATTTGGTCTGGTTAATACTGTCTCCAATTAATTATTCACCGAGAGTGTGGTGGCAATGTGGAAACACGACTCTGAAAATGATGACTTAAATTGCCTCAGGCAAATCTCATGGTCTTTACATTTTTTTCCTTTTAATTGGTATGTTGGAAATAATAATACATATCACCTATCTGGTGATCACAAGACATACTCAGAGTCACTCAGATAAGAGTAACTAACATGACCAAAATAAATTTTGTCTTTAACAATATGCTACCTGTAAGCATTCTCAGTGGTTGGGCAATGAGACCATGACATTCAGTGAATCACACACACTGAAGCATCTCAATGTTTGACTTTGTGATGAGGCCCTATGGTTATGGTAGTGGTGATGACATAGTGACAGCCATCCGAGGCTCTTTTGCAGTCCCTATAGAATCCCTATTTGTGGGACACTGCTAACATTTCCTCTTCCTGAACTCAACTCCGAAAAAACCCTAGACAATGGCAGTGAATCTGCAGTGACAGCTCACTGACCACAAAGTTGGAGATCACTTTCAGTTGAATGATTATAATGAAGATCTACTTAAAGAACAGATCCATCAGCAGCAATGGACTCAGAATCATTTCCTCTCTGTCTTTTTCATTTTGAGTAGCATGGTTCTCAAGAAGAGGAACTCTGTATTACCCTGGAGGGGTAAATGCAGTGTTGTCACAACGACGAGTGACACTATTTGTGTTCTGTTAGTACTAACCCCTTGCAGTATGCCAGAAAGTCTTCCCCAGGGAGCCAGGGCCCCTCTGGCGGTGGGGAGCAGGTGCATCTTTCCCTGAAGAAGATCCTAGTCACAGTCCAGAATCCCAAACCCAGGACTTTTCAGAATTACTGAGATCTTATGCTTCAATTCATGAGCTTTGCTATAATTACATCTGGTTTTGAAAGGTAGAGCCACCTCTTCCTAGCTGGGCAACCTTCAGCAAGCTACTTGAGTACTTGAACGCTCTGTTTTCTCCCATATATTCAGTTCGGGTGAAAGTATGAACATTGCATGGCTGTTGTAGGGATCACATGGCCGGCTGTATACATGAAGTTAAGCACAGGAGAAGTTTGATAAATGAAGTTTCCTTCTTCCCCGAAGAGGGATTATTCCACCCAGTGCCTGCTCTAGAAGAAGATGGAGAAGTGATCTGCCATTTCTGCACAGCGACAGAGACACAGTTACAGTTCCTGCTTGGCCTCTTGGCTTCTTTCTCAGTCCTCTGGCTGAAATCCCTTTGGCTGTTTTTAGGACGCACAGGGAAAGAGCTGGCCTTCAAAACCAGAGGCAGGTTCCCTGGGTGTGTCTGACAGAATTCGATAGGATTCTTCTCCCCAACTGGTGGGCAGTGTTGCACAGATGTGGAATTCTTGGCCTTTCCTTTTTGGGGTGCCAGGATCTACCCAAGAGTAGGGATGTTAGAGACAAGACCAAATAAAGGAAGGTGTCCTCAGCGGGGCTGGCCTGGGCGGGGGTGGCTGGAGAGGAGGATGATGGGGGCGGAGTGGAGGCAAGGAACCAGGCTGACCTAGGGATCACAGAAGTCAATGGACATGACATGTCCCAGCCACCGTGAAGGTGAGGCCTATTCGGTCATGAGAGAATACGTTTTGAGTAATGAAACTTCACCAGGGCCATGATGTCACTGGGAAGTGGGAACTTTGGGGCCACTGTGCTCTTTGAGGTCCGTCGTTGACAGAAATGTCATTATGCAGAACATGATGTATTCTGATAGATCTCTGAAATCCGAGGTAGCAAAGGTTTAAAGCAAAAGCAGAGGTCTTCATAGACCTCAGAAGAACATTCCTTCACATGGCTTGTAATTGCCTTGGGATCTGACTGGACTCCACTTTGCCAGCATCATCCTCTCCTCAGACAGACTATGCTTCATCCCAGTAAGAGAACTTCAGTGTTCAGTTCAGGCTTGTTCTTTGGTCTATTCGTTTCTAGATATTTGCCAGAAAGCCTGTTTTCTTTCCCTGGAATGCCGTCTCCACTCCCACTGCTGCCTGGTAAGTATGTTTGAGGTTGTGTCTTTCCTCAGGAAAGCCACACTTCTCTCTGGGTGTCCCGCTTGTTTGTTTTCATGGTATTAATTAAGCAAATAATTCATTCATCGAATTAATTAATGCTGAGCTCTCTTGATGCTGTGAACATGAATATTCACCCCCAACTAAGATGTAGGCAGAGCTTTTTATTTACTTTTTTATTGAGGTAAACTTGACATGTGCCATTATGTTCGTTTTAGGCAGACGACATAATGATTCGATTTCATATATATTGTGAAATGATGTCACAATAGGTCTTGTTGGCATCTGTCAGCATACATAGTGTTAAAAGAAAGAAAGAAAGAAAGAAAGAAAGAAAGAAAGAAAGAAACAGGCCTAAAAGTCATTCATGCCAAGCCCCAGGAGACTTAACACCTCACCCAGCTAGAATTGCAGCCTGGTCTGCACCATGAAGTAATCAGCAAAAGAACCACCCACCTCCTTTCCTAAGGGAAGATGGTTTTGCCTGAAACCGTCTTTCTTTTCTTGTTTTACCCTCTTTTATGATTGTAAAAAAAAAAAGCTCCCCTTTTTGACAGCTCTTTGCAAGACCTTTCTCCTTGCTAGACAGGGTGCTGCCTGATTCATGGATCATTACTAAAGTCAACTAGGCACAACCTGGTTAGGTCAATCTCCTCTGAAGGATGCAGGGCACATATCCCTCGGTTCAAGTCCTGGGTCTGGGGGGGAAACAACCAGTGTGAACAATTAAGTAAGAATAAAATTAAAAAAAAAATGCTTTGCTTTCTCTTCTCTCCTGCCTGCCTGGCAACTCACCTTCACTCCTATTGTACCTTTCCTTTAAAAACAGGTAAGTAGGCATGCCCTGGTGGCCTAGCAGTCTAGTATAATCTGGATGCAGTCCTACATACATTCCAAGGTCCTGGGTTCTAGACCTGGAGCGGGGGGAACAACCAGTGTGAACAAATAAATAAAAATAAAGCACTTCCTTCTCTCTCTTTCTGCCTTCTTGCTTGCCTTCATTCCTGCCTGTACCTTTCCTTTCAAAATCAGTCAAGACCTAAATAAATGAGATCTTTGGATTTTTTGTTATTTTATCAGAACTTTTAAGATCTATTCTCTTAGCAGCTTTAAAATATGAAATTCAGTATTATTAACTGTAGCTGCCCTGATGTATATTACATCCTCAGGACACACCCCGCAAAGTTCCCATTGCCCAGTGACACGGTGGCCCTCATAAGGTCTCATTTCTCAGAGCGTACACTGTCATGGCGGTATGGGCCTCACCTGAACCTTGCCAGGAACATGTGGACACTCAACGGCCTGGATGCCCGCACCTTTTTATCCCTGTCACTCTATTTGTCCTTCCTCTGCCACCTCTGACAACTGCCGATCTGCTCTCCGTATCTATGAGCTTGCCTTGGTTTTATCATAATCTTTTTAAAAATAAGCCTTTGCTTTCTAATACTCAGTCTCTAACTGTGCTCTTCAGTTCCTTCCTGCGGGAGGGATGTAGTGTCTTTGCGGCTGGACTCTCAACAATCTCTCCACACTCCCACTTGGGTGGAGACATCTCACTTACACTCAAACCAATCACATATAATTACAGTATGATTTTATTTGGGCCAGTCCACATCATCATAATAACAGCCTGCAATTAAATTAGCTTTAAAAAGGGGGGAGAGGGCCAAGCCACGAAGATGAGGCTGGGAACCCAGCACCAGAATGGCAGTGTCTGGGTCTGGTGTCTCCCTTGCAGCGACAGCAATTTGGGGAAGGGGAAGTGCTTCCTCTGGCAGAGCTCCGGGCAACACCTGCCAAAATCTGGTTTTGGAAGGTTTTGGAAACCCAACAGCATGCAGTCCAGAGGTATCTTACTTTGATTTAATCCAGGGCCTTTATTTATACAGCTCCGAAGTGTTCTATCAGTGCTACCTGTTTTAATTCAGGCTTGGGTCCCTCCACCCAACAGTGTCACCTGTAAGTTTTGAACCTGGGTTTTCTCAGCGCAGAATGAACTTTATCAGTGCCTGCCTTGTGCCCCAATGTCCTTTATCTGTCCTTAATCTCTTCATCAGAGTTCTCATAAGTGGTAGCATTCATCTCTTTGGTTCTTTCTTGCTTAAAGGAAAGTTGCAGGCAGGATTGAAGGGGAGTAGGCAGGCAGGCAGAGAGAGGAGGAGGAAGCATTTTATTAGTTTTGATTGAGTTCATGCTGGTTGTTTCCCCTGGCACCCGGGACTCGAACCCAGGGTATGTGGCCTTGTGCTCCTTCGGAAGTGATTGACCCAATTGCTGCTCCCCCAGGGCACACCAGTTTTTATTTTTTAAACTGTCAGCATGAGTCACGTCTATGTTAATTATACTCATTCCCTGATCAGTCACGATTATTAACATCAATACATACCATAAGGAAAAAAAGTAATTTCAGAACTTTCCAGACCTTTCCTTCAGAACTCATCCTCCCCCCAGGATAAAACTACAGTTGCAGGATCCAAAGAAAATGTGGGATGGGTGGGTGCAAGTGGGGAGGGTCATGGGTCCTTGGTACTGGTGCTCATAGGTTGGTTTTCTTTCTGAAAGGCACAGGCACGAATGAAAGTGAGCAGGCAGGCAGGCAGGAAATGAGAGAGAGGAGGAAGACGCATTTATTTAGTTGTTCATTTTGGTTGTTCCTCCTGGACTGCAAACCCAGGTCCTTGGGCTTTTACATGGTCCATCCCCCAGTTGTTGGCTTAATGCCTGAGCCACCAGGGGATGACTCACAGGTCGTTCTTGGGGAGCTTGTTCTGCATGTAAGGTCTCTTCAGAATCAGTGTCTCCCTGCTGCTCCCAAACTCTGGAAAGACACACGAGTCTTGCAGGAGTCCCAGTCTTGACATTCAGTCCATAGCCTCCTTGCCCACATCGCTGAGGAACAGGATGACCATCTTTGCTCCCATCCCAGAGAACTTCCTTCTTTATCTTCCTCAAGAGAATCTCCTGAAAATCTGAAGGGAGGAGTTCTAATCCTCCTGCATTCTTTTTCCAACACCCCCTATTTAAGTGTGGATGTTCTTTTCCCACCTTTTACTTCCTTGTAAACTCTCTAAATTCTTTAAGGGGCTTAAGGCTTTTGGAGAACAAAGACTCCTCCCCAGAGGTAATGATTATACCCACTGACTACCTATTTACAGGTTGAATGCAGAGGGGAAAACAAGAAGGGGAAAAAAAAGTCCCTTAATGTCTCCAAACATTGCCCAGCCACAGTTGCAAGCCACTTTACTGCTGAGCACAGAGACAGAGTCCTAAGCAAATATTCAATTAAGCACACCCTATGTTTACCCAAATCCTAGAGCTTACCACACAATGTTATAATTATTCCATTACTTTTACTCCAGCATTTTTTGGGGGGTGGCAAGGAGGCTGCTCATGTTCCTCATTACCTTCTCTGGAATCCTTTCAAAGGTCCGGAACCAGACTCATGATTTGCATGAAGTTTGAGTGTAAATAGGAATATTAAAGATAATGGAGCTGAGGAAACCAAATCAAAAACTCTGTTCCCTTTCCTGTCACAGATGGAATATGCAAACCTAGGGTGATTTACCTGTTCTGTGAAAAAACACCCCCATTACACATCAAGATATAGAATAACTTCAAATTATATTAGGGAGAAAGGTATTCACCCCGCCTCCACGTTGCCCCCCTGCCACGCACACACACGCATATGCATTTTTTTTTTTAGTGTTATTATTAAATTTTCCAGAAAGGAGCAAATCAGAGCCATAAAGAAGCATATTTCAGGCGTGCCCTGGTAGAGCAGCGGTTGGGCCCCTGGGGGAAGAGCCACTAAGTAAGACAATAAAATAAAGTGCTTCTTCCTCCTCTCTCCCTGCCTGCCTGCCTTCATTCCTGCCTGCACCTTTCCTTTAAAACGAACGTGCATCATTCATTTCTATTTCCATTACACGTTCTGCTGTTCTGAACGATCAAATTCAATACGGCAGCATATAAAGTTCTTTTTTTTTTTTTTTTTTTTTTGTGGAAAACATAATCACGACTTCATGGGCCTGGCTTGTGTGTTCGAACCCGCAGTCTTGTTCTGGCAGCTGTTGGAGGCAGAGCGCTTCCCCGGGAGGCCCTTGCCTGGTGTTTCTGTGCATATTAATGAAACTCTACAACTTTCCTCGTCTAACTAAAACACTTCGCTGCCACTTCAGCTGATTATGGCCTTGGATAATTGCCACAGTGAATCCCATATTTAGTGGAAACAAAATACATTGATGACAAACATGTTTCCTATCAAAAACCAGAGAGATGGAACTGAATTCAGATTGTGCAGTAAAAACAAATATGTAAACTCATTAGATAGACAAGATGCAAATCTACAGAGCCTGAGAAAAATGATGAGGACAGCTTCAAATGTGAAGGAAGAGGCAGTGTCAGGCCTCATTATTGTGAAAACTTGGCTGGAACACAGAATTTTCAGGGCCTGCCTGTGTGGAAGTGAATAGTAAATCATCTAGTCCCCTGGGAGGTGGCAGAGTGAGCATCCAGCGACTGTGATGGAGCAGCTAATGGGCTCGAAGCATTGCCTTCAAGAGCGTCAGTCCTCATTCTGTTTGTGTTCCAGGCCTGCCTAATTGGAGGGTTGAACTAGTCGTGTAAGGAAGGCCATGGGTTTTCTCCTGATCCTGGGTAGGTACTTGTCTTAGTCTCTTTGGGCTGCTGCAACAAATTGCTGTGCACTGGATGGCTTAAAAAATAAACGTTTGTGCATCAGTTTTTGTCAAGACACGATCCACAGTCCAGTGAGCAATGGCTTCGGGGTTCATAACTGGCTGTCTTCTTATTGCTCCCTTCTGTGGTGGACTCTTACAAAATTTGATTCGTGAGGATTCTACCCTTATGACCTAATAATTACTTCCTAAAGGCATCACCTCCAAATACTATCAATTTGGGGGGAATGCAAACATTAAATTTCTAGTAATGGACTTAGAACTTAAAAAAGATTCAGTTTGTGCATATTAGGAACCTAAACTTAATGATGTGTTCTGCATATGTAAGTGTATTTATCCAAACCAGGCCTCCAGGACTATAAGAAAGAGAGAGGGAGAGAGGGCAAGAGAGAGACAGAGAGGGGGTTGGGGGGAGGGAGGGAGGGGGAGTGGGGGATTGCAGGCAAGGAGAAACCGACTCAAGAAGGCCTTGAGTCATGCTGGGCGAGGCCTAACTGGGATACGTTCTGTATCCACAAAGGCAAGATGAGTAGCTCTCAATCTGGTGAGTGAGGCATATATGGGCTAGAAGTCTACCAAGTTTCTAAAATGGTGTGCAAATGAGACTGGCATTCTGGTTGGGGCAATAATATGCCAATCAGATGAAAAGTGTTGAGCAATGAGTGGTAGAGTTTCAATCCTGGATGTCCCTTGTTGGCTGGCTTTGTTCCAGCTGCCTCCCGGAGGTGGCAGTGTCTGAGCATGCCTAATGCGCCTGGGGTCTGATTTATTTTAGCTACTAGACTCAAAAGACTCTAAAACATTCCTCTTTTTAATTTTTTTGTCAGGCTTATCCACTTCTTTTGGTCCTCATTTCCTTCTGGAAGTTCACATGTCACATAAAACATTTGTTAAATAAATGTATATGGTTTTCTCTTGTTAATCTGTCCTCCTACCTAGAAAGATAGAAAGAACAAGGACATTTTCCTCCTCTGCAGCATAAAAAAGCAGACCTCTAAGTTTTTTTATATATATGTACATATATATACACACATATATGCTTATATATAACATAGACATATATGTTATATATATATGTGTATGTCTATATAATATATATGTATATGTATGTATTCTTTAAAAGTCTCATGTTCAGTTTTTAGCCGATCTCTGTCTGATCCTATCTTCCTGTCCCATCACTAAGGGGAAGTTTCAAACCTGATAGAGGATCAGTCACTCAGTCACTCCAAACTTTAGCCCTCATTGCTTCCCTAACCACCCAACACCCACTATATAACCTTCTCCACTGTGAGACCTAAAGCAGCGTCTGTCCCAAAGGCACAGCATAATGTTCTTTTTTGTTTTGTTTTGCTTTGCTGCTTCTGATCATTTTTATGTTATTTTTTCTGTCCTCAAGGCTGTTTTCTCTCATCTCTGTTAACCCATGTGCCTTATCCTTCACGGATCTGATCAAACATCACTTCTTTGAAGTTTCCCCATTCAGTGTTGCTAAATTTTTTATCATGTATTTTTAATTAGAATTTTTACTGACATCATGGCATTATATATATATATATATATATATATTTATTTATTTATTTATTTATTTCAGGTGGGCACCATTAGAAATCAGCCTCAGTCTATACTTCATTAAATTCACCACTAAAAATCCTGTTTTCTCCTTCACCATGTAATCGGCCCCTTTGACCTGATTTGTCCTACCTTTAATCCACATCTCTCTGGTAAACACTAGTTTAGGTATGTGAAAGACTTATTTTTGTTTTATTTAGTTTGCTAGTTGTTTGGCTTCTATATAGCAAATATCAGTGATATCATACAGTGTTTTTCTTTCTCTGACTTATTTCACAACATAAAATGCTTCTAGCACTATCCGTGTCAATACAAATGGTAGGATTTCATTGTGTCTATATATCTACTCATCTGTTGATGGGTACACAGGTTATTTCCAGAACTTGGCTACCATAAATAATACTGCAATAAACATGAGGCGCATATATCTCTGAATCAGTACTTTGCCTTTTCCTGGTAAATACCTAGAAGTGGAATAACTAGATCACATGGAATCTCTTCTTTTAATTGAGGATTCATCATGCTGTTTTCTATATCGGCTGCACCAATTTACATTTTATCAACAGTGTACAAGTGTTCCCTTCTTTTCATATTTTCACCAACACTTGTTATTTCCAGCCTTTTTGTAACAACCCATCCTCATGTGTGTGAGGTTACATGTCATATTTTGACTTACATTTCCCTAGTAATAAGATATGATGAACATTTTACATGTGCTTATTGGTCACCTGGATATGTTCCTTAGAGAACTGTCTATTCAGTTCCTTCACCTACGTTTAATCAGATTGCATTTTTTTGTTTGTTTGCTGTTGGGTTATCTAAATTCTTGATCTATTTTGCACATTCGGCCCTTGTCAGATGTATGATGCGCAAACACCTTCTCCCATTCAGCAGGATGTTTCTTGGTTTTGGTGATGGCGTATTCTGTTCCCCTTCCATTGGAATTGAGTACCCAAAAACATTTCTAAAACTGATGCCCAGGAGTATATCAAGTAAGTTTTCTTCTATGTATTTTTGGTTTCAGAATTTACATCCAAGGTTTTAATCCATTTTGAATTAATTTCTGTGTATAGTGTTAATTTCATTCTTATTCATGTGGTTGTCCAGTTTTCCCAGTATCATCATGGAAGAGACTTTCTTGCTTCATTGTATACCTTTGACTCACTTTTCATTAATTAATTTTCCATATATGTGTGAGTTTATTTCTGAGTACTCAATTCTGTTCTGTTTTTCGGTGTGTCTGTTTTCATTCCAGTTACGCTGTTTTGATCACTGTCACCGAAGTGCAGTTTGAGGTTGGCAGAATTCTACTCCACTTTTGTTCTTTTTGGGGTATTGTTTCTGAAGTTTTGATCTTTTATAGTTCCAGATAAATTTCACGACTTTTTGTTCTATTTCTGAGAAGAATCATGTTGGGATTTTTATTCAGAATACATTTAACCTGTATATTGCTCTAGGTAGGAAAGCCATATTAACAATGATAATTCTTCAATTTCATAAGCACGGAATATCTTTCCATTTTGCTGTATTTTTTATTTCTTTCAAAAGCATCTTATAGTTTTCAGTGTATAGCTTCTCACTTCTTGGGTTAAATTTCTTCCAAAGAATTTCATTCTTTTTGATGCAATTATTAATGGGTTTATTTTCCTTATTTCTCTTTCTGTTAGTTACCTGCACATAGGAAAAAAAAGATTTTTGTATATAAATTTTGTAGTCTGTAACTTTACTATATTTATTTCTCACTTTTTTTTTTAATTGGAATCATTAGAATTCTCTCTCTATATGATCATTTCACCAGCAAATGGTGATAGTTTTATTTTGTCCTTTCCAATTTGGTTAACTTTGATCTCGTTTCCTTGTCTAATTGTGCTGGTCGGGACTGCCCACCTGTATTGAACATTAGTGATCAGAGTGGACAGCCTTGTCTTGCTTGTGAACTTAGAAGAAAAGCTTTCAGGTTTTCAAATGGAGTATGACATTGGCAGTAGGATTTTCATATATAGTCTTTGTTGTGTTTTGGTTTGTTCCTTCTATACCCATTATGGGTTTTTGTCATCAAATAATATTGAGTCTCGTCAGATGCTATTTCTGCATCTGTTGAGATGATTAGATACTACTTGTCCTTTCTTTCACTCATGTGGTGTATCACATTTATTGATTTGAGTATGTTGAGCAATCCTTGTTTCCTTGGGGTAAATTTCAGGTGACCCTGGTGTATAATTTTTTAAAAATGATTTGAATTTGGTTTGCCTGACTTTTTGGAAGATTTTTGAATCTATATTCAGCAGAAATAATGGCCTATGAGTGTGTGTGTGTGTGTGCATGTACATGTGCGTGTGCGTGTGCGTGTGTGTGTGTGTGCGTGTGTGTATGTCTTTGTTGGGTCTTGTAATTGATAATTTTAGCTTCATAAAATGTGTTTGGACATTTTCCGTCTCTTTCAACTTTTTCAAAGAATTGAGGATAGGTTATAATGCTTTAAAAATGAGGTAGAATTCACTAGTGAAGTCATCTGGTCCTTGACTTTTGTTTTCTGGGAAGCTTTTCTTCAATTTCCTGACTATGATTGGTTCTTTTATTTTCCATTTCCTCCTGTTTCAGTCTTGGAGTGCTATTTGTTTCTAAGAACTTGATTTCTTCTAGATTTTAGTCTAATTTGTCACCATTAAGTGTTTATAGCACTGTTTTATGATTATATGTATTCCTATTTCTCTTCTTCTTTTGTGATTTTATTTCCACATTTCTGATTTTGGGGTTTCTTTCTCTTTTTTGTGAGTGTGGCTAAATATTTGTCTATTTTGTTTATCTTTCCAAAGAATTAACTCTTGGTTTCATTAATTCTTTGAGTTGTCTTTTTTTATTTCATTTATTTTTACTTTGATTTCTTTGGGGGGGGAGTTTTATTGTGGTAAACAATATGTAACATAAAAGTTACTGCTTAACTAATTTTAAGTGTATAATTCAACAGCATTATTTGCATTCACAGTATTGAATATCACTATGTTCCCCAAATTTTTCACACCCCAAAAAGCTCTGCAATTATTAAGTAGTAATATACCGTCGCCCCCTTCCCACCCCACAATCCCCATTAACCTCTTATCTACTTTCTGTCTCTATGAATTTGCCTATTTTAAATATCTCATATAAGACGTCCATTTAATAATTTTTCTTCTTCTGTCTGGCTTATTTCACTTAGCTCAATGTTTTCAAGCTTCATCCATGTTGTGACATATTCCAAAACGTCATTCATTTTCATGGTTGAATAATGTTCTGTTGTGTGTATCCATACCACCTTTTATTTCTCATTTCATTTGTTGATGGACCCGACTTGCTTCTACCTTTTGTCTATCCTGAGCAATGCTGCAATGAACACTGGCATACAAGTATTTGACATCAGGTCTCTGTTTTTTATTCTTTTAGTTACACTTACAAGCGAAATTATTGGGCCACATAGTATTTTTCCCCCATGATCTAACTGATTTTATTAAACAATTCATAAACCTGTTGAGCAGGAGTTGTGCAGGATTTATATAAAGAGAGTAGGACAAGGGGTCATCGGTGGGAGGAAAGTGAAACTCCACAGGAGGATAGAAAGAATTCAGATGAAAATGGCTTCTCAATGCTGATTCCCCTGGGGACTTCCTTCCTGTTGGGGCTGGAACTGAGGGTTGGTTCATGACTTTCATGGGCTCGCCTGTTTGGGGTGATTGGTGAGGGTGGTAGAACCCATGGACAGGACCCCAGAGGATTTCTGGCTCCATGAGTAGTTTAGGGTTCCTTTAAAGATTGTCACAAGACTAACCCAGATGGAATGGAGGACAGAGAGAAAGAGGAAAATGGCAATGATTGGGGACTGTAACAGAAATCAAAGATGCGAACCTGACATATTGAATCGACATGATCTGAACACACTAAAGGCAGAAAATCACAAAGTGGATCAAAAGCACAAGACCCAGCTTTTGTTGTCAACACAGAACAGTGTTAATAGGGAGGCCTGGTTAGATGAAAAACAATGGATGCAGAAGTTAGGTTTGCTCACATTCCTCAGAGAAGTTGCAGTCTGTCAGCTCAGACAGACAGGCAATGTCTAATCAGGAGAGGCAGGATGAGGGGATGAGCACAGGGCATTGTCAGGCGTGACACTCATTGTGTGACAGTGTCCCAGAAGATAAATACATGATACCTGTGTCACAGTCATCCCAGGTGATCTCCAGTAAACTATGTGTTCCCTGATCATCACGTGTCTCTCCAGGCAGGGCCACACTGTGGTGACACTCCTGTGCAGAGGTGGACAAGGCAGGCCACTAGCTGACCCTCTGGAGTGCTGTGGGGACAGGAGCCAGAGTGACAGAGCTCAGTCTGCAGCCAGCTGTCCCATATGCCCTAAGCGTATGTCAGTCATGTCACTGTGCAGGGATCCCAGGGAGGGAGCACTGGCTCCTAGAGCCTGAGGCCTCCCCTCTGCCAGCCCCTCTGTGAGGAGTCAGATTGCCAGACACTTATTTCCTTGGAGATGGAACCTCCAAGTGTTCTGATGTCTATTGTGGCCACTGGACTCTGGTGTTGCTGGCAGTGCTGGCAGAGTGGCCAGCCCCTCCTGAGACATGGAGGGTCCTAGGGACATGAAAGTGTCTGTCCCATGGACCCTGGAGCAACTTTGGGAGGCCCTGCTCAAGCTGTTTGACAAAGTAGGGGGCACGCCTGAGGTGTCCCTGGCAGACTCTTGTCTATGCTGCCTGGTGGCTCAGACAGTGACCAGCTGACTTTGTTGAAGACGCACAGGGCCTTACGGGCACTTCATCCTGAGACATGCCCAGGGAGGAGTCCTGGAGGGAACAAGAGCAGGGACCCCAGCCTCTGAGGTCATCCTGGTGCCCTAGGGGGAAGCTGGATGCCCTACATCACCCACCTTCTCAGGCAAAAATGAATGGAGGTGAGAGCTGCTCTCTAAGTCCACTCGGGGATCCCTTTCTGGAAGGAGGAAGGAGGAGCCACCACCCAAAGTGCCCACAGGGACCCTTGATTGTCCCAGCTCAGAAACCCTTGGGGGCAGTCCAACTGACATACAGGACCAGCTGGCACTTCTGGCCCAGGAGCTGGACAGCTGGACACACAGCATGTGGGAGCAGGTAGAAAAAGGCGCCATGCAAGTGTCCAACCTGAACTGCAGCTGGAAATGCTGGACCCGGTAGGGTCCTGCCGCTGTTCCTGCCTGAGCTGGTCCCGGTCAGGGTGAAGGCAGAAGTAGGACCTTGGGAGAAGGGAGCAGAGTGACAAAGGAGGGGGAAAACCCCAGCCAACAGTCACCAGGCCAACAGACAGGTGACCTTGAGGTGAGACTCTCATGAAGGCCCTTTGACAACTTTGCCCCAGAGGAGGAGGAGGTACCAGATGGGCTGGAAGACACTCAAGATGGAGGAGCTTGAAGCACAAATAACTGCACTGCAAATCTAGGAGACAGGTTTGCTTTTGAAAATCCCCTGCTGGAAGGTGAGAATCAGAACCTGTGCTCTAAACATCGCATTCACTCTCAAGTTCCGTGATGTGGGTCTTAAAACTACAGAGGCGAATGACCGAGGTGTAGGAGTATTTTATGCTTGTCCAGGGGACAATGATCACTGCCCAAAGGACTCCATCTCCACTCGCCACAGCCACAGCTGCCACAGAAAGATGACTGAAGCCTGGGGCAGGGTCCTGCAGCGAGTCCAGACCTTCCAGGATGAGGAGAAGCTCCTGGCTGGTCCTCCCTGTAGCCTTCCCCACATGGTGCTCTTGTTCCTGGGACTCCTCTTCCAGAGCCCCCAGAGGCTAATCAGTGCCAGCCTGTCCCCGGAGGAAAAGGCAGGATGCCTTAAAGAGGACTCTGGGGGTCCCCTGCAGATTGGAGCCCTTCCCAGGGCTGGTCAGACCCCAGCACAGAGAGCACCGCTGAGCTGAACTCTAGTCACGGGGTAAAGCCTCTCTTCTTCCTTATTGTGTTGTTCACTTTTCACCGGATTACATAGTTCTCAGAATTGTAAGATGGTTTTTAAAATAAAGATCATCTAATACTGTCGCTACGTCTTTCTCAGGTGATTTGAAAGCATTATGTTGTGTTTGATTTCCCTTTTCATTTTGTCTTTGTTCTTTTTCTAATGGTTTATGTTTTGAGGTTACCCTAAGGTACCATGCTTATATGCTTAAATCCTGTTTTGACTTGAAAGCAGGTTAGTCTTGAGCTCATTCCACATTTTCCCTCCTCTCCTCACCGTCTATATTTTTGAATTTTGATGCTTCTAAGTGGGGTTTATTTTCAGTTTATAGAAGGTGCTTTGGTATTTCTTATAAGTTTGATTCAGTAGCAATCAATTCCTTTAACATTGGTTTGTTTGCAAAGGTGTTTATCATTCCTTCAATTCTAAGTAATCATCCAACTTTGTGGAGTATCCTTGGTTGGAAATCTTTTGCTTGCAGTCATTTGTATCACATCATTCTCTACTGGCCTGTGAAATTTCAGCTGAGTAATTTTCTGGCAGTCTTATAGGTACTTCCTTGATTATTATTCTTTTTTCTATAGCTGCTTTTAAGATTCTCTATCTTGTATTTTAGTAATTTTGGTGATAATGTGTCTTTGTGTAAGTCTGGGTTTATTTTCTTTAGAATTCTTTGAGCTTCCTGGGCCTAGAAGTCTGTTTATTTACTCAGCTTAGGGAAATTCACAACTATTATTTCTTCAAATATGTTTTCTGCCTCCATCTCTGTCTCTCCTCCTCCTGGGACCCCTACAATGCAAATGTTCTTTTCTTGATGCTATCCCATGGTCTCGGTCTCATATGCTGTCTTCATTTCTTTTAATTCTTTTTGACTTTTGCCATGACCCGTGTGGCTGATCAAAAGGGTCCCTGAGGGAAGGCTACAGGAGCCTAAAGAAAGGCAGACAGACAACATACATCTAGAAAAGTGGGGCCCAGGGGGACACCGCTCTCTGTTTGAGAGGCTGTGACGCTGATCCTGATTCCTTGATTTATTTTACGGGGCTGGGTTACAAAGAGATAATAAGAATGTTGCAAAACTAAGAAAGGCTATAGGCATAACATTTGAATATTTGAAGGTTGGAGATTCTGAAGCTCAGCTGCAGTCTTGTTATCTGCTTCTAACTCTGCTATCATGAGAATTTCTGCCTTGGGATATCTTGCAGAGACAGGCACAAAACAGTTCACTCTTTATAGTCTTTGTTCATCTGCTTGAGTGCATTCCACTGTCCTATCTTGTAGTTTGCTAATTCATTTGGAAGTTTCTTTCATCCTACTTTTGAGCCCCTCTATTGTGTTCTTCATCTCAGCTATTGTGTTCTCCATAAATGCTGTTTGGAACTGTCTCATTTTCTCATTTTGTTGTAGTTCTCTTTTTTTCCTACCTAGTTTTTCTGATTTCCCTATTATTTAAACTGTTGTTTTTAAAGTTTTATCAGGTAGTTTACTTAATTCTGTTGCATTCAGATTTTCTCCTGGGGTTTTTCTTTTGCTTTGTTTTTTGGCATATCGTTTCAGATATATTTTTTTCTCTCATCTGTTTAGCATTCTGTGCTTGTTTCAATGGGTTAGGCTACCCTAGTGTGAAGGCCTTGTGGGTATCAAGTTAAACAATATGGTCCTGGGCATTAATCTGGAATATGGAGCTTTCTTTAGTGTATGATCCCAGCACTTATCAGTAATGTTGAACTTCTAGAGACTACTTTGATCAGCTGTCTCTGGCAGTCTATGGAAAGGCAGTTGGCGTGCCAGCTGTTCTGCACCAAGCACACTAATGGCAGAGGGGGCTGGTGTTTCTCCTGGGAACTCTTCTACGATGAGATCTCGGCTTCCAGTGTTGGTAGTGCACAGGGGCTGCATCTCTGTTCATAAGCAGGCTTGCTCTCTTTCTAACCCATGACAAGTTTTTTGATTCAGTGACTGAAAGCCAGTTCCTAAGTGTGCAGCGCTCACTGAGGGAGAAGTTTCTCAGCTCCAGGACTTCTGGTTTCACTGGCCTCTCCCATTAGCCCTTGTGTCTCAAAACAGAGTAGTATGATGCTGATATAGATCAGCTTCTCCTACTACTGTGTCTCCCATCTCTTCATGGAGATGGTCTCGTTTCTTTTCAAACTTTGTATTTGTTAAACAGGTTTTTTTTTGTTTTATTTGTGGGGAGGAGGCCACTTGAAATCTTAACAGTCTGTCGTCTTGGAACTGGATCCCCACTCCCCTGATTTTTATTACTACTTTCCTTTTACTGACTTTTGGTTTGTTTTACTTCTCTTTCTAGTTCTTTTGGATATAAGTTAAAAATTTTTATATGTGATTCTCCTTGTTTCCTGAATTAGCCCTGTACTATATTATGTAGTGTCTTATATCATTTTTGCTGTATTTCTAGTTTTTTAAAAATTTCACCTTTGATTTCCTTGTTGACTCAACAGTTATTTAGTAGTGGATTGTTTCTTCTTCACATACTTGTGATTTTCCCATCTTCCATTCTTTTGTTTGATTTCTAGTTTTATTCCTTTGTGATCTGAAAAGATGCTTGATAATAATTCAAACTTCATAAACACATTGAGACAATATTTTTGTATTCTAACAGGTGGCAGATCTTTTTTTGAGATTGTTCCATAGCCACTTGAGAAGAATGTATATTCTGTGGTTTTCAGCTGGAATGCTTTTAAAATATCAACTCCATTCATTTAATTTGTCATATATGATCATTGTTTCTTTGTTTATTTTCTATTGAATGAACTCTTCATTGCTTTGAGTAGAGTATTAAAATCCCTTACCTTTCTTAAGTCACTGTCAACTCCTTTAGGTCTGTTAATATTGGCTTTTTATATTTAGGTGGTCTTATGTTGAATTCATATTTTTTTTAAGTATTACATCTTCCTGTTGTATTGATCCCTTTATTTTTATAATATCCATTTTTGTCTTGTGTTACCTTTTTGACTGGAAGTCTATTTTATCTGGTATAAGTATAACATTTAACTGCCTTTAAAATTTTTCCATTTGGATTTTGTTTTTGTAACTTCATACAACAACAACTCTGTCTTTTAATTTCTGAATTCAGTCCATTTATTTTTAGGGTGGTTATTGAAACATGAGGGCTTGCTACTACTGCCATTTTGCCTTATTTTCTGGTATTGTCATTTATTACTTTGTTCAAGTTTTCATGAGCATTCTTTTTCTTTCTATTTAGATAAAAAACTGCTTTCAACATTTCTTGTAAGGGAGGTCTGTGTGATGGTAGTTTTTGTCACTCACACAGATACATCGATTTCCTTGGTGTCACCTTTATGTAGTCTGTTTTGATCTCTGAGGTGTAGAGGGCACCTCATCATCCTTGCCATCGTGCTATAGGATTTTCTCAGTGGTATCAGTGTCCTGTTCTGAGAAAATTTTGGTTGTTCCTCTTGGAAGTAAAGCAGAGAATGACCTCTGTTACCATCTTTGTGCCATCATATGCATTTTTGTTTTGCTGAATGAGAATTTTTTCATATGTAAATTTCATGTCTTCTCATGTGGCATAGATACAGAAAATTTGTTATATGATGTTTTTTAAAGATCAATGTTCAAAATATTTTATGATAGATTAATAATGTCCAGCTCAATTGATGGTGAGCTAATATATTATTTACACATGTGGATTTATGATTAGGCATTCCACAAAGCTATGTAATGTTACGATGGAATATTCTTTCAATAAATTAATTTAAATTAAAATAATAATACACAGCAGCTACTTGAGCATTCTAAAATGACACCGAGGTCTTAATAGCAAAACAAAATCTTTTCTACATTATAAAAGTTCCTTAAATAATATTGTTTTATTCAATGTCATTTTGTTATACTGATGATGTGAAAAAATCCCCCATCTGTGATTCATCAGGGCTAGTCTGGCCTCCACATCTTCCTGCTGCCCCACAAATGAAAATCTTTTTCTCACTCAGATTTTCTCTTTCCTTTGAAACAATATCAGATCCTCAAATGTCATTTTCTTCAACATTGTTATACTGATAAGGAAAAAACATTCAAATAATATTGAACTAAACCATGTTATTCAAAAGCCTGCTGTCATTGTCCCATTTTTCCTTAAAGTCCGTATTTCTAAGAGCCTATTTCCAACAAGACATTCAGTTAAGAATTATGATAGTGTTACTTGACTCAAATTTCAGGTACTTAATCTCATAGGATATAGCATCCACTTTCTGATTCAATGAAACCTCATTTGCTTAAAGATCTTTTCCCTCTGAGTCTAACATTGAGTTTACTTAATAAAATACATTTGTAGCAAAATGATCATATATACAATAAAATAACTCAGACTTCAGGAAATAAACTGATGTCAGGCTATGTTTTTATGTCTTATTTGGGCCCTTGGGTTTAGACTGTAATCTGTGATGACAAATGAAGAAATTTAATGTTATCACTATCAGTCTTCATGGGAAAGGTAAATCTTGGGCACAGTAACATTTCCTGTGACTGGGAATGATTTGGACCCAAATCCTCAGGTCTGATCTCAAAATGGTTTCAGAAATGGGACTGAACTTCTCCTGGACATTTTGGAGGCATGTTGAATGCAATAGCCAGAGCAAGTCTCTGTTTTGGTAGCAATGACACTATTAACAGGGAAGATTGTGGATAACTTCTGACATAATTCCTGGGAAAATGGTGGTAAAGTTTTTCTGGTCACAGGGAAGTGCATTTGATTTTTGACGTGATGAGTAATGATTTGAGTTACTTGGAATGTGAATAAATATTCATGAAGACTTTCAGAAATGGTGGAAAAGACTTTGAGAATAGCCAACATTTTTACTAATCTGGATATGGAGTCTTAAAGTTGGCACACTCGAGAACTTGTTTGCCACAGGTCAGTACATTTGGATATTTGACTAATACAATTAGTGTGTTTACCCATCTTTCCTCTAGGGTTTATTCAGCTTGCCTAACTTCTGCTTCTGGAACCACTAGCTAAAGGATACCCCCTGGTACTTCTTCCTCCCCAAGTACTCATACAACACTCAGTGACCACATGATGAGATTTGAACCAGTAGACATAGTTGAATGGATATGCGTAGCTTCTAAGTCTTCACTAAATAAAAAAAAAGAAGCTGCTATCTCTGCACTTGGCTCTTCCTTTCTCCATAGGCTGATATTGTGGTGACCAGGCTTTAATCATAAAAGACAATGCCCTAGGTAATATGCATGAATATGATGGAAAAAACCTGAAGAAACTCCAGAAAAAGAGCTTTTCAATATGCTCATACATTGTAGGCTGTTTCATGAGAAAAAATTGCAGTAAACCTTTTGAAGTTACTTACTTTTGATGACTTTTTTGCAATGTAATTCTTATTCTAATTAATACATACATAGGTTCCTGTCATTACAAAGATCTTAAATGTGTGGCATTGCCCCAGATGTTAGGCTGCGAAAAGATAGATACTGCAGATTTTGGAAAGCTGCTGAACTTTGTAATGTCAAGGTAATATTTGGTAAAATTTTCTTCTGCAATTAATCGAAAGGCAGACCAAAAGGTTATATAATCATTAGTCCTAGAGAAAGCAGTTGGAATATTTGTATGTTGGCTGGTCTTTTTTGTTTTTATGAGAAAGAAATGAGCCCAGGCAAGCACTTGTCAATTTTCAAGAAGAGTTGGAAGATAATATAACCCATAATGTTAGAAATATCAACTTCTCTGAATTCCATAAAAGCAGGAAATAAGATGTTGCTAAGAATGTCTTTTTTTTTTTTTTTTTTTAACAAACCCTTCAATAAAGTCTCAACCAAAGGGTGTTAGGTAACAAAGATCAAATTAAATCTATCTGTAATATGTTCTCAAGAGAATTTTTGCTTAAGAGCAGAAGAGAATGATGACTGGACTCCAAAGCCTGGAAATAAGGCAAACTTAAGAAATAATACCCAAAAGAGAGCTCTGGATGGTTACTGACACATTACATCAAGCCAGAATCAAATAGGCCAGAAAGCCATCATGTATTTGAGCAAATTCTCTTGCCAGACACACCACAGGTCTACAGTTATTTAATCCTATTGTAATCTTCAGACAACTAGAATCTACTAGCAGTAAGTGGTGCAAAAATAACTGGGCAGCATTGATGGAGGGCTCAAGAAAGAAATGTCTCTTCATTCAGTTGTGGCCATGAAGCACAAAAGGTAAGAAGAACTACCCAGAGGCAACACGACAACTCAGGTGACAATGGACAAAAATAATTCCTCCCAGAAACCAGAGTCAAGATCTAACCATGGAAGACACTGTGCTAATAAATCAAGACCCTTTAAAATTACCTCCCAGTAAGAGTCTCTCTGCTCAGGACCAGTGGCTGTTGTGTATTTTAATTATAATATTTTCTGAGAAAAAAATTCTACTGTACATATGTCTTATCTACCATCATTTATGGAGGATATTGTGTGTGCAAGGATGGGTGAGTCAGGGGATGGGAATGAGGAAAGAAAGAGGTGGCTATCACTTGACAATGAGGAGACACACTCAGATCTATCAGAGACTGCATATTGCCCAGATGTCTTGGACTTTAAATTGGGAGCAGTTGATCTTTTCCTTTATGGAATAGCGTGAGTGTTTTCTGTAGGAGTGAATATAAGTGAATACATAAGTGAACATAAATGAATGCATAGATACTGGGTGATCAGAAGGGTGGGCTTTGGAAAAGGTCTCATCTTCTAACTCTCTTTACAGCTAAGTGGAAACATAGGACAGTTTTTTGCAACTATAAAGTTAGCTCGAGAGGTATGTGTACCTCTGAGACAATTTTCAACTTCAACGTAAGTGTGTTTTCCTGTATTTTGGCTTTCCTCCTCTTCCCATAGTTTGGGGACAGTCTGGGATGTTAGGGTACCTTATTTCTAAGAATGTAGAAGCATACTAACCTGGGGATAGGGAAACAGCAGTTAGAAAGCGCCTGTGTCCTTGACCTGTATAAGCCTTGCAGTTCATACGGGATATATTATTCTTGAGAAATTCCCTTCTGTCTTTTATCTTGGGCATTCATTTTTGCAGCAGCTTAATCTTTAGTCCAACTAATATAGAACCTGTCTTGATTTCATGCGTAAATGTTTATTGAGTGGCTGCATAAAGTTACTCTGTATTATACATGATGTCTTTTTACTATTCTAAAGAGTTGTGTATATTGTTTCAGATATGGGCATCTTTCTCACTGTGTGATCTGGGTGACAACTGCCACAGATAAAATAGATGTCAGTTTCTTTGGGCTTCATAACAAAACTCTACAGATAAAGTAGCTTACAAATAACAAATTGTTCATAGTTTAAGGGACTGGAAGTATAAGATGAGGGTGCCGGTCAGGATGTTCTGGTGAGGGCCCTTATCTGGGTTTCATACTTGTATTGTGTCCCCACACTCTTTGACTGGGGCTAGTGCCATTCACCAGGGAAGAGGCCTCTCCTCCTGATACTACCTTGAGAGTTAGGTTTCCAATATATGCAGTTAGGGTGATATTACATAACAATAGGTTATCACTCTTTGGACATTGATAGGACAAGTCTCCCCTCAAAAGGCCCGGGTGACACCATTTTATGCTAAGAGATACATTTGTGTGGCATTTTGACAGGACTCTCCATTGGCTTTCTTCTCTGTTTCCTGGTGGCTGCAAGATAAGTCTTAGGCCCTTTTCTCAGTCCTTCTCCATCGGGATCCTCACTGTGTTGGTTAATGTCTTGTATTAACCTTGTAATGAACTTCTTGATGGACCAATGTTTTATATTAACATTTTAATCAATTTCTTGACGGACTCTGTGTCCCAACAGTCACAGGCAACTTCTCTAGACTCGAGTGAATGGCAGTAGGACAACACCCTGAATCTGAAAGCCCTGAATCCAAAAGCCCATTCTGTCTCAAAGATACACTCCTCCTAGCCCCCTATAAACTAGCTGAGAATCCTTTTCCCCAGGGCTGGCTTATTCCTTTGCTGAGCCAGCCCACTTTGAATTCCAAAATAAACTCTTTTTGGTTATTGGAAGCATTTCTCTGGGTCACTCCTTTCCATGCCCAAAACCAAACCCCCAAAGTCCCCAGATCTTCAGGGGAAACCTAACAAATATGACCTTCAAAGCCCTTTTTTGAGGGGAGCATGAAGACAAAACAGAATGTTGATGTTTTAAGCCCTCAGTAGTTCTCCTTGACAGGCGTTTCATATGTGGATCCATCCATCTCCAGGGGAGTTACCATTTCCTCCGCTTCCACAGTCTTGACTTTTTCCATTTAGAGATCTTAATTTAGTTCCTACTGATTTTCCCTGAACATGTAAGTAAATTTTAAACATAACAAAAAAGATGAATGTGAGATTCCCTTAAAACCCCCAAGCCCTCCAAAATGTATCAAAGATTAGTAAGATGATGACACCTAAAATTCTGCTTATACTGCTTCTCTCTCTAGTTAAAATTGTCTCAGAAATGTCTTCCCATGGGAGGTACACTCTCATCCTACTGTGAGATCCATAAAACTGATCACTAGTAGAGAAATCAGCTGGTTATAGGCTAACAGTATTTCCTTACTGACAATTTTGTACCCACTACACTCTCCTGATGTGCAAGGAGGTTTCCTGATGACAGAAACCGTAGAGAAGTGGGCTTCCTGTTTGATATCTCCCCAAACATTTTCCTGCTCACTTTTGTTCTTCTGAGTGTCTCTAGCTCTATTCTTATCTTCGTCCTTATGTATAACAAACAATATGATGTTTATCTCTGCGACTGATAGGAAATGAATATTCAACCCACCCGTAATACTTTTTTGTAAGTGACTATCACTTAATAATCCTTGCCTTGATTGGAAAGAAATCATAAAGTATTAAAAGTTGTTGTATTTCTAGATATTCTAATGTTCTAAAAATTCTAAGTAATCTTAAGGCTGTTGAAAGATTTCAGTGATCAGATTCTAACAGAATGACTTGGAATTTAGGGTATAGGTGTAACCTTGGATTTTCCCTTGCTTAGAGTTTTAGGACAGGTTCATCTGTTTTTTTGAATTAGACCAGACCCCTCTTCTTTCCTGCGCATTGGGTTTTGTTTAGTATATTACTCATGTTTGCCCAATATTTGACTCCTGGGCCATTTCTGCTTCTTTTTTCTTTACTCCTATTTTGGAGTAAAGTATTTGTAGAGATCCTAACTCCTCATATATTCAAGAAAACATCCCTTTTCTTTTTTCCTTTCTAAATAAATACATGCGCTGTGTGATCATTTGGTATTATACTCCATATCTTTACAAGACATTTTTTATGCCTACATGCAAATAAGCATTATTCAATAATTAAAAGTGGTAGATATACTTGAGTCAAAAGCTTTGATAATTATACAATCTTTAAATTAATTAATGAGCCGAAGGCAGTTAAACATTAGCATTTAGAAAGATCTCTGCAGCATTAACTACTAATGAGTTCATTTAGATCTTTCGTGCAACCCATTCTGGAAAGCAGAGACCATATTTAATCATATTCAATCAGATCTAATACTGAAATTATGAACACAAGACATTGTTGAATGTGAAATTACCATAGAATTTTAATTGTTAAACACTGTTCTTGTTGTTTCTTCTAGATGTCTGATAATTTGATGAGGAAGTAAGTATTCTGCATACAGTGGGCTGTTTACAAACAAGAAATTCTAAGGTGTCTGTGGTGTCCCACACTGATGATGCACATGCACCTTTTGAATTCGTTCGCTTCAGTTCCTTCAGAGCTTCTATTGTCTTCAGGCAAGAAGGGTAAATTTCTGATTTCCCCTTCAGTCTGTAATTTCTATTGCAAGGACAGAAAATTTTAGAAATGTGTCATTTGAACGATTAATTAGTATTATAAGAACTTTTAAATTAAAATATAATAATAATATAGAAACGCTCTCCCAGGCACCAACCTGACTTTCTTTAAATTATTTCCTATACTTGCCTATTTTTGTACTTTATATACATGGACTTATACAATATCTTTCTGTCCTGGATTCTTCTGCTTAATGTTATACCATTTATTTATACTGTTTTATGTCAAAAGTCAGACATTTCTTACTGCTGTGTAATATTATTAAGTGAGAAGTCCCTTTTTATCCATTTGTTGAAGGACATTTGGTTAATTTCAGACTGCTATGAATATACTACTCCGAATTTTCTAGAATAAGTCTTCTTTTTATATTTAGTTTCAGTAAAATACATATGAACACTACCATCTGAATTTTTTTCAGTGTACAATTCTATAGTATTAAGCACTTTCACTTTGTTGTGTAACCCATTTCCAGAACTCTTTTTATCTTGCAAAACTGAAACTCTAGAGCCATTCAACAACTTCTCCAGCCCACTTTTCCCTCAATTTCTGGCAACCACAATTCTCATTCCCATTTTTATGAGTTAAACTACTCTAAATACCTCATATGCATGGACTCATAGTATTCAATGATCAGAGAGCAATGATAGATATTTTGGGCATATTTAAATCTTGAAAACTCATTAAGACAGCATTAGCTTCTGATGTAGACACAATTCATTTCTCACTCATTAACTGGTTCAATGTGGGTGTTCTCAGTTAGGCAGTCTCCTCAACTCTGAGAACCAATTCAGGGGTTCAGATTTGTTCCATTTTGCAGTGCTACCTTAGTCAACATCTGGCTCCCAGTGTTACCCTGAGTTTTGTCACCCAGAGGAGAGAATGTGGAAAAGGCATACCGACTGTCCATTTAACCATCTCAGCCAGGAAATGACACCTAGCCTGTAGAAATAAGTCACATGGGTCTATCTGCATGCAAGGAGTTGGGATGGAGGAGAGAAAGCAGAACATGTTCCAGGGTTGGGAAACTCTTTCCATTAACCGTTCTACACTTTGGAAAAGGGGCATCAATACTTCTTGGGCAGCTAACCATGTTTGTTTATCACCATATTCTCCTTAGGAAACCTGCTTAAAGCAGTGATAACAAAGATCAGTTGAAAGATCTTAGAAACTACAGCTGGAATCAGTTTCTCAAGAATAAACATAATATATTGCTAACACATACACACTATGAGTCCCTGTTTGCATAGCAACATTCTACATAATCCTCTCATTGATAATTTTTTCTTAGCTTTAAATCATAGCCAAAATAATTAAGGAAAAGAAGAGTGATTAGCAAGGAAACTGAGAAATGAGACTAAACAAGGGCACATTTGGGACATTTGTCCTCCATGATCTCATCCAGTGTCACAGTAGATTTGATGAGCAAGCATTGAATATTGAAAACCCCAATATGAATCAAGACGTTGGATTTGAACCACCTGGAAAGACTTTAGGTCACTTTCACTTCTCAGCCTTCCAATATCTACATGTTAAGCATAAGACAAACATACAAATCACCTAAATCCAAGGTGATAAATAGAAGAGGAAGGCCCAGATTTGGTTACTCATGGGGTCATGATAATTTTGCTTTACAAGATAAAAGGGAGTGTATTTTATTACTAAAAGCATTAACTTAAGTAAGAAAAGCAGCAAAGTCTCTTTCTAAGGAAACAGATCAAGATGTATCTGGTTAAGACCTCTTCGGTGTGTCTTCTAATCTTCCATCTCTCTGATCCCTGATGGGGTAACCTGTATGCATTCCTTATGGGAATAGCTTTCTTTTCATCTGCTTCCTAATGTGTGACTATGATTCTCTTTATTATGAGGCTGTTTTCAGTCGAAAGAGCTTTGAGGTTTTAAAAAGGAGTAAATGGCCAGGTGTCAATGAGAGCTATAATCAAGCTGATGTTGGGTCAAAGGAGAGTGGAGACATCTCTAAAAACCTCATGGGGGAGTACAGACACAGAATACAGGTTTTGAATACCTAACAGTGTGTGACCATTATGTGCTACACATTTTATGAGCAATAGTCCCTTCAATGCCCACACAGCAGAGGAAGTTGAGGTTCAGAGGGGACCTGTGCAGTCTCTCAGCTGATTAGAAGAGAGAGGAGCCTCAGGATGAACTGGTTCTAAGTGCTCATCACGGTTCCCACAACTGAGATAAAGAGGTGCTAAAGGGAAGCACAGAGAAACCTGAGAGTAGATGATGGAGCCCCGTGAATCACTCTCTGGGCACGGACTGGCTTTTAATAAAATCAGATCCTTCCCTCCAATTGGTGTCCTCCTCAATAGAAGGACACACTGCCATTTATATTTAAGACTTGGGGGTGCTTTTCCTCCTGGCAGTTAGAGCTATTGGTAAAATAAACAGGAGCTAAATAGCAACCACAGTTTTCGGGTGTTTTTATGTCTAGATATTTTCATTTTTAACTGATTTCTACACTTGATAATACACAAGAGACCATCGGGTTAAACTCCTCCTTGGCCTCCACAACTGAAACATTTAAAGCCAGTTAAGAGTGTATGCTCCCAGTTTTTCTCCACTCCACGGGAAGAATAAACGCTTATTTTCTAGGACGGTAGCAGGAGCCCCTTCATGAAAGCCTGGTGCTGGTCACAGTGACTGTCTTTCAAGTGATGGATGGCCCTGGTGCTTGGGAGGTACTCCAGTGTTGCTATTTGTTTTAAAAGTGCTCAGACCAGTGCCACAAACCACTAGACTATCAGGTTGTTACAACAAATACCAATAAAAGATACAACTGCTCTGGGGATTAGTGGGTTTTCAGAAAGGTGGCTTTATGCTTGTACATTGTATGATAGGTTGCCTAAAACAGATTGTTTATTTACCAGGGAGAGAAGCCGATTAATTCTGCAGTAAAAGGAGTTTAATTTGTTAAACAATCTGAAGGAAATTGTGAAAATACCAACTTTAAGGACATGACGAGTTTCTGTTTCTTCTATGTGACTTATTTTGCTTCCCAAAGTACTGGTCACTATTAGACCTCTGCCCAAGAGTTGTTCCAATTTAGGGAGCATTTACATTTTCCAAAGCCTGCCCATCTGTTTTGATCTCATCCCTCAATTTTCTATTTGGTGAATTCCATAGCAAATTTAAGTTAATTGGCATTACCTTACTGAAGTTATTAGTTAGAGTAGGTTAAATTGCAATTCAATTTTGCTGTTGCTCTGAACATATAACAAGTGCTCACAGGTGGCTATTGTAGGAGATAAGGGTAGATAAAGAACACCTCTGTCATCTCAGAAAGTTCATTGGACAGCCTTGTCATCTTCATTCACCTGCCTAAAAGGGGGAGAGATTGTGGAGGAGGCAGAGTCCCTTTTACAAAGTCTTGACCTTGACTTGGTATATTACTTCTCTTCATATTTTATTGGTGGAAATGTCTTTGACTTCATGTCTATGCAATAGGACTCGTGTCTTAGTCTGTTTGGGCTGCTATAACAAAAATTCCAGGGTGTGTGGTTTAACCAAGAGACATTTCTTTTTCACAGCTCTGGAGGCTGACCATTCAAGGTCAAGTCACTGGCAGATTGAGTGCTTGGTGAAATGACTCTCTTCTCACTGCATCTCACATGATGGAAGGAGTGAGGTTGTCTCTGGAGCTCCTTCTGTGAGGTCACGAATCCCTTTCTTGAGATCTCCACCTCCATGACATAGTTACTTCCCAGTAGTCCCCATCCCAATACCATGATACGGGGGATTATGTTACAATTTATAAATCTGATGAGGGGTCATAAATATTCAGTCCACTATGCCTACATAGTAACAATTCTATACTAGGGACAGTAGGGATGACATTTTAGCAGGCAGATAGCCATTTCCACCACACCAGGCAAATAAAGCAACTCTGGCCTAGGAGAGACACTTTTAGAAACAGATTGGGATTTGGGCCTGCTTCTGACATTGAGTAAGTCAGCTATCCTGACTCCGTATACTCATTTTTAAAAGGTAATGTGGTAATACCTAATTCTCAGGACATTTGTCTGAATTGAATATTAAAACATGTACAGGGTACATCCTGGTGGAATAAAGGGCAGAGGCTACATACATCTCAAGAACCGAGGTTTGTGTCTCGGAGCTGTGGGCAACAATCCAAATGTACAACTAAATAAAAGAAATGAGGTGTCTCTTCCTCTTTCTTCCTGCCTACCTCTGCTCTCCTTCATTTCTCCTACACCTTCCTTAAAAAAAAAGGGATTACTTAAAATTATGTGTAATATAGAAATGTAAATGTGCTTTAAAGTTCATATATACGTGTGTATACAAATTTATGCACACACATATATAAATATAACACCACGTGACAGATTGCATGACTGACCTCAATTCTTCGTCTTTCCCTGAAGCCTTGACTTTTTCCATGAGACTTTGTAGTTCCATTTCCTCCCTGAATCTGGGTTGACCGTGTGTTTGTTTTGGTCAATGCAGTGAGGAGAAATGTGTCAATTTTGAGACCAGGCCTTAACAGACCCTTTGGGTGTCCACCAGCGTAATGAGAAAAACATGCTTGCTGGTCTCAAGAAGTAGGCAGGGGAACACATGGAAGAGTGGTACCAGCTGTCCTTCTTGAATCAACCAGCCCTCAGCAAATGCATGATTAAATAAATTCTTACTATCTGCAATAAGGCATTGCTATTGCTTATTGTACACTATTGTTTAGTGATAGAAAACAACAGCAACTGATATGTATATCTCTATTCACTTAAACAACTTTTAACATTTTAATGAATAAATCCGTGTGAAAGTCAGCAAAGAAAAAGTTTGGCTTGAAATATATATATTTTATATCCCTGGTGCTTTTCATATGGCACTTTGAAAAGGAGAGCTTAAAAGATGTAGCAAACAGCAATAACAAATAAGATGAGATTAAAGAACAAAGAGAAAAAGAATTATATGATCAGTGTTCTAAGTAAGGGCCAGATAGCAAATGTTGATTCTACTACTCTCCGTTCTGCCTTTGGGGTGTGAAAGCAGTTATGGACAATGTGTAAGCAAATTAGTATAACTCTGTTCTAACAATATTTTATTTACAGAAATAGGCAGAAGGCCAGATTTGGCTTGTAAGTTTGTAGACTCCTGCTCTTAGGCATGATAATTATAGGTATGGAGATAGATAAACTTAGAGATGACAAATTTAGACCATGCCTAATC
Organism: Solenodon paradoxus; assembly: GCA_004363575.1. Classification (NCBI taxonomy): domain Eukaryota; kingdom Metazoa; phylum Chordata; class Mammalia; order Eulipotyphla; family Solenodontidae; genus Solenodon; species Solenodon paradoxus. Next base: position 640,453 of record RJWH01000047.1, read on the forward strand.
CATATACTATAAATAATATAGTATAACATTACAAAAATAATACAAAACTCGAAGACATGAAAAAGGTTTAATATTCTGGTTGTGAAGGACAGCAGGGTTAGAGTTGTCAGATTGAATGAGATCATCTAATTTAAGTGATTAAACTGAATGTTCCGCAAATAGGGTGTGCTCTAGCACTATGAATTATTATTAATGTAAAAGCAATATAAAAATAGGCTCATGGGTTTAATAACAGAATTGTAAAACAACCTTAAAATGCTACTCAGTTAAAATCAATTGAACTAAAATAAATAGAAGACAATATGAAAGAGTGAATCAACTCTAAAGTATATTGTGCTACTTCTGCTTCAACAGCTTGCCATATTTTATCAAGAAATTATTTCTGCCATCCTTTGGAATCCCTTCATCCATGGGTTTATTTAGGTCAAGATGTTGGTCTTCAACATCTGAACTTCTTGGAGAGAAAATTTGAAAATCTAGCCAGTCTTCAACAAACCCTAGTGTTGCTCACACTGGGAGTCATGAGAGACATTTTAGATCTTGCCATTGGCTTATTAACACAGGGTGTGTTCAGCTACTCCAATGTTGTTGGTACCAAATCTTGGACCAGTTCCCTTTGAGCTGGCTACCACCAATATGGCAGAATTGGCACCAATACTGTTGTGAGAGGGGAGCGTATGGGAGCATCAGGGAGTACTGCTCCCTGGAAGCCATATTCTTTCCATTATCTCTTTATCATTCCCACAGTTGGCTCGAAATATATCGCACCCCTACTCCTATTTCCACCATCTTTCTGCACTGATCATTTACTACTCAAAATTCCTTACAGTTTTCAGCAGTCTAAGGTCTGAGCTGTTCAGAATTATCCAGGGTCACTGTGATGATTCATTTTGTTTGTCAGATTGGGTTAAAGGATGCCCAGATAGCTAGTAAAACATTATATCTGGGTATATCTGTGAGGATGTTTCTGGAAGAGATTACCATTTGGTTCAACAGGTTGAGTAAAGAAGACTGTCTTGTCCAATGTGATTGAGCATCAACTAATTGTAGAGGGCCTGAAAGGAACAAAAATGTGGAAGAGGGATGAATTTTCTCTCATTTTGAAGTGAGTCATCCATCTCTCCCGTTCTGGGACATGGGTGCTCGTTCTTAGACTTTCAGACTAACCTTCCACCTTCTGGACGTGGGGAGTTACATCATTGACTCCATTTCCTTCTCAGTCTTTGGACTTGGATTGAATGACACCGTTAGTTTTCCAGCTTAAATACTGCATTTGGTAGGATTCTTGGTCTCCATAACCATGTCAGCCAATACTTATAATAATTCTCCTTTAACATGGGTATCCTTGAGGCTCAGGTTGCTCAGAGGCTAGGCACATACCACGTGAAGCCCGAGGACCTGTGCTCAGTTCAGGGTGAAAAATCAAAATAGGCAACCAAGCAGATAAATAAAGGTGCTTCTTCCTCTTCCTTCCTTCCTTCCTTGAAAAAAATACTACATCTTCCTCTAACTTCCTCCCTAGGAGGGAAAAAACAACCTTTAATATTCATCTCTATATACCCTATTGCTTTTGTTCCTCTGGAGAACCTTAGCCAATACAGTCATATTATTACATACATACTATTAATAAAACATTTATATGTATTTTATTTATTTTTAAATGTAAATGAAACAAAACAAAAAGAAGAAAGGAACAGGCAAAAATAGCCCCTTCTACCACATGGTTCCATCTCCCCATTCCCTTCTCTGGTGATCTCAACTCTGTAAAACATTAATAAAATAACATGTACAATGAATGGAAATCTATACAGATAATAGTTAAATCCACTGAAGAAATTATTAAAGACTATGAACAGATATTTTATAAATAAAGAAATACAAATTCTGATAAATCCTTCAGTCCCCTGCAGGATAAAATGCCACCTGAAACCTCCCTCTTTAGTTTGACTATTTCGATGTGGCCCTTTTGTGTTGAGGAGCTAGGAGACAGGCATGTTGGCATTCTCGCCAAAAGAGGAACTTTGAAGATGACAAATGCCACAGGCTTCTAGCTAGAGATTGACTGGTGGTTAAAAACCTTTGACTAAAATGTTCATTTTTCAAAAGAAATCAAAGCACCAGTTCTAATAACACCCCAAAGCAATAAGCCTTGATAGGTGATATTTATCAGATGGACCATAAATTGAGGAATATGCCTTTGTAAAACTATACAAGGTGAGAGTTGTACTCAGTGGTTTCAAGAAATAACAGTTTTTTTCCCCCTTTATGCAACTCGTAATAAATTATCTTTGTAGGAAAGAAGAAATTACAAACAACTGGGGAGGTTAAGAATCTGGACTCTGAATCAGACAAACTGAGTAAAATCCCAGTCCTGCCACTTACCAGTGTGACCTTGGGGAGTATTTCCACCTCTCAAAATCTCAGGTTCCTCATTTGAAAAAAAGGAAAAGAATAGCAGCTCTCTCAGGGGTTTTATGTGAATATTCAGTGAGGTCATGTGAAGTGCTTAGCATGCATAGTGAACTCTCAATTAATGTCAGTTATCATTTTTATTGCTCATAATCCCACCATTTATATTGCTGCTATTCACATTTTGATGTGTAGGGGGCTCCTAATTATCTGAATATTTATTACTTGAGTCATGGCAATTATGGAGTTGTTAGACTATAGCAGCATAAAAATATCACTAATTAACAGACCAATTATAAAATGTCTGTTTGTAGATACCCTTTTCACCCTCATCCTTGTGTCCAGCCACCCAGGATATCACTATCTGACCTGCCAGTGCCCAAACAGGGCAAAGTGAAATGTGAAACTGTGAATCTTGCAAAGGATGTATGGTTTCCTCTATGTGATGTTGGGAACTTATATTGAAAAAGGAGGACCTGGCTAAGTTAACAATAGAAGAAAGAAAAATCAACCACGATATGAGAGAGAGAGAGAGAGAGAGAGAGAGAGAGGAGAGAGAGAGAGACCTTATTTCTAGCTAGACTATTCTTGATTTTTCTAGATAGACTCGCCCCTGTGATTGCATCTTGCTGTGTCCATGACCATCAGAGTGTACACATTAGGGTGAGTTCTCTGATATAAACAAATCCTAAAAATATAATAGAAGAAACCAAGGTCTATGGAGACACTCTTTTGTCCTCCCCTAGTATTCCAGACCAGGTAATGGGGGATTATTATTGATTCTGTAGAAATATAACCTATTTTTTAAATTAAAAATTGGGTCTCTGCCTTTTCTTTTCTATTTTTTTTTTTTTGTGTGTGTGTGTACAAAGGTTTTTGTTAATAAATTCCACTGAAAAATTGATGACAATTATGCTCATTCCCCCAAAAGTTACGTGCAAATTCAAAGAAGGCCCAATGAGTTTCATTTGCAGATCACAGGTTAAGAAATTACTTTTTAATTGTTATACTCTCTCTTTTGAAAGGAAAGGTGCAGGCAGGAATGAAGACAAGTAGGCAGACAGGCAGTAAGAGAGAGGAGGGAGAAGCATCTTATTTTAATTTTAGTTGTTCATATTGAATGTTCTCCCCAGACTCAGGATGTGAACCCTGGCCTTTGGGATGTAGGTGGACTGTGCTGCTTCAGAAGCAAGTGACCTAACTGCTACTCCACCAATACACACCAATTGTCACATTTCAAATATCTGAAATTACGCATTCCTGAACTAGGTTTGGGTGAGCTTTAATTCATCAAGTGCAGACTGAGCATTTGTCCTTTGCCTACATCTCTAGGAGTTAAAGGAGAAGCACTGGACATAGTGACTGAGCTTCAGCTAAAATAAGGGAACACCCAGTGGGTGTAGACGGATGTTGTGAAGTAGACACGATTGGTCCCCACAGGGAAGGAACTATGCAAAAAAGGTCATCTGCAGAAGGTATTAGGCTCCTGCCTATAATGTGGGGAGGTGAAGTTTGAGGCCCAGCAGCATTCTCTGTCTCCTGGAGATCAGGATGTGAAAGTAAGCAGAAAAACACAGACGGGAGAAAGATGTCTTACACACTCTCCTTCAGGGCCCAAACTGGTGACATGTTTATAAAGAACTGGTCTAATCATTCTGTCTGCTTCTTCCTCACCCCCCGTGGAGACTGCAGTTGCCATGGGTTTCTGTTGCCTTGTTACGTGTAACTGGAAAAGTACGTGATTTTGTAATAAAAATAAAAACTGAGAATGAGTGAATCTACATGAGGGGAAAAGCAATGTTGTTTACTTAAAAGCATACACACACACACACACACACACACAAATATGGGACTTCAAAAGGATTTACAGGGGTAGCTCCTGGCTGGCACTGGTGTTCTTTATGACTTCTCTCTTATTAGGATACGGTGGAGACCATCGGCCAGGCTGCATGACGTATTTCTGCACAACTTCTGTAAGGCGCAACTCTGCTTACTGTAAATTCACTGTGCAAATACTTGCTGTAAATGCGTTCTCCTCATTCCTTCTGCAGTTAGTGGGGGTCTCATGGGCCTTAACAGTTTTCAGCAGGTGGGCATGGACTGTTACGAAGAAGAATCCTTCCATGTCGTTTTACATCCCCTTCCTCTCACAATTTCACTTCTACTTTTCACTGTGATAGCATGAGTTAAAAGGCTTCAACTTGCTGTCTTGCCAAAATTTTGCTGTTTAGCTATTTGATCTTCGGTGCAAATGGATTCCGCCTGCAGGTTAACACAGACACACCTGACTTGGTTGAAAAACAGGAAGGCTGAGAGGAAACTGGAGACAAGACCAAAACATAGTTAGAAGCCAATATAAGATAGTGGTGACCAAAATCTCCATTATGTGGTCATTTAACCTGGGCAGCATTATACAGGAAGGATTGATGCCAAAGGGAGATGGGAGTGCTGTTTTGAAGTCTAGGTAATAATCACCTTCCTCTGAAGGACAGGGTGGGTCTGAGAAGGAGAATGGAGGGTAGAGGTGACATGTATTTCCTAGGAAGGCAATGAGATACAAGGCACAGAGCATGGGCCTTACATTCATTACACAAACATTTGCTGAGTGCCTCACGTGGGGTTCAGGTCACTCAAAGAATCCATGACAGAGTTAGGCGGGTGAGCAAGCAGAGATTTAATTAGAGGGTAAAGGGAAGGAGCCAATCAAGGGAGGTTCAGACCTCATGGGTTCAGGGTCGCTCCACATATCAGACAGGCACAGCCAGTAAGAAAGTTGGGGGTCCATTAGTGGGGATCAGAGAGAGAGGATGGAGTCACCAAAGGAGGCTGAGACTCTGTTTGCCTTGCCTTCCGGTGGCCTGGATTTTTAAGGGAAAATCCCACTTGGTGAGGAAGGGGGATGGAGAGAGGAGTCTGCAGACCAGGTTTCAGTTCCTGATTGGCCAAGGTGACAATGTCCTTTGAAATTATTGGTGGTCTTCTTCAACTTGTGTCATTCCTTTGTTTCTTAGTGGAGGGTCCGTCCTGGTCACATACTATGCATCTCACATGTGAAACTCATCCATCAGCTTTCCTTATCGATCCGGATGCATCCACAACTGGGTGCTGGAGCCAGAGGCGATTCACTGTCCTGGTAGTTAAACTTCAATCCCTGGCCTAAGGCTTGCTCTTGTGGGGATCTGACACCTCACATGTCAGGCTCCATTCTAGGTCTAGGCACAGAGTGGTGGACAGAAGAACCCAAACTTCAAGTGCATGAATGCCAGCGTGGGACTTGTGTTGCAGCCTGGTTCTACAAATGATTATTTCTGTCACATGAAGAAGAGGACTAAACCCCATGAGTCTCAGATTCTGTATCTATGTGACTAAATCATAGCTAACTCAGGGTTGAGTGAAAGATAAAATAAATGAGGTACCATCACTGAATTGTTTAATAAGGAAGACCTGCTTTTGTTTTTGTTTTTGTTTTTTAAAGGAAAGGTATAGGCAGAAATGAAGGCGAGTAGGCAGGCAGGAAGAGAGAGGAGGAAGAAGTGCTTCATTTATTTTTATTTCATTGTTCATATTGGTTATTCACCCCAATCCCAGGTCTTGAACTTCAGACCTTGGGAACTTCAGACCTACATTTTGATGTCAAGTTTAGGTACTATTCCAACTGGTGAGTGACAGAATATATGATTTTTGTTGTTTTGGGGGACCTGGTTTTAAAATATCAAATCTTGGGAGAAAAGAGTGGTTATTGGCTAATAAAGGCTCCAATAAGTCAGGATGTCACCTGTCTTGCTCCTCTCGGAAGGTTAGAAAGTCCGGAATTACATGCAGCTTTGTCTCTGGGGAGAAAATACCAGGAGCAAACAAGCTGATGAACTAAACGCTACAGAGGAGACAGCTGTTTGCACCAGGCTCTGTGGACGATGCATTGCTTCAGGGGACAGGTGTTACTCACCTATGACTTTAAGGATCTGGTGTGTTTTACGCTCAGAGGGTGAAAGCATTGAATTTTAGAAGGCTTGTCGTTAATGAAGTTGTCTTTTCTGAAGTCCCAGTGTTTAATATCAACGGCAACTAACCATATTTCTCCTTAAGATCTTCGTCTCGAAAGCTATGGAAATTTTTCCCTTTATGTCTTTAAAAAGTTTCTATGTGGTTTATTGGTTGTAGTGACCTAAATACCTCATCAAGCTGCAATTAAGTCCTTGGGACTGAGCCATGTGCCTCTCTGGGAGGTAATTATAAAAGCTGGATTAATTTACGATTGAATTATTTAGGTAAGCATAAATATTGCAGAGGTAATTAGACCTCAGGTATTTCTTAAGGTGCGGATAAATCAATTTGCATTGTGTTCCTCTGGTCCTTTTCAGAGGAAATGTTTGACAGGAAATAGAAATCTTTGTCAAAAGGCAAAAATACCCCAAGAATCCATTCGTCCATTAATTTTCTTTGCTCTCTAAACATACCCTGTATAGTAATTTCGTGTGTTATTGTAATTCTTTCCAACTGCCAGAGATAATAAGTCAAAAGACATTGAGAGTTCTCTTGTCAATACCAGGAAGTCAATCTTCTGTCTATTCCGGTATAATTTAGCACAGTGAGAATCAACTGATTTCACAGATATTAACTTTATCGAATATACAAACGGAAGTGTTATAGGGAAAATAATTTCTCAGTGAGCAGCAGAGATAACTTAGCAATCAGGAAATGCAATCTCCTTTTGGTCTCAAAACTTACTCAAAGGCTGGAGGAGGCCTGGAATCCACCCTCCTCCTCCCCCACAAAGCGGTGATTTACAGAAATGAAACCGGCGGGATGCATATTATGCAAACGCTCTGGGGAAGTGAATCATAGCACATCCAAACTAAAATTGATGGAGCTGTAGTGAAAATAAAGTTATTAAATTTGTGGTGAAGGGAAAAATGCAAAAGGTAACACTTTAACTGTATCTCATATATAAAACCAATCAACTATTTCTGAACTTGTTACTTGCAGCCCTTGCATTCTCTGCCCTTCTTACCCCACCATATACTTCCAACCTCTGCCTTAATTTGGAGGCTTCTCCTGTCAGGTATGTCAGGATTTCAGATCCTTTATTTTTATTCCAGCTCCAGATTCAGAGCTGCATCTGATAGTTTTGTTTTATCACCAAACCCAGCTTGCAGACCTTGTTCAAAGTCACCCCGATTTAACCTATTCAGGTACCATTTTCCAGAGCAGTTGAACATGTGACAAATCGATGTCATCTTTATTGAGATCTTTCTTACGGTAGATAGAGTGTAGCATCCTAAGTATAAAATATGAAGAGCTAGATGGTGAAGGACAGGATTGAATTGTTGGTGGTTAACGTACTGTATTGCACACAGATGTTGATTAACCTTAAATCATGACAATGTGATGATGCAATCTTCCTTCAACATGTTTTTTTAAAAGTCCTTAATAGAAATGAACAAACGTGTGCATTGTAGCACATTTAACACAAGTTACTGGAAGTAAGGCACTTCTCTTCATGATGCTTCCATAATGAAAGTCATTTTTGATTCACATCGGTGCTTTGCACATTGTTGGTGAGAAATAAATGGTGCATTATTTAGGGAATACAAAGAAGGATGAGGATGTCAAGAGTACAAGCTCAACAATTGACTGTAAGTGAAGGCTCTAAGGAAGCCAGAGCACAAATTCTTATCCTGCTCAGCGCTAAGGGATAATATATGAAAGGGAATGACTGTGGAAATGCAGATCTTATCACAGCATTCCTTGGTTTAAGACATGTATGGCTTCCCACTGCTTTTGGTGGAAGAGATTAAATCCCCTCAGGAACTGATAAGGTCCTGCATTGTCTAGTCCCTATTGATCTCTCCAGACCCATTTGGTTACCTGTGGCAACTAGCTACTTCCTTAAAAACACTGCTTTTTCCTACACCAGGAAAATGCATTCTTCTCTGCCTGTGGGAAATTCATGAGCTCCTTCCCAATCCATGGACTCCTACTTTTGTTCAGTTCTGAGCACAAACTTCATTTCTTTCTCTTATGGGAGACAGTTCTCTGTGGTTTTTTAAAATTCCTCCTTGGTCCAAGACTTCTGAACAAGGAACATGTTCAAATAACCAACAACCTTGAAAACTAGAGATAGTGTTTCCGTAGAGAGGCTGAGACATAGCTCCCTGCCTCCACCCTGGGAGTGAAAGCCCTTTCCTTTTCTGCCCTGAAGACACATCCCAAAAGAGTAATGATGATTTTTCTCTTCTCTGGAGGAGATTCATTTACATTAATCATGTACATTAATATCTGTTTCTATTCAGAGGGGTGAATGGGCAGACAGAGAGCTTTAGAAAAATCAGTCTCCAAGAAGCTGAGGTTCCTCTCCTGTGGTGTACCGATTGCAGGAACAGGTCATATCTGTCTCTAATCCTGTCACACTGCCAGGAGATTGGGATGTGAGGAGGAGATAATACCTCGATCTTACTTTGGGTACAAATAGCAAATAACCACATCTCTGAACTGGGAGCTTTATCTGTGTCTTCCTTCCATCCTCATAACTATGTAAGACTGACAGGCTGGCTTGTTAACTGGTGAGTTGAATAACATTTAAGATCTTTCCTACTTTCTATCACAGCACTAATTTATGACCTGTATCACACTCAGTTTTATATTCATTCCCTAACTATTTGATCAATGCTAATCTCTCCCAGTAGGGAGAGAGTTTGTTCAATGTTCCTTACCCCCTCCCACTGCCACTCCCATGTCTATCTCTTCCCTAAAACAACACCCAGCATTTGCTAGGAACTCAAGTATTTCTTGAATGTGGAAGATGAGGAAAGACTGATTGAGAGAATAAAGAGCTACTTCATAGGGAAGGAGACATTTGAAGTGGGTAGAAAATAGATGCTGGAAGCAGGATGTGCATGCTTGGCGGTCAACACTGAGGTCGGGGGGAGCAGGGTGGGTCTGTGTGACCTGTTCCTGGTGACTTGAGCATGAAGCAGCGTGTGAGGGGTAATAACGAGAGGGAGTCATTTTCTCAGCAAATGTCATTCTATTTATAAAAACAGTGAAAGGCACACAATTCTGAAGGCTAGTGGAAGTGAAAGACTGGCAGGTTTGTAGGGATTTTATTTCAGCAAGACCAGATGGAGAAGGGAAGCTTACGTTGGTTATGTTTTTTAAACACAGTGAAGAAGTAGGTTTATAGCTTACATTTCCCGCCTTTTCCCTGGAGGTAGATACAAGAAGGAGGAAGATATGATTTGAGGCACACTTAGTTTTTTTGGGTTTTTTTTTTTTTTTTTTTTTTTTTTTGAGTATCTAAGCTGAATTTAGTTTTGGTTAACCCCAAGGCATTTTAATTCAAGTTTGTAAATGAGGAAATGGAGACTGGGATGACTCTGCAGGCTATGGGCTTCCTTATTTGAGCATACATTTGATAATTTCTCTGAGATTTAGGGTTTTTCTTAAAGAAGGTAATGCATGTGTGCTCCCTGGGGTCTGGTGAGGCCTCTAGGCAATAATTCCTCCAGTTATAAAATTAATATGTAGATTGAGCTTAGTTTGAAATTAAGAATGCTTTTGTGTTCTATTTGTTCCTTTATTTAATTCAAAAAATGAATTATGAATTAAGAAATGAACTCTCAGGAATACTCATGGGAAAAGGATAAGAATGCTTTTGAATCATGTCTCAAAAATCACAAGAAAATATTTTCTCTATTTGTTTTCAATAGGAAAGTGGGCAATTTGAAATAAAATGGAATACATAGAAAGGAAAGAAAAATCCTTGCTCAGTGATTGTCTTCAGCTATAATATGTTTGAAATTATCTTTTTCATGGGATTTTCATGAATAAACCTCTTACCTTTTGATATTTTAGGGAACTTGTTAAGTTCTGGATTTTTCTGAATGCGGTAGTATCTATAGAGTTTTTGCTGCTTGTCTTTTTAACTAAGTGGCCACAGATATCTGTGCCTCTTGAAAGTAATACAGTTGGCTTTTTTTTTAAATGACTTTTCAAGTTCTTTTCTAATTTCTTTTTCTATGGATATACGCGGGTTGATCCTCATAGGAATTTTCCCCTTGCTAAACTGTTTTCATTAATCTCTTTTGGAGAGAGAATTTAGGTGAAGAAAGTTGGTTAGAATTATTTATAAAGTAAATGTAGATCAACTCTGAGTGATGGCTGAGGAAGCTATATCAGTTAGGATCAGGCTGAGCAGTACATAAAAGAAAAATCCATAATAACACTGGCTTATATGAGATAGATATTTATTTCTCACGTAGCATAAAACCGGAAGTCGGTCATTCAGGTCTAGTATGAGGCTTTTGGCTGATTTTATGTGTCAAAGATGGCTGCAACAGTATCTTCTGCTCCTCTTAAAATAGGATCTTGACCTTCCTTGTCTCCATTCTCCAGAGGTGATGCTGAGACCCCTTCTCCTTGAACCTGGACAGAACTCCTGATTACCTCAATCAACAAAGTATAGCAGAAATGATACTTTGTATCTTTTGAAGCTGAGTTTCAAAGGACTAGACAACATCTAGTTTCTGCTGCCCTACCATAAGGAAGCCCAGGTCACACTGGGAAGCATGAGCAGGTGTTCTGACTTACAGCTGAAGCTGAGATCCCAGACAATTATAAACATTAATCTTCACTTATGTGAGCTCGGAAGACTTCAAGATGACTCCTGCTCCACATGAGAAATCCCGAGCAAGAATTGCCTCGTAGAGCCTTGTCAAGGTTTAGAAAAATGAAAGAAAGTGATAGTAAACAATTATTGTTTTTTTTATGCCACTAGGTTTCCAGTGTTTATTATTCAGAAATAGAAGCTTGTAGGTACCTCCAGCTCCTCCAAACTCTCTACTCTGTAATCTTTAGCCTGAAACTTGCCTCTCAGGTGTTAAAATGCTGCTAGAGCTCCAGCCATCACATCAGCCTTCCAGGCAGCAGAATGGAGGTATGGTGCTTCCATTAGGGCAGACTTCTTGGAAGTTTCTTACAATATTTCTAAGTTTTATTCGCCACAATTTAGTCGCATAGTCACTCAGAAAAGGGTGAAAAATATTATTTTGGGTTATAATGTACCTAAGTAAAATTTGGGCTGTTTGAGGAGGAAGAGCAGAATGTTTGTTTGATTAGATAAATGGTAGATTTGAGGACTTCCTCATAAGTCAGATACATGAGCCTTAATGTATAGAAGCTCACACTATTTTACCAGATTCTCATAGCTTTGGTCGATGGCCAGATGACTTCTATGTATAACTTTCACTATAACTGGAATTCATTATGCTTATTCAGGTGTTTTTTTGTGCTGCTATGGTAATTATAAGCAATACCTGAAAGGTTCTTCAAACTTCCTTTTAAAATAACCACAATTAACCACACATATGTTGGCACCAAATTAAGTGGCGACAGGTTCCATTTTTACTGCAACATCGTTAGGATAAGATTTTGAAAAGCATGCCAGTCTTCTCATATTCCACCCACTGAAGTAATGAGGAGAAGACTTTTACTAAAGCCAGTGAAGGCCCTTACTCAGGGACTGTTAGTTCTCCCCAGGGAATGAAAGGTACCTGTCTTTCTTTTGCTCAAAAATCATCTTCTGTGTCAGCACCAGAGGTCCTGTGTTCCCTAAATAAGAGGTGGTAGAGGATAGTCATAAGGCCTTGCATCCTGGGATATTTCATTGCTTTAGAAAGACCGGCATATAAAGGCAGCACTAAGGAAGAGAGGCCAGGGCAGAGCGAGCTGGGGTGGTAGGGATGGAGTGGGCACAGTCCTTTGTGGACAACTATTCAGTGTGGGACTCAGAACACATGTAGGAGAAGACCCTACGTATATCCAGAGAAGACCCTGAATGAATGCCTGTAGGTTCCACAGCTGTCCAAGAGGCTGGGATACTCACAGAGAAATGATTTAGTCTCTAAGTGGTCCGGGAGGGGACCTTCCCCCATGCTGTGCGCAGGGGGCGCGGGTGCGGGGAGAGAGAGAGAGAATGTGTCTCATTCAGAGGGCAGTAAACAACATCCCCCTAAACCCAACCAGTTGAAGAAATTCACAAATAAAAGCCTTACCAAACCTAACAGATATCAATTTTTATTGGTTTTTTTAAAGGATAAAGCTAAAAAAATAAAAGAAGACTGCTGGGTGTATCTCAAGGTCATTAAATATTCTGCTTAATCCGTTGCTATTCCTCAAATACACCTACAGGTCGGTGTGATGAGAACGGATGTTCAGCATGAAAGCCCACAGACAGTGCAAGATTTTCAACCATCACATACTCAGTTCTGTTCTCTGTGTTCTATTTACTAAAGCGGAGAAGCAGACATTTAAAAAAAAAGTTTCCCATAATAGGAGTTGGTTGCAGCTTCAGAGACCTGGTACTCTCCCTGATTGCATTTATATACCGGTGTAATTAGGAGTTCCACCAGCCAGCAGCCCAGAGAATGCCATGTGTAAGTGGAAAATGTTGAATGTGTGCTTTGGGGTGACTTGGAAATGGCAAAACATACACTGAAAGAGCAATTTTTCTAATCACTTCAAAATCTCCACACTTCCGCTGACAATGGTCTGTCTTTGTATCTGTTTATGTACCCAGTTTTTGCTACTATATGGTCTGTCTTTGTATCTGTTTATGTACCCAGTTTTTGCTACTATATACACTACCTTTTAACACGGATCAATGGAGATGCAGGCTCATCGAGTTTCCTGCGTTCCTCTTCACTGTGTGCTTGACTTCTCTGCCGCAGCAGATGCTGCTCATGCTCTCCTTGTTCTTGCAAGTCTTACCGTGTCGTTGGAGGCTGCTGAAATCACTCTAACAGCGCATCTCACAGGCTGAGGGTTTGTACTGGCTGCTGGAGCCAAATTGCCCAAGCACCCAGCAAACCAGAATTGCTAGGACGAGGCCCTCCTGCTCCCCTCAGACTCAACCAATGACTGATGGATAATGGGGTATAATTGGTGTATAAATGCCCTCGCTTTCTCACACTGGGTACCCCAATTCTGAGATGTTTGTTTTCCACAGCAGTCCAGATTTTCCTCCCCATGGCAGCCGCTGGGGACGGGATTGGTCCATGGTTCAGACTCACTGCGGGCTGTTCTGGTAACTCGGGTAGCTCCTCCTGATATATCATTCATTCTGACTATTTTTAATCTTTTAAAGAGGAAGAAAGGCAGGCAGGAAAGAAGGCAGGCAGGAAGCAGGCAGGAAGAAGAACTGTATTTGTTTATTTAGTTACTCATTTTAATGGTCCTGGGCTGTGAATCCGGGTCCTTGGGCTGCATGTGGACTGCATCCCAGGCACAGGCTTAACTCCTGAGCCACCAGGGTGCACTCATTCTGACTCTTAAGCACATGCTCTGTTGAGATGCTTGACCAGCTCTTTGAACACAGGCTCTGCTTCCATGAAAAGCAGAGGTTTTCTCGAAAGCAACAACCTTCTCTCCTAGGCTTTGAATTTCTCCTGGTGGTGGGTACTTTGTAGATGCTTCCCCTATGCTTGTGTTTGGAAGTGTATACAAGTGAACCTTGAACAATGCAGGGGTTAGTGGTTCAGAAACCCTTGCACAGTCAAAAATCCATGTACAGCATTCAACTTCCCTCCAGTTGAACTACTAGCAGCCTACTTTTGACTGAAAGCCTTGCCGATAAACAGTTGAAGAACACTTGTTTTGTTTATCATTATATACTGTACTTTTACTATAATGTAAGACAGGAAAAAGAACATTTGAAGATATCGTAGGAAGAGAAAATATATTTATAATGTTGTACTGCATGGATACCATAAGCTTACATCACCTATTCATAAGAGAGTCCTCCTAGAGGTGGATCAATGCTGCTCAATCCATGATTCCAGGGTGAAGTGTGTACTGATTTTGATGTATACGTTATTTCACATGTTGTGTGCTTTTCCTTTGACATCAGAGTCAGAGCTGGGATAGTTATTTGTTATGTTAAAAATATCTTTAAACTTCTTTAATTCCAAGTTTGTATTAGGACTAAACTCAGGCAGAAGTTCATCTTTGCACTAATCAGGAAGCATGAGAGCATGTGAAGTTTGGAATACACAGAATTGAATGGAAAATACTTGCAGAGAAGCTTTTATTTGTTTAAAATACCACCTCATATATATTTATACAGTAAGCAAATGGAGACTTGCTTGTTTTTTTTTTTTTACAATAATTACAGACCTTTCTTATCTAATCACTGATGCAGAATTTTTGCCAGGTGACATCGGTTCTTTCATTGGCTGGGGTCTATGAAACATCTCTTTACTCATTTTGGTGTTGTCTTGGGTTGTCCGACTGGAATCTGGACTCTTTGGTGCTATTTTATCGGTGTGTGTTTTTAAAGAAGGGAGTGTGGGTTAAGCATGACATTTCCCATCACACTCATGGATAGTGTAATGGACACTTTTTGGGTGGCTGCCCAGTTTCAATTATTCAGTCTACTCTGATCATCAGCCTGGACTTCCAGCTGCCATCTGTCATGTCTGGTCCAATATGACCCTGCTCTCTTGGCAGTGGCTAAATTTTTTCAGTGATCTCCTCAGAGTGTAAACTGGGTCACTTATATTTTCTCTCCTGGGAATTTTAGAATTTTCAGCTAAAAACAATGGATCTGAAAGTCATTAAAATTGAATGATGTTTATTCCAACATTCCAGAGGCGTAGTTCTCAACCCTGGCTAAACGTTAAGATCAGCCTGGAGCTTTTTAAATATACTTATTCATGGGTCCTACCCTCAGAGATTCTGATGTAATTTGTTTGAGTTGAGCCAATGCATTGCCTGTGATCTCTTATGTAATCAAGGTTAAATATCATTGCTCCATGAGACATTGTTAGCAAAGTCCCTGGAGCATCACAAAATCCTTCTAGTGCCCTTCTAAAATACAACCCCACCCCCTCTCTCTCTCCTCTCCTCTCTCTCCGTGCCCCCATTTTATGTCTCTCTGTAGTCAGTCAGTATTTATTCCTTACTACTAGGATAACCTTAATTAATACAGATGATATTGGTATCAGAATTCTTTGGAATTTATTTTTTCATGGAAATGTAAGAATTTACCACGTAACTTCTTATTTTGCTGTTATGCATTGGGGTTTAAGAAATGTTACTTTGTATTTTCCAATACATTTTTTTTTTTTTTTTTTTTTTGAAGAGTCATGTATACTTGCTTTAAGAGACGAATATTTCTTTATGGTTTTCAGGCACTAATTCTATTATGCTACACTATAAAATATCTCATTTACCTTTCTTCTTTTCTTGGCTGTCCTTCCTTTTCCTTTTTTTTTTTTTTTTTTTTTTTTCCTTCACATGATTCCTAAGAGATGAGAAACTTGATTTATTGTAGCATTTGTGTTGCTTACTGTCAGTCTGCAAAGCCGTTGTCAACAGACTATCAATTCATAACATCAAATGTACATAGATTCACACGCACAATCAAATTTTAGTGTAACCAAATTGCCAAATGTCTTTGGCACAGCTGCCTTGTCAGTGACCAGCTGAGACTTCTGATTTGGGACTCAGTATGTGTATCTTCCCAGCTGTACCCACCAGCTGGCACACGGCACCACGCTGGCTCTGGGGTGTGCTGCGTTGGCCCCACAAACAGGCCGTTCACCCAGAAATAGAATCAGAGGGCTAATGTCTCCCTCTGCACTGTCAGCAAAAAGGCTCTTTCAAACTGGCTTGGGATAATTTTGCAAGTGTGAAGTAGATCCATTTATTAGTACAACTTATTTAAGATTGGGAAAATCCAGTGATTTTTAGTTAAAAATATTGCTTGTGAATTGCTATGAGAATTAGTTATGTTATTCCTGTCTTGAAATTCCATTACCCAGGACTGAGCCAAAGAGCTGTTGTGAGTCACTGATCTCCTGGTCAGCTGCCCAGGGCATTTGGAATGATTGTGCTGGTTTGGTCACTGTTCTTCTCACTGTAGAGCATGGCGTCCTCTGGAGTCTATGTTTGCAGTAAACTGTGCAGGGTGGAGAGGCAAATACTTGGATTGCATTTCACCCCAATAGGTCCCAGGAGCTCTGATTTAAGCAGGCTGAGATTTGATGGCAACTTACTGAACAAAGTGGTAAGATCATTTATCACTGTTACCTGAAGATATCCAGATTTCAGAAATGGTCATTCCTTTAATGCAAGCAAATCAAACATAATACACTCGGGCCCATTCCACATATAGCTGGGAATCTTAGTTTATTCATGTGATGGACGTGGGGGAGCTAAACTCTCTCTGGCACATCTTCCTTTAGGTTTCTGCTTTCTGATTATGTTTAATTTTTCTGCATTTCCAGCCTGTTTCTTCCCCTGTAGTTCTTTAATCAAATTCCATATATGGGAGACAATGTTGCCTTTTATTTTCACCAATTTTCTCTTAAGAACTCTGTCTAGCAGACTTTTCCTGGAAGTCTAGAAGTGTGTGTGTGTGTGTGTGTGTGTGTGTGTGTGTGTGTGTGTTTTGTGGGCTGAACTGCACCCCCCAAATCCATGTGTTAAAGTCCTAACCTCCTTTGCCTCAGAAACTGACTATATTTGGAGGTAATTTTTAAAGTGGTAATTAAGTTTAAATGAGGTCATTGGGATGGGTCCCAATCCAATAAGACTGACGTCCTTAAAAGAAATGGTTAGGACACAGGTCCATACAGAAAAAGGACTCTACAGGGTGAATCTTTCAACTTCATGTGATCTCCCTCCTTCAGGATTCTTATCATGTGGCCTAGGACAGTTCTCTAAACAAGACCACAAACCCAAATCTTAGACGCAGCTGCACCAAATTCACAGAAGATCCATTGAAAACCCACATTGATTCATTCAAACAAAAACCTTACCCAGGTTATGCTACCAAACAAAGACTTAGAAATCAACATAGGAAAGTCTGGAATCCAGATTTGGCTTCAGAATCGAAGAGTTAGGCACTGATTCCACAAAAGATCAGAGCCTGAGAACTTAGACTCAAGCCAAGATCACCCAGAGGAGAAGATTCAGAGGAGGGAGGACACTGCCACCCTGCTGCATTGCCTCATTGAGGCATTTTCCAAGATCCCTTATCCTGGGATTGAGTCCAGAGAGCAATTTGATAAGGGTATTGAGGTTCCAGAGTCAAGAGTTCAAACTCGGTTTCAAAATTACAGACTCAGATTGCATATCCATAAAAAGAGC
Organism: Solenodon paradoxus; assembly: GCA_004363575.1. Classification (NCBI taxonomy): domain Eukaryota; kingdom Metazoa; phylum Chordata; class Mammalia; order Eulipotyphla; family Solenodontidae; genus Solenodon; species Solenodon paradoxus. Next base: position 658,012 of record RJWH01000047.1, read on the forward strand.
CCGGCGAGGAATTAGACCAGAGAGAAGAGTAGGAACAAGATCCCTGAGATGAGAGAATTCAAGGTAAAGAAACTACACAAAATGGCACTGATTTTGTAAGCAACTGTCTTATTATCTGCAACCAGAACAGTGTGGACAGAAACTTCAGTGTATCTGATGTCCTCAACCTCTGTGCCAAGTCTTTCTTACTCTTCTCTGGAACGTAGCCCTCTTAAAAATACTTTCAACCTCTCTGGAAGCCAAGTCTTTTGGAGAGGGCAAAGAGGACTTCAGAAGGCAGCAGAGAGAGATAGAAGGCACCACACAGCCCTACTAATTCAGCTTGCCTACAGCATTCAGATGCCAAGGCCAATGAACATAAACTTATTAAAATTCTTCAGTTTTCATAGTAATGACTGATTCAGTCAAAAATCATCAATGCATGTGTGATAATGCAGTTTTTTTGTCCCCCATCTCCGCCCCATGTAATGAACCCAGCTTCCTGATTTGGAACTTAATTACCTCAGCTGCCTGAACCACGAGGATGCACCAATATTTGCAATTTTTAGTAAAAATATTTATTTTGAAAAAAGACCATGTGAAGACAGGGAGGAGATAGCTAGCCAAGGACCAGCCAAGGACAGAAGAGGGCACAGAAGAAACCAACCCTGCTGACATTTTGATCTATAATTTTCAGCCTCCAAAGACTGAGGAAATAAATTTCTGTGATTTAAGCCACCTAGTCTGTGGTATTTTTTTTTTTTTTATGGCAGCCCCTGCAAACAAATACAGGTGATTGTATCAGAACAGAGCCCTGCATTGGAAACAACTGACAGTAGAATAATAGCTGTGTTTATTTTAAAGAGCTCTTGGCTTCCTTCACCCCTTAAAATTCCTCATGACTGTCTTTTCTTCTGACGATTCCATCTGGTCTTTATTTCACTTTGTCAATGACTTTCTCCTTATGCCTCTTTATCTCTGCCCCATTCTACTTCTAAGGAGGAGGAACTCTGAAACTGGTGAAGAGAAATGGACTCTTTAGGGAAGTGCATGGTCAGGAGGGTGTTTGGGGGGCCAAGAGGTCTGTCAGTTTCTATCTTGTCTCCTCCATTTCCCAACTGTGGGAATTGTAGGGTCTATTACTGAAACTCTCCGTTCATCTTGCGTCCTTATCTGTAAATTGAGGATAGCTTACTTGAGTTGTTACGATGATTAAATAAAACAGCGCATGGAGAGCACTTAGCAGCATGCTGAGCTCAACTAATATAAGCTATTATGATGTCACTGTCTTACCATGTGGCACATTAGTGGATAGAGAGAAAGGATGATAAATTGGTGCAGGTGTCCAACCAGCCTTGTATAAGTACTAAACAAGGTCATAACCCTGTAACACACAAATGGATCAGGTAGATCCTTTGCTTTTAATTAGTGCTTGTCTTCTTTTTGGAGCTCTGCTGTGTTCACTTCTTCGGGATCCTTTTCAGGCACCGTCGGGTTATTTGAAGACCTAAGAGTACCCGAGTGGGTAGCAAAGACAAAGATGCCACTCAACAGAGATCTCGTTTGCCTGCAGCACAGGGGTTAAGATGTTCTTTGGCTCATAGAAGTTCCAATCCAGCGCAAAGAGTAGGAGAATGGAAGTAGTTTGGGGATAGACATCTTAGTTAAAATTAAACATCTGTTTGTGTGCATATTTCTTGGGGACCTGGCATATCTGCAATTAGCAGGACAGGATTCAAGAACAGTTATTTACAGCTGTTGATTTACCATGATGTATGTCTTCAGCCTATTAAATGTTCTAATGCAATGTTTCTTCAATAAAATTCATTTGAAAAAAAAGATTCAAGAATACAGGAATCTGCCCCATGTTACTTTTACTGCAACCAGTAGAAATTTGTATGGTGTTGTTAAGGAGACACCATCCGAAACAGTCCACGCTAAGTCATCTGCTGGCATCGATGCTCGGCAAGATAAACCAGCCTGCATCATTGCCCCCACCGTGATCAGGGAAGCGTTCCATTTGCAACTCCAGCATGGTGAGTGACTCTCTGCAAGAAGTCAGCAGCCACAGGGCCCCCAGAGAGTCACGATCCTGGGGAGACGATGCTTCAGGTGTCCAGGCAACACGGTTCCGGATGGACACTAGTCTCTGGTCACTGGGGATGAAAGCTGAACTACAGTGTCAACACATTCTGACGTAGGCTTTTGATTTTATCTCCCTTGAAAGCTTTCCCTTTTATGTGTACGTAATAAAAGGCATTGTGGAGAAAGCCCCATTCAAGCCTTGCTCTTTGTCTAATGAGAATCCTTACAATTTCTCACACAGAGCTTTTAGGGGGTAGTTATTAATTACTCACATTATGGATTATACAATCAATATACCTGAATTCCTTTAAATTATCCCATAATTTGATCACAGTGTAACTCAGTTAATAAGGCAGAAATAACTTTTAAATGATGTCTAATTGTTACCCTAACCACCAGATGTCAGTTTTTAAATGCAGGTCATAGACCAAGAGACATATTTTTCACAATTTCGGGGAGGGAACCATGGGTGGCGAAGGGAATTCTGTAGTCATGGTACAGCCTTATGGAGGAGCGTGTGTGGGAATTCCAGCAGAGACTCGGGGACTTCATTTCCACTGGAACAATGTTGATAAGATGGTGGCGTTGTGTCTGCAGGCTTCAGATTAAAGTCATCCTCTAGGGTGACCCTGCGCAGCATGTGCCTGGGCCTCAGAATCCATCACAAGGCTTTCAGATTTATGCTGAATTTCTTGGAGAATAACATGGCAGTGTCTGGTGGTTCTTAGGGTGGGAGGCCACAGAGTTTTCAAGTCCCCTCTCTCTCTCAGTGCCATCACACAGAATAGGAAGCAATCCAGAAACTGCAACTTTCCAATAGAGTCCCTCAATCCAATTTCCAGATAAGATCCTCCAAGCTGCCTCTGGGCTATTCCTTCTTAAATACGGTCAGATTGTAGCATTTCAGTGACTGATAAGCAATTGCCATTTTTGCGGTTGTTGTCATTCTCTTTAACAGACAATCCCAAGTTGGAAGCCGTGTATTCTTTAACCAAACATGTCCCTCTCTAAGATCGGTAAGTTATTTTCATTGGCATGAAAGAAGATGCAGCCTTTGGCTCTTAGGAATTGGTCTTCATGCATCAATTGACTTAGAACTCAAGTTCAGGCTCCCCGGGGTGCTGTAGAAGACCACTGCATTTCAAAGAAGCAGAGAATTGGAGCCAAGTCATTGTGGTATCTGAAAATGCAGGGACTGATTTTCTATTCAATTTTTTTTTTTTAACTTTGGGCAAGACAAATAGGGGCAAAATGGGGCTTATGACACCTCTTTCCTAGTGTCATTGTGAGGATTAAATGCTGACCCCAGTAGGTCTCAGTGATCTGCGGCTCTCACACTATCAAGCATCATCCTCACTGTCATCCATCATCATGGCCATCTTTGTCGGCTCATTGCTTCATAAACATGTGAAATCCATTCCTGACCTGCAGTGGTCGCTTATCCTCCCTTTCCACATGGTCCCATCTTGCAAGTCTTACCTGTGCTAGGTATGGACTGGAGCTAACCTTCCTCATCCCTCACCTCACTCGTCCTGCCTCCTTCCACTCTGTGCTTCCTTTACAACCCTTGCTACTTTCTTCTCCACCTTTTTCTCATATCTTTCTTTTCTCCCCGATGAAGTTTCTTTGAGGCAGGACCTTCCCTTCCCTGTGTTTGTTATATCAGTTTCATATCAGGTAGAACCCATGTAAGAGGTTAATATTTACTTAATGAATAAAAACATGCTTATGTTGTTGAGTATTTTCATTTGGTGATGTAAGTGGGCATGGATTCAGAAACAGAATGCAGACATTGGGAGAGCCTATGAACTTACTTTTTCCATTTTTTCCATACAGCAAGTGGGGAAACCACGATTCACACAAATAATAGACACTTGTACCTAAGCGTTTCAGCGTACTTGTGTTCCTGTTGTTGAATTATAGCATCTTCAGTGAAAACTATACAGATTTTTTAAAATACCAATAGATCTAAACTCGTAACATTTTTGCAAAAACATATTCAATTCTTGGTATGTGAATTGCACTTAAAAATTATTTCAAGGATTTTTATTTCTTTATCTTTTTTTTTAACAAATCAGAAAGAATGCAACACACTGATACTTGTTTTCATAGACTAGACTACTGTCTCTGTCCGCTTATTAGAGAGGGGACTTTTAGCTGTCCGACCTGACTCCACTTTCCTTTCTTAACAAACCTGGGTTTTCTTAGGTCTACTCCCTTCCTGTGTGCAATCCCTGGGACTCAGAGGAAGCGGATCCCATTTGGCTCCAGGGATATATCTTGATTGACCAAGGACCAAGATTAATCTTAGAGTCAAGCAGTTTGAGAATACTTAAGTTTTGGTTTTTTACCAATGACGCAAGATTAATGTCTGTCAAGGTTTTATGGGAAAATTCCCACTCCCCTCCTACGATCCCCCTGGCAACCAGTCATCCTCATGGAAGGTGACTAGTATGCCATAATCTCTAGTTTTCTACAAAAGCAGCAAGAGAAACAAGGCTTGGGATAAAACAACACTGTGGACAGCAGAGCATGACCTGAAAAGAACACGGACTCTTCATGGTACCGTCACATTGGTGACTCAGCAGCCACGCTGGTCCGGACTTGATATTTAAGTCCATTTCAGCCCATTTCCATGGGTGTTTTATTGCCAGCTAATATTCTAACAGAAGCACTCATGGATAGATATCTCCCTGGAAGTGCAAAATAGTTCTCTGGCAGGTAGCGAAATGTAATATCAGCTGTAATATGAATTAAAATCCTTGCAAAGCTCTCCAGAGAGTTCTGAACTACTGAAGCGCCTCAGAATATGGTTAGAGATTTCCAGAATAGTGACTTCTTAAATATCACACAGCAAACTCCTACCAACCCTAAGGGTCTATGATTAGCTGAATACTTAAGCTTAATGGAGACTAGCTTGGAAATGGAAAACTTTGTAGGTCTGATATAGGCTGGGGATTGACCACAGGATGAAGGAGAAGGAGGAGCCCTTAACAATTATTAAATTTCTGACAAATCCCTCACTCAAGTTATGCAATTTGATAGTAACAATCATACTATTAATTACTATGCACTTACTATGTGCTAAGTATCTTATTAACATTTACCCATTTAATTTTTCCAACTGTCTCTATTTATAGATGAGCAAACTAAGGTTCAGAGAAGCTAGTAAACATGACAAAAGTCCTATAGAGGACAGAAAAGGAAGTCACAACTATTAGCCACTGTGCTGTATTGGCTTAAAAAATGTGAAATTTGCTCATGTATTCATATGAGCAGTAAATAGTCACTAAGTGCTAGATTCTGTTCCAGGTAGGCTGACCATACAAGCCATTCTAAACAGGACTGTATCATTTGTTTTCATGTTTCCCGACTGCCATTTTGTCCTGTTTATAATAAACCTGGGCAGTCTGTCACATGGGTCAAAAGTGGGGATTTGAGTTGTCCAGGCCCAGTCCGTTGAGCGAAAGCCCTGTCCTGTTTTTATCTCAAGGAAATATGGTCAGCCTAGTGCAAGGCCTAGTAGAATGCATTAGTGAATAAAATAATGTTGCTTCTGTTGTTGAGATTTCATTCTAGTGGCAAAGGATAGATTAAAAACATAAGTAGGCAAACATGAACATATGTGTATATAAATGCATGCACAATGTAAAATATGAAGATAGAAGCTAAAACTCCTTTCATGTGATCAAGTTACAAAAAATTAATATCCAGTGAGTCAATCTATACACCTAACAACTTTGGTATGTTTTGGTTATTTGAGGGAAAGCAGTGTCATGGTTTAGATTGCAAAGTTTGCGGCTCTCGGTCAGACGTTGCATCTTTAATGCTTGCCAGTAGGTGGCACTCATGCCCTATGAACATTCGCCACACTGACCTGATTGGCACTTACCGCTTACAATGAGACTTAAGTTCTTTGATTCTATAATGCTAGCGCTTCCTATGCTAATTATCTCTGCCGAATGGGTTGCGTACGTGAAAGACTTAATCAGTACAGTTTGAAGTACAGGTAATGTGGCTGTGTAATTTTCAGTGACAATTTATACAACTTTTATTTTAAGGTAGCCCTAAAAGTGTACCACGTTTTGTTCAAGTTTAGGGATTATATTTATATTCACGATGAACAATCGACTGCATGATGAAAATAGACTGATGGAAGTGCAGCATTCTGCTAAATTATGTGGTCAGAACCCACTCAGAGCTGAGAATCTAATAAAGGTTTGCACAGAGGCAAAGGCAATGAAAAAATAAAATCCATTCCTGGAAATTGATATGCCTTTTAATCAAGCTTGCAAACGTGTCCTGATAATCTTCACGGAATCTTTGCTATTTTCATGGCAGGAGAACATGATAGGATGCTGAGTTTGGATGGAGAAGACACTTTGAGCTCCAATAAAAGTCCTTTTTGTAATAGCCCTACCGTCATCCTTGTCATTTTTCTTTCAAAAATTAGATAGAAGGGTTAAAGCAGGTGGATTTGTGACATCATTCTTCCCTTTCAAACCACACTGCTTGTTGCAGTAAGTGATTGAGAACTGGGCTTGCAGGGAGCCTGAGAACTCAAGGTGAAAAGGTTTTAAAGGGTGTGTCTGTGTTCCTTCACCAATCCAGTTACAAGGTGCAGCTGCTGGGCCCCCCCGCCCCCCATCCTTATCTCTCGCTAATACATCTGCTCCTCCAGAGCCTCCCGGGTTTGTTGAGAATGTTACTTGCTTTCTGTCTGATTTACTGTCTGACTTGCAAGGCAACATCTTATTTTAAAAGCCTCAAATTCCCTTTCTTTGCATTGTTAAGAAGCTATCAGTCAATTAGTATTCACAAAATACATCCTGCTGATGTCAGCAGCAGCCAATGAATGTGTGACTCAGTTGCTTTTATGCCAAAGACCTGAGGATTCTAGTGCCTTCTCTTCTACATTTAATTTGGGGGGGAAGTTGTATTTCCAGAAGTTGCTAGACTTTTATAAAGGAAACACCAACTTCAAATGAGTTTCAACTGCTAACCTAGCACTTTGCTATTAAATTACTCTGAAGTTAATGTGGATACATTTATTATTGCTTACTTTCTCTCTCTGGATATGTGCCTATTAATCTTGGCAATAATAAAATGGGCATCTTCTTGAATTAAATTTTGTTTATGAAGTTAAAACTCGTCCTTTTCCCTTTTTCATGGAGAATGGCAGGAAAGCATCAGGAAGTTTTCAGTCCCCACAGGGAAGCTGAATCTCTCTTCTCAGATCCTTTCTGTGCAGTTAAGCAACCCCTCTACCTCTGGCTCCTGAATCTTGCTAAATTGGATTTAATCCAACTGCTTTCTTTGCTGAATTCTTCTAAACAAAGTTAAAGTGTGTTGCTTTTCACGTTTCTCTTAACAAAACCTTAGAGCTAAAAACAGTAGAGAATTTTTACCTGATCTATTTAAAAAACAACAACAAAGCCCTTCCATTTATTTTTGCTTTGTGGGGAAACCAAAGGGAAAAAAGAAAGAAACCATAGATAATAAGAATTCCTCTTTAGATGAGATGGCTGCAGAACTCAAACGGCTAAAGTCCAAGGAAAATTAAAAAAAAAAAATCTTTGCTCTTAGCGATAGCACTGAAGATTCTAACCTTTCGCTGCCTGGGTGAGCAATTGCATGTTTCAAAGCTGGTAAGGACTGGCACTGTGGAGTTCTTAGCTTAATTCAGTTCAATACCGGACTCAGGAATGTTCTGTCTAAGTGCAGGGCACAAATTTCCTCACAACAGTCTAGGGAAAAATCAGGTCAGGGTGGGAGAGTCTTTGATAGAGCAGAATCCTAGAGATTAAAGGGAAGTCACTTGTGCGATATGATATTTCGACAAGTGAAGGTTAAAGAGCAGAGTTCCTACTCCTTGCCTTTGCTAAGTGCATCTTTCTTGGGAAGCAAAAGGTGATGGAAAAAAAAAGCAACATTGTTTATAGTTTGAAAGAAAACCGTTTACAAAACCGTAGAAAAGAGGAGATCTAGTGCAGCTTTGTGACCTGTCTGAGAAAAACAGCATGGCTCACTGCTTCCAAATTAGATCACAAATTTTCTGGCTGATGGCAGCATCTTACTGCTCACCCTGAAGGCAAGGATCTGAACAAATTACATTTTAATATCTGAGGTTCATTTATCCCTGCTGAGATCACGCAGAAGCAAAGAAATAGACATACATGGAAAGCCAATAGGCACAAGAGACTTGGCAGTGATGCTGTACCTGGAAAGAAGGTAACTGTTAAAGGGAAAGCAAAGCTCTCTGTGCTTCTTCAGCTTGTCACAGGCCATGGCTCTGATGGACTGATGGATTTAAGACTGATCGATTTAGGAACTAAACTTTACTTACTGATATGTTCATGTAGCTAAGTGCTTAAACACGTGCTTTTCTTTTTCCCCCTATACATAGGAAAAATGCTAATTTTGACCTAAAGCTCAAATGAAATGTTTTTGGGCACTTTGGGGGATAAAAACAGGAAAAATTAAGGTAAGATGTGACCAGAGTGGGGAAGCTGTTGTATGCTGGGCTGCGGGGTTCCATCTTTATTCCATCATAGGAAGTTCTTGAGAACAGAAATTATTAATATGGAAGAGGCAGGTATTATACCTCTTTGCCATATGGAATGGCAAAAAGGAGGCAGATCATTTAAAATACTGTTGCAATGTCTGAGACAAAGAGAAGGATGAGCTAGAAGATAATAAGAGTAGGAACGGAGATAAGAAAATTGTTGAAATGATGATCCTAGATTTGTAGGCTTGATAATGTTTGGGCACAGCAACTAAAGAGAGAGAACAATTTCAATATTCCAAGATTCTGAGACTGGGTCACTGGTGGTGATGCTGATAGAAATGGGATCTCTTCTTGCGGGGATGTGGATTCAGGTTTCAATTCAGTTTTCAATAGGGAGTGTTTGGAGTTAAATGGAATTGTTTATGGAGATTTGAAAATGTGAAATGAGTATATGAGAATCTAACCCACCCTTCCTTCCTTCCTTCCTTCCTTCCTTCCTTCCTTCCTTCCTTCCTCTCTCCCTCACTCTCTTCCTCTCTCCTTCCCTCCCTCTCTCCCTCCCTCCCTCTCTCCCTCCCTCTCTCCCTCCCTACCTCTCTTTCTTCCTCCAACCTGTTTTTTTCACCCCAGTCCTGGGTTTCAAATCCAGGTCCTTGGGTTTTACAAAGTCCACAAAACAACATCTCAGCTGCCTGAGCCACAACGGTGCACCCTAAAAGCAAATTTTCTTGGGAAGTTTTTGCTTTATCTAAAATTTCACTTTAATTTTGCATTTCATTTTTCAATATGCTTGTGCTTTTTTTCTTTAACTTTGCTGTACAACCGAGCTTGACACACAGGCAAATAAAAATCTTTTGCATAATCTAATGTTTATGTATTTTGTTTTCATATGAGACTATGTTTCAATACTAGAGTCAAGAAATATTACTACCTTAGATATTATTACCTGTACTCTGCTATGGGCCCCATGGAGTCCGTGGATAGACATTTAATGACAATGGTCACTTTCAGAAACAGAAGGGATTGTCGAAGGAAAGAACTGAGAAAGGGGGTAAAATCTATAAGATGTGTGGGAAAGTCTGTTAGTAAGAGGAAGAGAAACCCAAGAGGTTGATCATAAAGTTCAAAGGATAAGTGTGGTAGTGTGGGAAAGAGGAGGTCAAAACATGGAAGGTCATCTGAGTCAACTGTCCCAAGGAAGTTTCCAGGGTTGAAGAAAAAGTCTTTAGATGGGACTTTAGGTTGAAGGAAGAGATACTCCAGTAGGGTAAGGTGTGTGGAAACCAGATGGCAATGGTTAAGGAGTAAGTGGAAAAAGGAGCAGAAGAAGGTGAGTTTAGAATGAAAAATCTTGCATGTTTTTAGGCTAAGGATAATGAAATATAGTCAAGTCCTCACTTAACATTGTGGTAGGTTCTTGGAAACTGTGAGTTGATGTGAAATGACTAACAAATGAGTGTTCTCAAATATTGTTGCTTTGTTCTATGTCAGTTGGGATGGTTTGTTTTCTCTTTAGAGCTGTAAAGAGATCAGGTTGAATGAAACCACATTGAGGACTTGCTGTAGTTTCAAAGGAAAGAGGAAATCCTAGGAAGACAGAGAGAGAGAACTCTGGGGATTGCAGGAAAGGGTGGAAGGAAAGGCTAAGTCTTGATGAATCAGAAAGGGGAATAAGCATGCTAGGTCCTGTGTCTCCTTGATGTCTAGCAGAACTAACAGGAATTCAGTGGCACATAATAATTCTGTTTGGTCAAGGCATGACACATCTGAGTTACCCAAAAGGCAGTATTTGTTCTTTGTGGGAAATGAGCTGTGGGGAATCCTGTCTCTGTAGATGGTCTTCCTGCATGCTGAGGAGGAGCAAAGAGTCCCGAAACTTCCTTTTTGACAATATGGAATTATTGAGATATGTCTGGTGTAATCCAGTAACCAGCTCAATTTCCTTTCTATCATCCAGTGGATTATTTTAGGTCATGTAATATGCTACATTAATGATTGCTGCCCTGGCTAGAAGTTCTCTCACATTCTTGGACTGAAGGCCTGTCTTGGGAACCATAGGTTAGGTTAGCATTTGACTATCCCAGAGTACCAGGATTCCAGATTCACATCCTATTCCTGGAGAAAAGTAAAGTGTGCCCAGTTTCCTAAATGTGCACCAAATATTCTTATGTCTATTAATATTTGGACATAGATTTTTTTTTTTTTTTTTTGTCAATTTGGCCAAAGCCGGCAAACACATTTCTTTTCCAAGTTGGGTATAAAGAGCAATCTAATTCCCTCGAGGCACAGCTCAGCATGTCAACTGCTATTTCTACTTGTAGCTCTCATCAAACATCAGTGTTAATTATGACTGATTAGGGCGCGTAGGATTTGTTGACAGAATATCTAATGTAACTAATCAACTCCAATTTTTTTTCAAAGTTAATTTTGCAAATGTATTCCACCTGAAGTATGATGGGGTAAGAACTTTTCTTGTTATAGCTGTCAGAATTATTAAGACAAAAGGAAATAGGCCATAGTTTATTGTACTGCAGTTTTCTTAAACTGCTTAAGCTAATGTCTGAGAACAGCAAAGAAAGCAATTCCTGGAGGCACAGACCAGTCACTAGAAGTCGTTAAGTGATGTCTGAATGTGAGTATCAGTGAATATGGTCGTTCTGAGATGCCATCCATCTTGGCATTTGTTACTCAAAACTTTCTTACGGAAACAATGGATTTCATCTAAGGTCACTTTCCTAAAAGCATCAGATTGAAAAGAGTGAATTTGAAATTCATTTTGCTTGGGTGAATTAGTAATAGCTCCTTGTGTTGAGTGAAGGTACATTATGGTATTGATGTTGAGACTTTTGAACTAACGGTGACTTTTCCACACCCAGGAAATCAGAGCTGGAAACCTCAACAGTAATCAGCTTCCCTTAGCAAATGAAAATCTTCTGAAGATGTTTTGGCCTGGCAAAACAACAGAAAGTTAGCTGAAGTTTAACCTCTTTTAAAAAGTTCTTCCCAAAGTCACCTTGTTACTTTTCTTAAGAGATGTATTTTTCATTTTCACAATTCCATCTCCCCAACTCAAAGGGCTCTCCCTTTGGCTATTCTGAAACTTGGGATATTAGTTTTTTTTCTCTCTCTACTGAAATGCCATACTTCAGATTTTAAGGGCAGGAGGTTAATTTATACTAAATGAATATAATAATTAATATTAAAAAACATTCAAGCTAATAAAGGCATGATAGTTCATTTCCCCAAATTTTTACATTAAAAAATATTCTGCATGCATAACTACTTACCTACCAGTCTACCTACCTGTTGTCTATGTATGTACATATGTATGTATGTATGTATGCAGGTATGTATGTATGTATGTATGACCTACATTTCTGGATAAATCTCATATACAGAAACCCAACCTCATGAATTCAAAGTTTATCATAAAATGCTTATTTCATATATATTTGCAGAAAGACCAAGGATTTCCATAGTTAAACTTGGGAAGTTTGACTAAAGTTGGTATGAAGGTTATGAAATATGTGAATTTAACCTTTACCTATTACTATGTAAATCACGGAGTTTCAGTGTTTGCCCTGGAATGAGTGAAGGTTGTATTTTCTTCTTGTCAAAATGCCTGTAAACTGCGAGTGAAACAATGATGTTTGCAAATGTCAACTTTAATGCCTGTCTCTTGGATCCCAGGCAGCTGCTTTTTTATATTTGAAACATTTGAAGCCTCTGGATGTAAAGGGTGAGTACCACATAAAGGTGGATTTAAAAAAAAAAAACGGATTTGATGATAATGGAGGATAGTGATTAGAAGAAAAAGGTGAAAATCAATGCTGTTTCTTTACTTACCATCGGAAAGCAGGCAAAATGAGGTAATAAAACTTTTTATTTTGTTATACAACCATTTGAAGATAATCTTTAATTAACAAGGTGACTTTGGGGAGAATTTTTTAAAAGAGGTTAAACTTCAGCTAACTTTCTGTTATTTTGTCAGGCCAAAACATCTTCAGAAGATTTTCATTTGCTAAGGGAAGCTGATTACTGTTGTTTCCAGCTCTGATTTCCTGGGTGTGGAAAAGTCACTGTTAGTTCAAAAGTCTCAACATTAATATTTCAACACCTGATGTACCTTTACTCAACACAAGGAACTATTACTAATTCACCCACGCAAAATGAATTTTGAGTTCATTCTTTTTGACCTGATGCTTTTAGGACAGTGACCTTGGATGAAATCCGTTGCTTTGGCAAGAAATTTTTGAGTAATTAATCCCAAGATGGATGGCATCTCAGAACGACTGTATTCACTGATACCCACATTAAGATAAGCATTGTTGAGGTGTTTTTTTCCAGCGTTATCTTGTCTTCCCCTCTGTCCCCTCTTTCCCCCTCCCATCCTTATGTTCCAGAGTGACTGAGATTTGAGATGCAATTTCTTCCAGGAAGCATGGAAACTTTGGGTTATGATGGTGATTTCATCAGGAACACATCCTAGCAGTTATTACTGTTGTTTTCCCTTGTTAAAAATAAGTTATTGCTCTCAAAGCAGCAGATGACAGAAGGGTTAAAAGTCTTACCACAATGCTGCTTTTTTCTCCAAGAAAGAATTCTAATATGCTTTGTATAAATTTGACTTCAATAAAACTCTTACTAGTATGGGTAAGAATTTCATAAGTTCATAAATTTCACAAATATGGGAGAAATGAAATGACTAGATTCAATTTTAATATAGTAAAACTATGTTTTTGAGTATTTACTCTCTGCTATAAACTTTTCTAAGTATTTTCCATGTGTTATTTGCTCTTGATAAAAGCTCAGCACAGTAAGTATCCTTGTTATTCTTCCCCAGATGACTCAACTGAGTTATTCTCTCTGAAAGTTTGAGGCTACACAGAAATAATTTGAAAGTTTCCTGAATTAAAGATTATGGTTAAGTTTAATTTTTTTCCACACCTATAACAGGAATTCTTTAATCTAAACTCCAGATTCCCTGAAGTTGATAGATTGCCTCTCCCATTACTAATAGAAGGAGGATAAGGAAGATATGAGTGATGACTTCAGCCTCCGGAGGGGTAGGTGGTGAGTGTGTGTCCTGTAGTTGGGTTGGATTCTCTGAAGGTTTCAGGAGGGAGGCTGTGGGATGGGAGGGTAAAACTTTCAGTATTTGTCAACTCACCCTTTGAGAGCTGATATGCAATTGAGCTTCACGTTTAAACCAGTCTACCACCTTTAACACCTTCTTGTATGAAATTCTGGAATATCTGCCTGGGTGTCTTGAAGGAAGTGGTTCCAGCCTTTGGGCTGGTGTAGGATGAATAGGGAAAGTAAACACAGGGAACAAATGTGATCTGATGGGAACCCATAGAGGAGAATGGGGCTACAAAGGTAACAATGTCTTCAGAGAGGAGGAATGACAGGCACTGATAATCCATTCAACCAGGGCAACACAGTCCTGATGGAGTAAATTCAGGAGGGAAGCCCCAAATTTTCAATGATGTATTAAAAGCAACTAACAGCAAAATAAAGACACTGGTGCTTAGGTATCCCCTTTAAAAAAGATTTCTTCTTCAGAAGGCCAAGAGACTAGTGGTCAAAGCTAAAATCACACTTGTTTGTTTTATTTGACTGAAGAATTTTATTTATACATAGATTAATAATCAGTTCAATTGATCATTTAGCAAGCATTAAGAAGCATTTTTGGATCCAACCTTGTGATTACCAGAGTGAGTTATTTGTAATTATATCAGATTTACTTGAATCGGACCAATGATTCTAATTGCTGGACAAGTGCCTAGACTGGAAGGATTTTATCTGATATTGTGTCTCTGATTCTATACCTTCTTGGAAGAGAGGAATGAAGGCCCTGAAAATGTAGTTAAACAAAGCCAGAGATGTTATTTTCTAGTAGTAAATGTCGTGAGTTGTGAGTAACTGTTTAGACAAGATTGTATTCCATTTGCATGAGTGGGGGCAGAAAAATTTGCTGGAGGTGTGTTTTGTTTAATGTAGCTGCTGGAGTCTTTGGCTTGCACTACTTAATTTCATAGCTGTCACTTTGTCTCAGGGGAATGTGGTATTTCCAGGAATTTGCAAGAATATGTGAACTAAGCATCGCTAGATGTCATAGCATGGGTGACGTTAATGCATATTACCAGAGTTTTCCACTGGAGGTCTTTAACCCATTAGGACCAGAACACTAAATAACCTGTTTAAATATACTCTGTTGACTATCAGTTTATTTTACAAACTGCTCTAAAACTTAGGCAAACATACTTACATACCTATATTATATATATTAAAATGTGCATAAATATATAAGCATATATATTTAAAGATGCAACTTATCAAAGAATTAAAAACCAGAAAAACCCAAATGCCACTCTCAGTCCTCTGTTTATAGATAAAAGTATTTATTCTTCCCTCCTATTTACGCTGTGCTCTACTTAATTGCCCAACGTATTCAAGAGTTTAGACACTAGGTGCCTATAACACAGTTTCTTGTGAAGTACATTTGTTATGCAGATTGTTATAGTGAGCCATCATTCATGAGCTATTTATGTTTATTTTAAGGGGAAGAAGTACCCTCTCTGATTCCCTATAAATTCCTCCTGGCCATCTGTCACATACAGAAAGATGCTTGAGAGTCAATAAATGTGCTACTAATATTTGTGGATGTTTGAAACATATCAGAGATTTTGGGGCATATATGATCACATTCCTCTAATTGTCCTGGGGTTCGTGACGGCAGCAAGTGCTAGACAGTGCTTTAGACAGCTGTCTCCATGGTTCCTTGTCCTACTGATACAGATGCCTCAGGAGACACCAGTCAGTAAGCAGGGAAGAGAAGCATTGAAAAGAAGGTGACTGTTCAGGAGAGAATGAAGCAAGGATTCATTTCATGTGTGTTAATAGTCCCTTACTCTGCTGAAGACATGAAGAAGACATGGTTTCCACATTTAAGATGCTGAGAGTCTGCTCTGGGACTAAGATGTGTGCTCACATGAGTGCTTCTTGCATCTCTCTCGCCCTCACCTTAACTTTTGCTACAGAGAACATGTTCTTTGCTCTGTTAGATCCCACCTCCACCCTGCCACACACACAGACACACACACACACACACACACACACACACACACACATACAACACCACACACATAGACCTACGTACATAAACACATAGACACACACATGCCACACACATAGTGTGACTTTGGTCAACACACGATCCGACCGTCGTTTGGTTCTTTGGAGATCCAGGCACATGAAAAGGGCTGAGGGTCAGAACTGTGGGGGTCAAGAATAAAGGAAATGCTTAGTTAAGGAGCTTAAGAGATGAATATAATTGAAAAGTAAGGAGAGAAATTAGAGGAGAGAGGGAAGAGATGGTAAAGCTAAGTGGGGTGAAACATTTCTGTGTGTGTGGCAGTGATGAGTTATTTGTGAGGTAGGAGACCAGAGCGGTGCTGAAGAAGCGATGAGGGAAGTGGGGAGGAAGGAAAGAAAAGGAGTGTGGAGAAGTGGTGGTGCCTGTTGTCACAAATAAGGGTCCCTTTCATGTTCTTAGAAAATCACAAATAAAGCTTGGTGCTTAATTTTTATTATTTCTGGTTGCTGTACTCTGCTTCGATGTATTTGATTGGGCCCTGTGGAGTCCTGGCTTTGATTAGGTTAGAACAATAAGTGATGTGGTATGAGGAATTGGTTGAAACAGGCTTTCAGTTAGAAAACAAAAAGCGACTATCTCGTAGTGATGCTGAAAGAGCACAACGAGAGTGGGAAGGTGTGTGCTGTGTATGTATCTGTGTGTGGGGGCATGACTCGCACAATTTCTTATTGTTCTGCTGCAAAAGTCTCTTAATTGGTCTCCCTGCCTTCAGAATTACCTTCAAAAAACAATTCCAATGATGCTTTTTTCTTGCTTACACCCTCTGTTGCCCAGAAGACAATGGCCACATTTCTAAGCAGAAAAAACAAGCCTTTTAAATTTGTACCCAGTCAACATACCAATCTCCATGTCTGACCATTTTCCCAGCAAGCAGACAGATTGCCGTCTCTTTGCATCTCTTATCTCCCCTAAACCCACCTTACCACAATTTTCATTCCTTGACCTTAGTCTCCGCTAATGCTGTGAGCCTCCTAGAATTGAGGACTATACCCCTTTGGTCTTGTCTTGCTATCTGGATTTGTAATGACGAATACGATATGGCCAGACTTGGAGAACAACTTGATCCTAACGTGGATGCATTTCCTGGAGTTTTTAAAAATAAATTAAAAACAATTTATTGAAAGAACATGGCATCATAACATTATAGAAGTTTGAAGTGTACATCATTGTAATCAATAGCTATGTGTAAGACATTTAGTTTGCCATCAGCTGTTCAGTTCTGTCGTTCATCATATAACTGACCCCTTTTACCTGATTGACACACCCTCTTTCCCCAAATCTGGCAAGCATTAATTTGATTCTATAGGCTAAAAGTCTATTTTTCTTTGATTTAGTGCATTTATTTCATTTCTTGATATACCTCACATGAGTGGAATTCTATGATGCTTGTTTTTTCTTTCTGCCTTACGAGATGGTTTCACTCTCAGCATGTATCCCATGATATCAGACAAGCCTCCCTCTCCAAAGAAATTTGGTGAGAAAATGAATTGTATGAATTTTTCTTTGGAGAATACAGTCTTCTCTCCCCCAGAAATGTCAATACCATTTAGGAATATTGGCAGGCCAGAAGGCAGCTCTGTTTCACCAGTGATGTCCTGAACTGAATCTCTCCCTTTTCTCTGGGTTTCTGTAAGGAGGCAACTTAATGCAATTACATTAGGTCTAGGGTATATGACTTGTTTTACATCTCTTTTTGAGGACTCCCTTTCTTTAGATATTGAAGAAGGACCATCTGGTCTAGTGTTTAACGGTTTAGATCTGGCTTTTAGACTCTGTTTTTGTCTAGCAGTATCTCTTCCTATGAGAGTAAAGGACATCTTTTCTGAATGCTTAAAACCCTCCTGAGTCTGGTCCTGTCAGTTGATGGTGGTGGTAATGGCATTCTAAAAGTGACACGTCTCCTAGGATTGCTTATGGCAGCTTTCACCGGCCTTATAAATGGATTTTATGTTCTCTTGCACTTAACTTGCAAACAGGAAGCAATTCCTTTACTTCAATAAACTGGGCTGATGGTTTGTTATTGTGGAGCTTAAGAGGTATAGTTTAAGCAAATTCAGAGACAAAAAGTTTGGACTGATCATGCCCCAGGCACGGGCATTGTGGTCCCAGCCAAGGATGGGTACAATTTTATTTTTTAGCCTTATGTTTTAAAATATTTGTGTATGTTTGTGAGAATTAGCTATAAGTAGATGTAAATCCTGGAGGTTTAGTATAGTAAACTTGTAACTTATTTTTTAGATCAGGAATTCTCACTTTTGGAGGACTTAAGGTTTAAGAGTATTGTGTCAAAACATGCAGTTTGTAAATAGTATAATTCTGTTTTATATGTGAGTACATAGATGACCACACATACTATGTTTCTGATTAAATAAATGAAAGCAGTACTTGTAATAAATGGTGGGATACTTAATATTTGTGGTGGTGCGGTTGATATAGTTTCCAAGACAATTATCTTCCAAACATAGGAAAGTGTTAGTTATGCAAGACAAAGACCAAGCTTTAAAATTATTTTCTTTGATGATGACACACGCAGAAAACTTTTTCTTTGGTAGCATTGAGATTTAAAAAAGGAAAATCAAACCCACCTGAGTCTAAATCTTTAGTGCTGTCATTTACTGGCTGTGTGCCTTTGGTTAGACAAACGTGAGTGTCAGTTTCCTTACCTGTAATAGTTGAGTAAGAATATACTGCTTGAAGGATGGCTGTGAGCTTTACATTACATCAGGTGTTTGATATTTAGCCCAATCTTGCCACAGGCAGGTGATCACTAAATGGTAAATGAATGAGTATGATGTTCATTGACATAAGATGCTCCGTAAGCGATAAGCAGCCTTTGGGGATAATGCATTACTGTTTCCTGAGCGCCTTTTAGTTCTATCAGGCTCTGGGGCTACAGAAACGGTGAACCATAGGCATTGTCCTCGAGGAAGTGATGTTTGAGGGCGGTCATGTTCCCACAGCCGTGTCACGTGACATTGTGCAACAGGAGAGAGGCAGTGGGCCACAGCAGGTGTCCTGGGACTATGAGGAAGCTCATCGGATCCCGCGAAGGGAGGAGGCCCATGTGGGAGAGCTTCGGGGTAGAAGGTGGCGCACTGACCCTTCAGCTGATTATGGAAGCACAACTAGGGGTCACTTTATTTAATAAGGACATGTGAAATGAAAAGGGAGCTAGAAAAAGGTCATTGGGGCCTGACTTCATATCCAGTTTTTTAGTTTTGGATTGAAGCTATATGAATTAGAATAATTTTTTCCTTTTTTTAAGGGACTTCCTGTATTCTCCTTACTCCTTCTCGATAGCACAGGAAGATCTAAGAATGAGGAGGAAGACTGCACGGTACCCCACTGTAGGGTGATGACTCCTTCTTTACTGGGGAGACCATGCTCTCCTGTGGGGTTTCCATGCTTGGGGAAACTTTTCTTTCTATTTCACCAGGGATGAGAAAGGAGGAAGGAAGCTTGGCATAGGTGATAACCCCTGCTTGTGTGTGTGTGTGTGTGTGTGTGTGTGTGTGGTGTGTGTTAGTATGTAGTTACCTGACACTGAAAATCCATATCCACCTTGCTTTTGTAGATCATAGGGAGTCATCAGACATACAACAAGATGGCAGCCATGCTGGTTTGTGAAGCCCTTCCAGGCCATGTCCAGTATCTAGTATCCAGGTGATTCTCACCTCAGCTGTTTCTAAACCATCCTCTCCCAACACTCCTTGGCAATTATATATATATTATTATTATTATTTTTTTTCCTGGTAAATCCATTTACACCAAAAAATACCATTATTTCTATCACCAGCATGCAAATCACTTCTTTGCATTCCTGGGTAAGTTGAAAATCATAGGCTTGCAATTACCAAAGTTATGCAAACAGCCTCTTTTTAAGATTTCCTCGGAGTGTGAGTTGTACAGGGAGAAAAAGATGCTTTGTGGAAATTGGGCATTAAAATTGCCTTGAAAATGCATTTCTAATTGCAAATAAAACAAAATGTACATGTGAGCTGTGTGGTTTTATTTTTAATTATCTGTTTTTTTAGTAAACATTCCACTATGATTTCAAGAAATAAAATCCCAGTGTCTCATAAATGAATAAATAAAATATGAGGCATAATAAAATCAGATGATAAATGCACATGAAAAATGGGACAAGAGGACTATAAATAGGAAATATATATAGTCTTGTAAGGCCAACATTGCACTCCTTTATGAAATAAATATCTCTAGAATATTATAAGCAAACAAGTTTCAAAATTTAGAAATACACTATTATTTTATTTTAGATTTTATGTCTAAACATTAATGTATTTATATTTCTTTTGGCATTTGTTAATCTCCTGAAGCAGTCATCAGCTAATTCCCACAACCGAAATGTAGTCCACAGATGCTATCGCCTCATCAAGGGAAAAAAAATTGTAGCTTATGATGTGGCTTTATTATTTTCGATGAGAAGCATTTTTATTGTATTAGTTTTTTCCATTCCTGTGTAACAAAACAGTCTCACAATCGATAAAACAGCAGTACGAATAATAAATAATATGTAGAAAAGTAGGTCACTCCACATTAATTCATGGAGAAAATAGGTCTGAGAGGCGTAATTAGTGTTAGTCATTGCTTTACTGGTGACAGAGGTTGCCAGCGACTCCTGTCCTCCTTTTCTCTCCTCCCCCACTTCACAGACACTTGCGTCAGCAAACACAGAAAAAGCAAACAAAAGAGTTGTTTCAGCAGTTCTGAGAGACATGGCCAAGTGAAGGTCTGGGGTTAATGTGACTGAGTCTCTGAGTCCCAGTCGGGTCCTCACCCACAGCAGAAGCGCTGCTGCTTCCCTTCTGTTCACTTGAGGAAACTTGATTCAAATATAAAAATAGGAGGGTCATCTGACCATCGCAACTCCTGTGTTTGTGGCTGATGTTTACATATCTGGGGCCAGTACAACTGCTACTCTGGGCTCGTGGCGACATTTTTTTCATGCTGGTTGCCTTTGGTCTGCAGAGAATCATCCTGGCCATTTATGTTGGTGGCTGTGACATCTTTTTATTTATGGATAGTTATGACGTGCAGGTCAGTCTATCAAGGGCAGAGGGAGCAAGCTGGTAGTTTCAAGATATTGTTTGTTGAGATTGCGTAGTGTTATTTTTTTCATTGTTTTTCAACATTTAAGAATCAGGAGATTTCATGTGAAAAGATCTAGATATCTGGATATTCTCAACAAGTCACGATTATGACAACACTGGACCCAGGTTCCTTCAGAATGACAACAATCCTTTGGAGTGAGGCAGCGACAGTACTCTAAATTCATACCCACGTGTGTAGCTCTCTTTTGCTAGCATGTCCATGACTTCCTGATTTATAACACCCTCCTGTTTCACACAGTGTGGCCTCCTTTTGTTTTCAGATCAGTAATTCTCAAAACGAGCTGCATATTAGAATTATCTGGAGAACAAGTGATTCCAACATGTGGTTAACATGAGAAGCAGTGGCCCAGGAGGTAAAGAAAAGTGAGTAGCAATCATTTTCTCATGAACTTCCCAAATGAACCATTGCTTGACCTTATGATCTCCATTAAGGAAATTGTCAGTTCTGGATTCTTCCAAGGAGACTAGATCTTTTTTTCTCTTCTTTGAAATTGCGTGGTCTCAAGGATTCACGGGGGACTCATGAAATTCATGGACTGTTGCTACTGGCAGTAAATGAATGAAGGCTCTTGTCTTTTTAAAATGTGGGACTTGCTGAGGATTACATTCTTGCTGCCCAGATACCCGCCTCTTTCAAAGCTCAGCTTGCTACTCGGCTGGCACTTCTTTTCTCCCCATCACTCCCCCTCTCCAGGGCTGTGCAAGGTGGGGACTTGTTTTGACTGAGTGAAGGAGGGTGTATCTGTGAAGAATGTCATGAGCGCAGCCCTTTTAATGCCCATAAAAAGACAGGATGTCAATTTAAAACCTCATCTGTCACAAGCACTTTCCATCTTGCCGTGATTTATGAAATATGGTAAATTATAATCACACTGGCCCATAATATCCTGGTTGCTACTTCAGTAGCAAAACTTTCATCCAAAAATATGATCTATAGGTGGAATAAAAGTTTCAGAAAGGGAGTGTCATTTAATAGGCAGGTACTATTATCATGAGCTTCCTGACAAGAAAAAGTTTTCTCAGTAAGAAATGTTCTTTCCCACCCACACAACTCCCTGCACAAAGCATGACAAAAGAGAATTCTGCCTTGCAGTTTTCTATGTATTTTATGATGGAGGAAAAGTTCAAGAAGGATATGCCAGAAAGAAAAGTCAAGAGGAGAACTGAAGCTTTCATTAGAAATGAACTATCCAAGGTTCTCGCTGCGGTTCTCTGTTTTTGCCTGAAGACAGGCATTCTCTGCAGCACCTGGGGAGATGATAGGAAAGGGCGCAGAGCCGTGAGAATGGGTCTGCCTGTGTAATGAATTGCCTGCTTTAGGAGGGTGAAAAATGCTTCTGCTTGTTTGTGGGTGAGTAGAGAGGGGTGTGGGTTGGAGTGAAAGATGGGTAGAAGGACAGAAATGATTTGGGACTACATTCCAATAGGTTCTACTGATGCAGGGGACCCTGGAATCTGGTGGCGAACGGTTCAGGAAAGAATTCTTGAGCATTAAGAAGGCAGGTTTCTAAATTTATTAGGGAAAATGGAGGAGAAAGAAAGCAAAAGCAGGAGATGGAGTCTTCTGGGCAAGGAGGGTCTTCCGGATTGCTATACAATTCTTGCATTTATACTCTTGTGAGGGGGCTTCTGGGCGGACCTCCCTTTCCAGTGTCTGTAATTATCAGGGGAACAGAACTCCCAAGGGAGTCTGAAAGCAGATGTGAGAGAATTTTCCTGGAAGTTCTCCGGGTCTGTGAAGTGGCCTCCTGCATTCTGGTGGTCCCCGGCTCCTGGTTGTCTTGGGGAAAACAGTAAGTTGAAGATGACAGGAATTTTTCCAGAGATGAGTTTTGTCCTCTTGTGCTCAGGAAAGGGCCTGTAGGGTGTGACTCTGATAGGCAGCATCCCATTCTGAACTCTCCCAAATTTTCTCTTAGATTCTCAGAAGAAACTTAACATTTAGGATCCTAAATTTATTTTTGGGCATGGATTTTCTTTTTCCTTAGACTTAGATGTCTTCAGATTCTAGAGAACTTCGTCTCAGCAGGGATCTCGTTGTGATAGTGAGGAGACCACAGACACATAATTTTACAGGACATTGCTACTTGTAAGGCCTGAATGACAGAAAGGAAGGTGGGGCTCCCCAGCCTGGAGCTGAAAACTGTCTCATGGCACTTTTTTTTTTTTTTTTTAGCACATCAAAGTAACAGGTTTTCTTTTATATTCATGCTGTCTTTCAAGCTTAGCCTTGTGGTCAGCTGGGGAGAAGGGACTTCATAACACTTAGGAATAAGGAGACAAAGGGACACTTAATAGGAAAGAGAAAATGAACTTATAATAAGTTACCAGACTTCCAAAAATCTGCTTGAAAGGAGGATATCTAAAAGGGGCACTGATAATATACATTTGAAAGCATTTCAGATATACAATTGAAGAGGTCAAATACATATTTGAAACAAAAGGAGTCAGTATTTGTTCTGGGGAACAAAGCAGATGATGACATTGGAATTCTATGAAAGGGTCAAGCCTGTACAAGGCAGTAAAAATTTTTTTTTTTCAGTTTCTTTTTTTTTTTTTTAAATTTTATTTGTATTGGGGGTAACTTTGCTTTACAAAATAATTTATAATATAAACCCATATGTATAAGTTCCCTTCAAGTATATGTTCATATACCTTGTTTACAGCCAAGTTTCAAGAGTCTTTCACCCTTGTCCATTGGAGCCGGCCACCCCATTCCCTGCTGGTAACCTCAGTTCTTTTGCTAATATCCAGGGATGGTTCTGTTTAGTCTGTTGGGATTAAAAATCTTAAGGATGATTTTGGTTAGTTGACTTTTAAGGAGATGAACTATGTACATTGGGAAAAAGCTGATTTCTCTCAGATCCTTTTTTGATCATTTTGATATTATTGTTCAGACAGTCTGACCCAAAGTAAGTGTTCAGAATGCATTTTGATTATTAATGCTTCCCTCATAGACAGAAAGAAGTTAGACATAACCAGGATTTTGAAATCATGTACTTATTTGAGGCAAACCGTTGTGGGAGATTAATTTTGTTATGTCTTCTGACAGCACTAAACTTTGCCAGAGGGCTGCCTTAAAAAATCCTACCACATATTTGTTTTCAGACTGGAGTTGAACAGGCAAGGAAAACTTTATTCAAGACTATCACAATAGGGGTCAAGGACTATTGCAATCAGGGAGAGAGACTGAACTCATCTTTTAATGCAACAGGACATCTGGGGATTTATAGGCAATTGCTAGGGCAACAGAGTCAGTGATGGGAAAACTACTAAGAAGAACTTGGTCAGCATTTCTGATTGGGAGAATTCTGACTTAAGTGACTTGACAGGATTCTTACTGAAGTGGTCTGTGGGCCAAGGACAAGGTTTAGTTGAGCAAACCAAATGTTTTGTTTTACTTAGATGCGTCCCTGAAAGTACTTGCAATCAGTTACAGGTCAGAGGGCGTCATCTTCGATAAAGAGGCTCCATGGAAAAAGACTGTGCTAGGTACCTTTGGGACAAGTTTCTGGTGGCATCACCAAAATAGCTTTAAGACCTTATCCATGAACTGAGTTAGGATTTCCAGAACTCTAGTCCAGAAGAGTGTGGTTTCATGAGAGTGCTAACCCATGATGGAATAGAACAAGATTTAGTTACATAGACCTGAATGAACTAACAGGATGATATAGGTTTTATTTGGAATGTTGCTGATATTTTAATGCTCTACTCTCTGAAAGTATAAAGAAAAACTTTCAATTTCTCCTAAGTTATCTATAAGTCACAACAACTTAGTAGATTATGCTTTTGCAAACAGAAATACAACACTAAAAGTAATAACTTATTCTCCCTGCCTCACCCCTCTAGAATTTGAAAACACTTATTATATAGTCTTCTTTTTCTTCTTCTTCTTCTTTTTTTTTTTTTAAGGAAAGGATCAGGTAGTAATGAAGGAGAGGAAGCAGGTAGGCAGGAAGAGAGAATAGGAAGAAGCATTTTGTTTATTTTTAGTTAGTTATTCACACTGGTTGTCTTCCCCTTAACCCCCGACTCCAACCCAGGGATATGTGGTCTGCACTCCTTTGGAGATGACTGACCCAACCATTACTCTACCAGCATGCGTCAATATCCTTTTTCTTATTGCAATACAGTCAATAAGATTTTTTTCTCCTTGGTGACAAAGCATAAGTGGAAACATTGGTTATTCAATGAAACGTGTCTGAAACGTCATATTTGGGAAGGATGTTTATTTCATCAGATTTGACTAGACATTTTTAAGGAACTAAGCTTAACTTTAAGGAGCCAATCCCTACATAACCCTCTCGGGAGAACGGGCCACCACATGAGCTCCAGCCTTCCAGGTGAGTAACAAAAGTCATTTCTTGCCAGGTCTGGGAAACTTAGCATATTTTTGAAACATCAAAAAGAAGGAATTCACCTATTTTATAAGCATTATAGGTAAAACTTAAGGGCAAGCTCATGGGTTGTCTTCCTAGCCTCAAGAGACTGTTAAAAGTCCAAGAAAAATTTCTTATGAAAGTTTTCAGCAAGCTTCAAAAGGCCTCTGGTAAATTATAATTCTTGCTGTGTTTATGTAAATATTAAGACCCAATCTAATGAGACCAAATATTTTGTCATCAAGAATAAATCTTTCTGTAAGATAGATTGATTTTGATCAACAGGGGATGCCTCAAGAGCAATATTGTCATTATTTTTAAAACTAAATTGTCTATTGCATATTCTTTGGGTTTTCAAAATCTAGTGTATTATTTTTTTTTTTCATTGTCTTTGAGCTTTTTTTTTTTTTTTTTTTTAATCTCTTTGTAAAAGCAAGCAACTGATAGATGGGCACGTTATGTTTTTTTCTAGTAGTGATTTAACTGATCCCCCTCCCTCTCACCCCCAGCCCCTTAGAAACCCATTTGGACTTGATCTTATTACCTTTCCAAATTGTCAGTTTATACCAACTTTTCAATTCTTTCATTTTTCTTCAATATCTCGCTATAGTTCTCCAAAGTGATATTTCCAATTTTCCTTTTCCCGTCTGTCTGACTCAACATGTCTAAAACCTAATTCCTGAACGCCCAGGCTCCTATTAGGAAATTCTGTTGTCTTGTAGTTGGACTTTCTCCCACGATCTGAAGTTCTTCCATTTCAAACTCTATGGCTTTGCTATATACCTTAAAGGGCTTACCATGGCAGCAGATCATGGATTTTTCCTGGGACAGTTGTTGTCTGAATCACTAAAGAAGTCAGAGAAAAGACCAGGTCCTATTTCTCCTTATAAAAAGGGTAGCCTGACTTTGGACAGCATCACCGGGGTTGTTGATATCTCAGTTTAGACAAACTCAACTAGAGCTGCTACTTGACTGAAGGAATTTCCTCACTGATTTCTTGGAATTCACCAGACAGGTTAGGTTCAGGGTTCAGTTACTGGCTTTCTACTTTAATAGGACTTTTTCTGTTTCTGTTTATGGTTTTCATTTTAGACGTTAAACTCTTTTAAGATGTCTGATTTCTAGAACTCCGAAACAACTGACCTTTGCCACTATTTCTCAACATAGGGTTCAGCTGGATCTGCAGGGATGACATCCCTAAGAGTCCTCATGAGACAGTTTCTTAGAGTTTTTCATTTCACTCAGGAGGTTTATGATTGCCTCTGAGTTGTCCAGAAATGAATGATAAAATTTTTGATTTTAGGTATCTTGGTATTTCTTTGTAATAGGTATGGATAGTAATAAATAAGTAATTGCACATTTTGTGATTTGGGGAAAAACAGGTTAAGGCTGTATCTTAAATGTAGTTGTATAGTGCCATCCAAATGTCAGTGTAAGATTACATTGTGGGTGATAGTGCTAAGCTGTCTTCTGAGGAAATGTGATATTTTTACGCTTGAAGCCATTAACCTCATAAATTACAGGCATTCGTACATATATATATATATATTAAAGAAATGCCAAATGATAACTGCATGCCTGTACTGTGTTAGGCATTAGTGGATAATTGGTTGAACAAGTTTAAATTTAATTGGTGAAAACAGATAATAGACAAATAAGAAAGTGAGTTACAGGTGACAATTTTTGTGAAGAAAAACCAGGATGATGTGATGAAAAATAAGAAGACTAGTTAGGATGGTTTTGAAAGGCTTCCAGAGGAGGTGACATAGGAGGAGACTTTCAGAACGATAACTGTGAACTAGCCATGCAGGAGACTGTGAAGGGGCATTTCTCTGATCTGCACTTGGACCACATGCTGGAATAAGCAATGATTTCCATTTGCTCAGTAACATTTTTACCCAATGTGGCTAGTAGTCTACTCTCAAGAAAACCTTTGTTTTCTTATTAGTTTTATCTACTGATTAAGAGTCAGTTGTGTCCCCCCGCCCCAGATTTCTTTATACTTGACTGTGCTATTTTAATTATGCAAACTGATGAAATATGATTTTGAAAGAGTCATTTCTATGAAAATTAACTTCAAGGATCTGAAAAAATATCTAAACTGCAACTTAGTAAACTTTGCTATCTTGTCTATGCTGTCAGAGTTGGAGAAAAACTAAAAATATGGAAAGATTTTGGACTTAGATTGCTTCACAAGAGTCTTTACGCTTTCTCCCCAACTGAAGAAATTGAAACTGGAAATAATTGACAGTGTAGAACATAAAGACAGATGATACAGAACTATAAATGTTGACCCACAATCAAAATCAAAATTAACCTTGATCCTTTGTCAAATGACTGGTAGTTTACATTTATGTGTTCTACTAAAGCAAAATATTTAAAATATTTGTATGTTTTATATCTATATCTCTATATCACCCCTTTCACTTACTTGTTTAATCAATGTATTGACCTGATTAAAAAAAAAAGAGCACTACAATATTTTTTTCACAAAAAATGAGAACATTGTTTTGTAGCCTTTTATCCTATTTACTATACTGTGAACATTTCTCTAAATAAGTAAATGTCTGTAATACACTTTCATCTGCTATACTAGTTTGTTATGGAAATGGATGACCATTTTTTATATAGTTATTTTATGTTGTCAGATATCTAAGGGGTCTGCATTTGTCACTAAAATGATCAGCCTTTTATTGTACACATCTTTAATAATTTTCCTTGGATAAATTCCCAAGAGGTAAATTTCTGATGCCAAAGCAGGTACATTTTAAGACTTTTGATGTAGATGAACAAATTATTCTCCTAACAGTTGCATTGTTGTGTCATTTTGGGAATAAGATGTTCCTGAAAT
This sequence comes from Solenodon paradoxus, assembly GCA_004363575.1. Lineage (NCBI taxonomy): Eukaryota > Metazoa > Chordata > Mammalia > Eulipotyphla > Solenodontidae > Solenodon > Solenodon paradoxus. The sequence continues at coordinate 686,105 of RJWH01000047.1, forward strand.
TCTCCAAAAACTTCTGAAGCAATTTGGTAATTAGACCATTGGCCCTTCTGTAAAGGTTATATACACACATAAGGATACTGAATTCAGGCCCCTTGAAAGACAGAATCAATAAAACATAAAGTACACTATAAAAAACAAAAACATTGCATAGCAGCCAATACATTCCCAGCAAAGTCACCATCAGCTGGTAAAAGCTGGCCTTTGCCAGAGAAAGCCTTTATTCTGTGTGACAAATGAAATGCAATAGGATTTGAACCTTTTTGACTAGGTGGTCCTCCTCCTCACTGCCTGAAAGTGCTTATCGGCTACCTGTACCTTTCAATTTAAAGGCTGCTCATTGGAGAATAGGCAGCAACATTGCTTGAAGGCGCAATCTTCTGTGTCAGCACACTTGACTCTCATTTCGATGATGTCTGTATAAAATGTGTTACTTCCTTTTCTTTAATCGACTGTGTGGTCACTTTAAATGCCATGCTTTGAAATGTCTTAGAGACAGCCCTAGAGGAAAATAATTGCATTAGTTACAAACACCCAGACACTGCACAAGCCAGAATGACACACCAATCAGATTTCACACCTTTTCCTCACATCACTGTCCCTGGATGTTTTTTGAGCTGATAATTAGGTTTCCAGGGTTTTCTTTCTCATTAATGGTTCTGATACTGTCAAAACCCCCATTGAGAGTGAGATTTATTTAAGGTAGAAATTAAATTCCAATACAGAGAGAAGAGCCTGGAATTCCCTCCACATCATCCAGTGATAATGGTATCTCTTTCCACTTGGTGCCCTGAAATGATTTAATAAGCTTCTCTTTTTTGTTGCAAACTGAAATAATGACTTCCAGATTTAAATTTCTCTATGCCACTTATAATTAATTTCTTCTTTACTTACTCTCTAGCTTTGGCTATAAATGCTGGTCATCTCCTGGGGCCAAATCTCTTATGCTTGGTGGAGAAGGAAGACAGTGAACCTTTTGAGAAAGCTCTCTTCTTTCCAGCATGGGGGAGAGACAGCCAAGGATGGAGACTTCAGCACAGCAATATAGGCCAGTGGAGAACCAGGGTGGGAACCAAACCTGAGGAAGCACAGTGACCTAATTCCTTCTCAGTATGTCAAAACATGTGACCTTGGACTCAGATCTCAAAATATGGGTAAGATTTTGCAAGGCAGAGACAATGAGCAAAAAGGCATTACAAGTAGAAGAAGGTGAATGGTGTTTGAGACAATGTAAAAGAAAAACCAGAGGGCAGGGTCGTTTAAGGTGACAAAGAGGTGGCTGTTTGTGAAATGATCTAAGGCGCCAGGTAGGATTCTCCAAGGCTTTTGCCCTTACTGTGTCTACTGTGACTGCTGTCACCTTCCTTAGTTATTTAAAAGATGGGGAAGTCTTCCTTATTTTCCGCTAAAGAGAGAACAATATAAGAGAAATGAAGAATAGAGGCAGCACTGAATTTTCTGTAAGGATCCAAATTCTCTTCTAGTAGTTTTATATTTACTGCCTCGTCTAGTCTTCATTTTACTACTGCCACTGAATTTGAAAAAGGAAACATATTTATTTGGTGAGTAGTTGTCAAAGGCACATCCCTGGCAAGTTGTCAACTTCGAATGTCTCAGCAGAGGTGACGGCAAGGAGGAGAAGACACCTTGCTGGTGGGGCACAGCTAACTCCTGGGGCTTTGGAGGTGTATCTGATGTCAGTGCTGGTATGACGCTGTCAGAGTGGATGCTTAGAAATGGGGTACGGCTTAGAGAGGACCTGAGGTAGAAGGAGATCGAAACTTGCCACCCCCAAGTGCGTTTACTCACCTACTTCTTACTCATTTAATAGACAATTATTGCACATTTACTCTGAGGTGATGAGACAGGCATTGAGGTGACAAGCTCTGTTCAGGCAGGATTGTTGTTCTCTGGGGCTCAGAGTCTGGTAACATCATGAACATTTGGCATCGCCAGTCACTGTAGAAATGCTCAGACGTAGGAACAGCAAATGTGCTGTGGAGACTACTTGAAAGAGTCAGAGGAATAACATTAAGATGTATTTGAATGAATTATCAGGAGATTTTCTGGAGAAGGCATGTGGGAAAAGGTATCTGAGACAGAAGGATGGGTGAGGGGAAAGGCATCAATTCGTGAAAGGGACCAATGTACACATAGTGACACATTCATTGTGATCAAAAGAGGGTGGGGAAGTGAAGTGAAAATAAACCTGGAGATCAGGGCTTGGCCCAGTTGAGATGGGCCTTAGGAATTATTCTGAAATGTGAGCGCAATTCTTAAGGTTTTTAAGGAGGGAGCGATAATAGTATCTGGAATTGGAGGACAAAGCTGAAGAAGAGATTGGAGGCAAAGAATAAATTGGGAGGATGTTTCAGTAGCCGAGAGAAATGATGAAGACCAGTGGTGCTTGGAAAAGAGAGGCTATGGAATTCTTAATATTTTTTTCAATTTAAAAATATGTGAAATCAAATTATGTTCACTGTAGAAAACTCAAACGAATACATGCATATAAAATAAAAAGTAGAAGTCTACTTTTCCCACAAAATTAGCAGTAATTGATTGGTATGAATACCTTCCATTGTGCTGTACACACACGCACACACACACACACGTGTGCACACACACAGAGCTATCCCTGTGCATAGATACTTTAACCTGTATGTGTGAATCCAACACAGAACTCACAGGTGTCCATTTGGCTCCCAGACATGTGGATCTGGGGTCAGACAATGATTTAAGTTTAGGATAAGGGATTAAAGTGAACAGACTAAAATCAGTAAACAAAGAGAGTTCATATTGTGGGAAGGGAAGAGGACCACAGATACACCATGAATAATATTAAATTTTAGGAATAATATTAAATTTTAGAAAGTAAAAATCAGACTCAAGGGTTAGAGAGACTGGAAAGTTGGAAAATTACCAGCAAAGTGTGATCTTATAGGTGACCAAAAAGAAAGAGTTCTAAAAAGGAAAAGGTATGCTCATTAATGTTAATACTGCTGAGTGGCTGAGTTAGTTAAGGACTACAGTGTCCATTGAATTTAACAACAAAGAAGTTTTCATCTACCTGCTCCATTGTGACTGCCTTGTTCCAGTCTTTCTCATCTATGGCCTGGGTGACTGCCAAAGTCTCCTAGTTTGACTGCTGGCCTCTAATTGATTCTCCATGATGCTGCCAGAATCATTTTCTTTATAATCACCTTTTAAAATAGAATCTGTCCATCCTCTTCTAAAACTTTCATGATGAGTCCCCAGGTGTTATAAGATAGGTATAAGCCTCTTAGAACAGCATGGACATCCTTGGCCCTTATCTTCTCTACTACTTTAACACATTTACAGTTTCCAAAGTGTTGAATAATTTTCACTTCCCTGTGAGCACTTATTCCTCTGCTTTTGTGATGTTATATCTACTTAGCAAACTCCTATGTTTCCTTCAAAACCCCATACAGAAGTTACTTCCTCTGGGAAGCCATCTCCTAATGTACCCTTCCCCTTTAGTGTATTACTCTCCTTTTTTCCACATATCACACAACGTATGATTTTTGCTATATTTCTGTCCGCTTACTAAGCTGTAAATTCCTTGAAGACAAGCAAAGTGTCTTGTTCACATCTGTGTCATTAGCAGTTAGCCTAGTACTTGCTGTATAACAAGATGCTCAAGGATTGTACTGTGATTTATTGTCTTCAAACAATGATTAAAAGCATTATGAAGTGGTTTGTTTAAAACAACCTTCTCAAACGAGTAGAGTTGCCTTTATTTTTCTGACTTTTTCATTTTTCAGATGGGGAAAATGAGACAGCCAGGGATTTATAACTCATACAAAATAGAAACTAGAGGGTAAGTTAGAGACCATCTCCTTGGGCTCTCATATTTTGAAAATGAGTAAACTTAAGTTCAGGGAGGCCAGGGGCCTGCCCCTAATGAGTTATGAAGCCAGAGATCCAGCTACAGATCAGAGCCAGGCCCCCTGGTTCTCACTTGGGTGCACTTCAGTTGGCCACTCCCTCTTCTTCTGAGTTGGTGTTCACCTCGTGGCGTGGCTGTTAGGTTTAGCCTATCTTATCCTGGAAAACCAGGTTGACAAGTTTGACAAATTATTAGCTCACTGATTCTGTTGAAAATTGGGTCCTGTAAGATCATTTTCATTAGGCTATGGAAGAGCTACAGTTTGTTGGGAAATGAATCTCTTTTACCTGACAAGGTTTAGTCTGAAAAAGAGAACCATGCTATGCATTTCAAACAGAGGGGATTAAATGTAGGATATGGCTTATAGGGGATTGGAGCTTTAAAGGAACAAAAGGGGACAATGAAATAACCCCAAGATTAGGGAATTTAGGAAGAACCTATTATCCCTGAGAACTAGGGGACGAAGAAAACTGGTGGTCCTAACAGAGCCTGGAGTGTAGAGGCAGGGACCCACAGACTGACCTCGGAACTCTTAAAAATTTGGGGATTGGGTCTCCAAAGAAGGGGTGCCCTGAGGCTGGTATGTAAGATCTCTGAGGCTCCTGCAGCAGGTTTTCAGATTTCTGAGGCAGGACAAAGGCCTGAAGTTGTCTGGATTTCTAAGGAGATTGTGCCCCAGGGCAGGTGACACTAGTGTGACTGGTACTGAGGTGTGGTTGATAGTGGAGTGTGTCTGCTGTCTGCTCCTATTGTTGAAGAGATGGCAGGCCATGCTGGAATCAGGAAGATGCTCCTTCTCTTATCTTCCTATCTCATTTTTTGTTAGTGTAGAATCCACCTGATTCTGTGGTTTGCAGAACCCTGACCTCATCATCACAGAGCAGAGTATAGAAGGGTGACCTAAGGACTGAGATTATGAGGGAATAACTGGAATAAGCCCCTCACCATCTCCTTGGGAGGTGCAGTTATCTTTGACTTATTGTCTTTTACTGTTACTCACTCTGCAAAAGAAATCATGTTTCCACCTAACCTTCTTGGCTCTCAAAACAAAGAATCAGAGAAAATAAATTTAATGAGTTTTTAATTCCAAGTGAGGAGTACTGGCTTTTTAAAAATTGATGAACCAAAGACATCTTCTATTGGCTGTAGCCTGACATATATTTGGCAGTCTTTAGTTTTGAGTGAGAGCAGTAGATTGTCTAATGCCATTTTATCATCTTTCTGTCCCTAGGTTTTACAGGAACCTCTCACTCTCCCAGGAGAGGTATTTTTAAAGTAATCTTACACGATTAAGAGGGATAGCTATTCTTTTAATAGCACGAGGCCATGGGTTTCTGAAATGTGCTATGTATATTATTTTCACTTCTCTCTTTATAGTTTAACAGCTGCAATGAAGAAAACTTGATATGTCATATACCTTTGTTTGAACTGTTACAGCAAAGATATCATAGACTTAATGACTTATAAACAAACTTATTTCTCACAGTTCAAGAAGCTGACCGTTCAAGGTCAAGGCTCTCAGTTTCAGTGTCTAGTGAGATGCTCTTCCCACTGGCACATGGCTTTCTGAGCCTTTTACATTTTTATTTAAGTATTTCTTTTCTTTACTTTTTGGAATAAATTTTTAATTGAAACAACATTTTATGTTTCAGAAATACATCATCATCAGTCAACACCTGTGTATACTACAATAAGTTTGCCTCTGCAAGTCCTGTTCTATTCTTCACCTTATAATTGACCTCTTTTCTTGGATTGACTCATCCTCCTGCATAAATTTTTCTGGTAAACACTAATTGAGTCCTAGAGTCTAAAGGTGCATTTTTATTGTGTTTAGTTCATTCATTTATTTATTTTTTTTACATACCAAATATGAAGAAAGTCATATGGTGTTTGTCCTTCTCATTCTGACTTATTTCACTAAACACGATTCCTTCTAGGTCCATTCATGATATTGTAAATGGCAGGAAAATTTTCCTTAATAGGTGAGCAGTATTTCATTGTGTATGTGTACTACATCTTCTTAATCCAGTGATATTTCCATGTGCACTTAGGTTGTCTCTAGCTCCTGGTTACTGTAAATGATGCTGCAGTAAGCTTCGGGGTACATATGCACTGTGAATTCATGTTTTCCATTTTTCAGGTAAATATCCAGAAGTGGGATAATATGGAATTTCTTGGTTTAATTTTTGAGGTGTTTCCATAAGGAATATACAAATTTACATTCCCGCCAACAGTGTATAAGGGATCACTTATTTTCTCATATTCACCAGAATTTCTTGCTTCCAGTATTGGGGATAGTAGCCATTCTCAGAGGAGTGAGGTGATAGCTCATTGTATTTTGATTTGTATTTTCCTTATAATAAGAGATGATGAACATCTTTTTATGGGCCATTTGGTCATCTGTATGTCCTCCTTGGACAACTGCTTATTCCGTTCCTCTGCTCATTTTCAATCATCTTATTTTTTGGTTACTGAGTTTTATGAGCTCTTTATATATTTTGGATATTAACCCCTTATCAGATGCAAGTATCTTTTCCCACTAGTAGGATATCTTTAAATTTTGATCATAGTTTCTTTGGCTGTGCAGAGGCTTCTTAATTTGACATATTTCCATTTTATTATTTTCCTTTGTTTCTCTCGTCATGGGAGTTGAGTCCCCAAAGACATCTGTAAGAGCAATGTCAGCAAGGATATGACTTAAGTTTCCTTCTATGATTTTATGGTTTTAAGTCTAACATGCAAGTCTTTAGTTCATTTTGAATTAATTTCAGCATATGGAGTTAGATAGCAATTGAGTTTCATCTTTTTGCATGTGGCCGTCTAGTGTTCTAAACACCATTTAAGAAAACATGTATCAAAGTAAGTGAGTTTATTGAATAAAAGCACACCCTCAGAGGTGAGGGAGGTCTGGACTCAGAGATGGGAACAGCTCAAATACCATTATTGAAAAGATTATCCTTGTTCCATTATATGCTCTTGGCTCCTTTCTTATTAATTAGTTGTCTATATTTGTGTAAATATATTTCTGGGATGTCAGTTCTGTTAATTGATGTGTCTTTCTTTTTATTCTAATCCCATCCTGATTTGATTACTATTGCTTGTGGCAGTACCTCCATTTTTGTTGTTTTCTCACAATTGCTTTGCTATTCAGGGTCTTTGGAAGTTCCAAATACATTTCATAATTTTTTTGTTCTTTGTATGTGAGATTGGGATTTTTGAGAGGGATTGCATTAAGTCTGTTACTTTACGTAACATACCTTTTTTTTTTAAAAAAAAAGAAAAGGTGCAGGCAGGAATGAAGGTATGTAGTTAGGAAAGCAGGAAGAGAGAGGAGGAAGAAGCATTTTATTTGCTTTATGTAGTTGTACATCTTGGTTGCTCCCCCTGGCCCTAGGACGCAAACCTGGGCCTTTGAGATGTATGCAGATTACGCCTGGCTGGAGGCATAGGATACAACCACTATTCCACCAGGATGTGCTTATATGCCAATTTTAGCTGTGTGAAGTATTTTAATCCATGAGCATGGAATATCTTTCCATTTTTATGCTTTTCTATTTCTTTTTTTAATGTCTTAGAGTTATCGAGTACAATTCTTACTTATTTGTTTAAAATTTTCAAGGCTTTCATTCTTTTGATGCAATTGTAAAATGTTATTTCTGCTACTTCATTATTTGTGTATGAAATGCCAAAAATATTTTCTATGTTAATTTTTTAGGCTACCACTTTATTCATTTATTATTTCTAACAGTTTTTTTTCTTTTATTAGAGGCTTAGGGATTCTTTGACTATATAATCATGTTACTTGCAAATAGTGATAATTTGGTTTTTCCTTTCCAATATGGCTGCCTTTATGTCTTCTTCTTATCTAATTTCATTGGCTAGAAATCCCAACTCTAGTAGTGTTGAGAGTAAAATTCTTGTCTTGTTCCTAATCTTGAGGATAAGCTTTTAGTAATGTTGTCTATGGATTTGTAATACATGGCCTTTATTATGTTATGGACTTAAGTCTATGCCCATTTGTTGGGAATTTTTTAAGATAAAACATTACTGAATTATGTCAAATGTTTTCTTGCATCTGGTAAGATGATAGCATGAATTTTGTTGTGTGGTGTATCACATTTATTGATTTGCATATTTTGAACTGCCCTTCTATGCCTGGAATACATTACACATGAACACAGTTCATGATTCTTTTAATGAGTTGTGGTATTCAATTCGCTAGCATTTCTTTTTCATCATTTTTACACAAAATTTCATTGGAAATATTGTTCTCTAGCTTTTTTTGTGTGATGTCTTTTTCCGATTTTAGAATCAGGGCAAGGCTGACTGCATAAAATATATTTGGAAGTTTTTCTTCTTTTCATAAGTTTTTGAGGGATTTGAGCAGGTTGTTATTAATTCTCTTAAAGTTAGGTAGTGTTCACTAGTGAAGCCAGCTGCTCCTGAACTTTTGTTTTCTGAGAGGCTTTTGATTACTCTTTCAATTTCAGTGCTTGTGATGTGTCTGCTCAGATTTTCTATATCCTCCTGATTCAGTCTTGAGAAATGCTGAATGTTTCTAACAGCTTTTGCTTGTCTTCCAGATTCTCTCTTTGTTGGCATGTAGGTGTTCTTAACAATCTCTCCCAATCCTGTGTGTCTCTGAGTATCTCTTGTAACTTCTCTTTTATTTCTGATTTTGTTTATTTAATGTGTTCTCTCTCTCTCCTTTGTGAGTCTAGCAATAGTTTTGCCTATTTTATCTTTTTAAAAGACTCAGCGACTTGCTTCCTGGATTCTTTGAATCGTCTTTTTGATCTCTATTTCATTTATTTTCTGCTCTCATTTTTATTATTTCATTCCCTCTGCTGACTCTTGGTTTTGGTTTTTCTTCTTCGTCTAGTTCTTTTAGCTGTGACCTTAAATTTTTGATTTTTGAGTCTTCTTGTCTCCTGAGGTAGGTTGATATTGCTATTTAATATCCCTCTTAGTACTCATTTTGCTGCATTGGTTCTGGTAAGGCACATTTTAATTTTCTTCCAGAAATTTTTTAATTTCACATGTGATTTTTTTGGATGATCCCTTAAGAGTTTATTTTTGAGATCACTGTTTTGTTCCCCTGTTTTGTCTGTTCTATGCCCTTAGTTTCCTATTGTATGTTTAGTCTTTTTTATTTCTTCACATTTTTACAGTATTTTTTTTTTATTATTGAAGGAATATTCCATTTGGATATTAATTTTTTTGAGATGTATATATAACAGTATTTTTACATTCTTCATATCTTGAACCTACTAGTTTCTTACTCAAAATTTCAATTTTGCCTTCTGCTCATTCATTTTATTTTTGACCTTATTATCTCATTTTGGTGAATTCTCTTTTATTTCTTTAACTGGATTTACTGATTTCTGTTGTATTTCCTTAATGCTTTCTTGATTTTTATTTTATCTCTATGATTGCGATTTTGTATTTTCATTCATTGAATGAACATAGTCTTCCATATATTTGAATTTGACTCTGGAGAGATGCCATTTACCCCTATGGGGTGTCATAAAGACCTTGGGGTCTCAGATGAAACAGTATTTTGTTTGTTTGTCTGTTTTGTTTTCCCAGTAGGAACTGATTCAGTAATTTATAACTGGGCTGCTTATTCCTTACTTTTCCAGCAGGCAGCCCATTATTTCTGCTTGTTTTTTGTATTGTATTAATTTCCATTTGGTCTTTTTTATCTTCTGTAGGTAATTAGGCCTGTAAAAGGTATTTTCTTGGCCAGTCGTGGTTCCTGATCTGAGACTTGGCAGTCGATCCAACAGTCATTCTTGTTGGTTCACTTCAAAGCATGAGTTTATATCCCGAGGTATTGGGGATGAAGTATGCAGACTAGAATGGTATCTTTGTTTTCCTTCTTGCATGGTCCTTGTGAAGCACCCATTTCTTCCACTCTTTGCTGCGTTGTGTTTATTCTCACCTCCCTAGGGCTTCTGGTTGGACCAGCAGTCCTGCAGTCTCTGACCTTTGAGGCCGTTGCCAACACCACGAGCTTTTCTCTAACCACCTTCTGTCACACAAATGCATGAACCTCCTCAGCAACACTTCTAGTGTGGTCTGCGTTGATCTGTGAGGTCTTAGTGGGTAATACAGCCTCCCCACTGCTGGGGAATTAAGTGGAGTCCTCCTGTTCCTGGCTTGTGAGTTGTTCCTCTTGGGAGTGGAGCAAGGAACAGTTTCTGCTGCCATCTTGGTCTGAATTCCTGGAATCTCTTTCAAAAAGTTAGAAATCTCATTCATGAGAACTTCACCCTCATTTGTTAATTATTCTCCACAGGCCCCAACTCCAAATGCCAGTACGTCTGTTGTCAGGACATCAAACATATGTATGCAGGCCACTTGACAACCCTGTTGAGCTATGAAACCACCATCACAATCAAGAGGGAACATTTTTGTCACGCCTCCAGCATGCCTCATGTTCCCCTGCCGTCTCTACTCCTGCTCTTATTCTCTATTTTCAGGCAATCACCAGAGAGACTTTGTTACCACATAGTCAATGCTAAGTTTTATAAATAAGGAAAAAAGTCCAAATGAGGGAAAAAGAGTTGCTTGCCCAAACATCTATTCTCACTCCTTTTCTTTTAAGAGAATCTTTATTTAAATTACGGAGGGCAATGAAGTCTCTGTGAAAGTCTTGCCCTTTGCTCTCCTTGCCATGTAACTAAGATCCTGCCAATGAGATGTAAGTAGAAACGTTATGTGAAAGTCCTGGAAAGACAGCTTGCAGGCTGACTACTTGTCTGGGAGTAAGTATCCTTTTACTTTTGTTCTCTTCCTCTTCCTGTTGTGTGGCTGCATCTGTAATGACTCAAGTGCCACCTGCCATTTTGTACTCTGGGGTGACCTTAAAAATTGAAGCCCCTTGGCGTGCTTTGGTGGAGAGCTGGTAAGATCGGCACCTTCAGCCTTGCACAGTTCACATACACCCCCAGAGTCCCAGGTGTGTTTCCTGGATTGCAGAACCAAGATGAACAACTAAATAAAAAAAACATGTTAGAAATAATTGAAGCACTTTCTGGGTTGGTGCAATAGATGAACCGGTATGTCTGATATCACTGTGGCACTGCCCACCAGCCCTTGCATCTACATGTGGATGTCTTCTTTTTATGTGAGAATGTTGTAAACTTCTAATTTTCTTAAGCAACTCTTGTTTGGCTTTTGTTGTTAAATGCAATTGACCCTGTCCTAACAGAAACATTCATACTTTGTTTTTTGTTTTCTGAGATCAGCTACAATGCTGTCTGCTTTTATTTCCCTTTGAATTGTATAGTTGATGCAGGTTTTCTTTTAAACATTTATAATTTCATTGAGCTTTGACCGGGGATCGGCCACTGTACTGAGGGCATGTCAGTCTCAAAAGCTTTGGCAAATGAGTTGTCACAGCGGCTTGATTCTTGGCACTCTGACGCATGGACTCCTCCAACAGAATCAACCGCTGTATGTTGAAGCGCTTTTTTACCTTCAGGGAATTTCAGGATGTACACTGCCTTCAGCACTTTCAAGGGAGGTTTCAGAGAATCATCCTGACACCCTTTTGCAATGTAGGGAAAGAAAACATGTGGATACTATACGCTTCTGTTAGGAAAGAAAAGTGTCACTAGGGATAAAGAGAACTCTCCCAGAGACAGTTTCCTTTTTGACGTGCAGGTGTATTTCCACCACTGCTCCGGCTTCGTGTACAATGAAAACTGTTCATGATCTTAATATGTTTAAAAAAGAGACTCCTCATTGTTGCTCTAGACATGACATAAGGGTATAAGGATCCGTGGAATACTGAGATGGTCTTGGGGTGCTTTTTCATGGGCTGGGTATTAGGACCCAGCCTCCTCACTTGCCTCTAACAAGCTTTCTCTTGCAAGGCTGTGGTTTGGGCTGTAAAATATAAACTTAATTAAGTTCCGTTAGGTGCTGTGTTCCTTGTGAAAAAGGGGAAATGGATGAACTATTATAAAGAAGAATTGGCCTAGGTAAACATTTGTGCTATTTTTCACTGGCATTTCTGGAAATTAAGCTATTAAATCAGGGAAGCAGGTCAGGCCAGTTTGATATTTATTTTTCATTCCTTGACTGCAAAATAAAAGGCTTAACTTATAATGACATAAAATCAACACCTACTGTGTTCCATTCATTAATTCTGGCGTTCTGTCAAAAACATCTCCTAGGTTTGTCTGGTATGACTTTTTTTCCTTCATAAAAGCCTGAAGCATATTAATCATTATGCCATTATATTCTAGATGCTTTAAAAAGATTTCTATAATTTCTCTCATCCTCCTAGTATATTTTATTGAAAAAACAAAGCTAGGTACTTTAGAAAGCTTTGTGACTTATAAAAATACCTTGGCATTTTTTTTTCATAATCTTTCATAGTCTCTTTTCAATTCTCAGTATTTTAAGAATATTGTAAACAGTCTACTAAAGGCGTGAACTATTTGGAAACTCTTGGACATAGCTAATTCAGGTCTTCTTATTTATTTTAGTTTAAATTTTATGAGAGCTAATTTCAAATGAATGTTTCCCAAAGTTTTTGTTACTTTTCTGTGCCATTAAAAAAATTCTATTTTTATGTATTAGAATTTTTTTGTTCCCAGAGCAATAGAATTTCTACTCTTAGAAGGTTATGTGTTTCAGCTTGCTTTCATTTGCTTAATTTTATGTAAAAATTAAAAAAATTTCCTCTATTCACATTACATCACCATCTTAAGAAAAGTGACTATTGGTTCATTGATTTGGATATTGCAGTGAAGACTGGTCGTGATTATATATCACAGTCCATCTTTCTGCTAGATTGAAAGTTCATAAGATGGGAGGTGTGTTTATCCACCTGAGTCTATTTCCTGCATCCAGTAAATGCTTCATATACACTTGTTAAATTGATTTGAAAATAATGGAACCAGAAGATAGGATTTCTTGACTTACACTCTCCAAGGCTATGTTTACATGAAACTAATTTGATTTATGATTAAAACAATGGACTTGACTAAGTATTTACTTCCTTTTTAATCCAGGTATATCATGCCTATATTGGCTCAATATTATGAATTGATTTGACTGTACTCTTGAGTTTTTCAAGCAAGGAGGTTAAAACCCAGTGAAAGAGTCTCTTTTTGACAGTTAGCCAATTCATTTTGCACTGCATATGTCTCCAACTTTTGACTGAACTCCTTGAGATCGCACAAGGTCTTATTTTTCCTTAGGCCCAGTGACTCAACAGGGTAAAATTGAGAAATAAACATTTATTGAAGAATAAATTAGTGATTGACAAATGTGAATTAACATAACAAGTAGGTGATATAATCCTGAACAAGTTAGAAGTCCATTCTCTTCTATTTAATCATTTACTTTTTGATTAAAGTACATTGAATCATATTATTACATAGGTTTAAGGTGTTCATAGTAGTAAATCGACATCTGTATATGCTCCCTTGCTTACCACCAACAGTTTAATTCTATCCTTCGCTATATAGTTGACCCCCCTTTACCTGATTTACCCGCTCTTCCTGTTTCTCCTCTTAGAACCACTAATTTGATTCTCTAGACTAAAAGTCTATCTTGTTTGATTTGATTCATTTGTTTGGTTTCTCTATATACCATATATGAGTGAAATCATACGATGTTTTATTTTTGACCCTTTAAAATATTGTTTTTAAATATCACTTCTGAATGTCACATATTATCTTTCCTCAGTTTTGTTTCCTTTTTCAATGTCACCAAGAATTAGATACCACACACCAAAGGCTGAGAAGGGAGTCAATGGAAAAAGGAGTAACCTTCTAATAACTGGGGATAGGCAACCATAGTGTTTATTCCACGCTTTTTCTATGATGAATGTTTCAAACTGGCTGAGGCTATTGGAATTTCAGAGAAGACATACCTAAATGCCTTGGAAGTAGAGGATGCTGGACGGCCAGAGTCTGTGTGCAACTTGGGCTTTACCTGAGAGGCAGTATCAGGAGAGTTGATTGTTTCCAATTCTAATCGGAGTAGGGTCACCTAACATAGGGAGAGATGATCCTTTTCCCCCTAATCTTGTAAGAATAACTGATGTAACTATTTATATTGGTTAACTTATAGCTCATAGGTAGTATTATTGAGGTGAGGTTATTAAATAGATGACTGAACCGAAGTTAAATTGAAATACTCAGTTATAAAATATAGGAAAACAGAAATCTTCCGACTGCGATGTTACTCCAGAAAGTTTTTATTTACAATTCAAATCTCTGTTAAAATCACCTAGGGATGAAATTGCTTTCCAAATAACTGAGGGCACTCACTAATACATACCATTTATGGATTTGGATTGCTTTGCATCCTTTGGGAAAGCAGCGTTTTCGGGCTTCTGTTAAGTTCATTAAGAAATGAGCAGGTAAAAGATTTTACCATTTTATGTCTGCAGGTTTTCAGAGGTCTCTGGACCAACCTGTAGGCAGGCCCCTGAGATGCACTATTAGCAAAACTGACTGTAACAACATCTCCCCTCCTGTGTGCACAACATTTACAAGGTGATTTGGATGCTCTTTTCATTGAGAGGTGAAACCTCTTACACTGAGTCTTGGCTGGCCTTGCAACTTACACTGGTCAGTGCAATGTGGTGACAGTGATGTGGGAATTCCAAGTATAGGACTTCAAGTTTCCATGCACTCACTCTTGGAACTTGCATTTGCTATATGGTGAAATACAGTCTGTCCTATAAGAAGAAGAGAGGTCATATAAAGTAGAGGTGGATGAACCCAGATAAATCTTCCTAGACCAAGTAGTCAGTGACTAGCACTGGCTACTAGACACAGGAGAGAGGCCGTCTTAAACCACCCAGGCCCATTCAGAGACCAATGACTGCAGCTGTAGGAATAACCTCAGACAAAGCCAACAGGATTACGTGAGATTCCCATTCTCAGTATTTTGAGGAGTTGCTATACTGCTTTCCATAAAGTTTGCAACAGTTCACACCCCTGCCAACTGTATAAGTGTCCCTTTTCTCTGCATCCTTGACAACATTTATCTTTTCCAGACTTTTGGATAAGAGCCAATCTTATAACGGCAAGGTGATAATCTCATTTTTTTTTAATTTTGCATTTCCTGATAACAAGTGAGGCCTCTTTTTATATGTCTGTTGGCCATGGCATGACTTGATTAGAGAAATGTCTATCCAATTCTTCTGCCCACTTTTGATTTGGTTGCTCGTACTCTGTTGTTGAGTTTTATGAATTTTTATACTGTGTTTATTCGATTCTAAGCTGCGCTTTTTTCTTGCCATTTTAATATCCCCTAAAATCCAGTGTTGCTTATATTCAAAGGTGTACTTCTTGTTATTTCTCATTTCTCATTTTTAATTTTTTTTTGTCTTTGTAAATGCATCTTATTATTTTTCATTTTGTCACAAAAACCCCTGGAGAAATTGGGGCATGGCTTAGAATCTATGGCAGCTTAGAATCACATAAATACAATATATTTTGGAGATTAAGTCTTTGTCAGATATACGATGTGCAAATATCGTCTCCTAGTCAATAGTTTGTCTTCTTGTTTTGGTGATAGTTTCTTTCATGTTATATCATTAACTTTTGGGGTGATTTGTTGCATATTAATAGACAGCTATTACAGTACACTATGAAAAAGAACTTTTTTCTGAGTTTCAGCAATTTATGCTATCTCATCAGACTGCTTCTTATCAGCTCTCCTGACCCCATGTGACCAAAACCTGTTTACTTTTCTTGGAATTTCACTTGATTTGTAGTCTTAGTCTCTCTCTGTCCTTTTTGGACTGGTGATGTGGTTGGAGTATATGTCTGAGTCATGATTTGGCTTCACCCTGGGGTGCTAGTCCTCTGGTTGTCCTTTAGGCCCTTGCTTTTTAGCCTAAAGGTCAGACCACCTGTGCTCATATTTACCAGAACCTTTGGTAGATGTGGTGTCCAGAGACCCTGCTTGGTGAGGAGGAAGTTCAGAGGTAACAGTTCATTGAGTAAAATTTAACTGACGGAGTCATGGCCTTCAGGGAGAACCATCTTTGGGTTTATCACAACTTGTTTATACCCAGAACATATATTCTCATGCTCACAGCTTTAGTGATTATTTAAAAGTCCAATCTGATCACATTGCCACATTCTTTTAAGCTTCCTCATTGATGTTACAATAAAGTCAAACTCTCTTTTCATGGCTCACAAAGCTCTGAATGCTTTGCTTTCTGCCTAACTTTATCATCTCATCTCTTGCCATGAATAACCCTCACACTGTACTGCATATTCCGGTCCAGCTTCATATTCTTGAATATTCTTGCTAACCACCCAGCCCTGATGTGCTAGCCACCCAGCTTGTGATGGTTTGTCGTGGCTTCCATAGGAGATGAACACAGCCTAGGGTGTGTCATGCTATTCAAAAGCTTGGAATGTGTCGCTCAGCCAAGTAAAAATCCCTCTCCTTGAAACACCTGTGCTCTAGTGGAGGCTGTCAGAACGTAGTACAGGCTGTGTGGAAGAGGGACTCTGTAGTAGAGGAGGTACGAGCAAGGTGGAGAGAGGGACGTTTGAGTGAAGACCTAAAGTTGATGAAAGAGTTTTCCAAGACTGTTTTGGGGGTAAGATCACTTCTTTGGACATATGGAAGAGCTAAAGCAAGTGCTCAAGTCACCATACCTGGTGTGTAGGAGGGGAACTAGGAAGTCAGCATGGCACTGGTTGGAGGGCTGGGTAGGTCCAGATGATAGTGGGAATCCTTAAGTCCTGAAAGTACTTTAGCTTTCACTCTGACTCAACAAAGAAATGGTTGTGGGTTTTGGATGAGAGATGAGATTATTTAATTTATGTTTCAGAAGGGTCACTCTGGTTTATAGTGGCAAAGAGAATCACAGGAGCCGACTTCAGTGATTTGCTATAATCTAGTAATCTAGGCCCCTCTTGGACCGGGGCAGTGGTGTTGAGTGAGGTAAGAAGTGGCCAAGTTCTGACTCGGTTTTGAAGACAGAGCTCTAAGATTTGCTGACAGATGAGATGCTGGAGAATGTGAGAAAGAGAGGAGTCACGGATGACTCCAAAGTATGTGCGATAGATGATGTTCTGTATTAGTTCTTTTCTTCTCTTATTTTGCTGAGGATAATAAGACACTTTTGGTGAAGATGCTTCTGTTTCTGCAACTTGATTTTCTTTTGGTTTGCTGTTTTGACTGATTAGTGCTTTAGACTAGATCTCTGATTTTCATTTTTGATGATTTTCTACATTGTCTAATTACTGACTTCACATTTAAGGGCAAGGACCTGGGGCACCCTGACAGAGCAGCAGTAGGGTTCACTGTCTGGCTGAGTGCAGTCCACATATTTCCCAAGGACTCGTTCTGTGCCCCGGGGCAGGCGGAACAACCAAGATGTACAACAAAACAAAAATAAATGAAAATGATTTTCCTCCTCTCTCTTCCTACCTGCTTGCCTTTATTCCTAACTGCACCTTTCCTTAAAAAAAAAAAAAAAAAAAAATATGAGTAGGGCACAAAACACTGCTTTGGAAGCTCTGTGCTGCAGGAAGTGCTTGTTATTGTGGTCTTCATTATAAGGTGACCTTGTTGTATTGTTTGATTAGGGAACCCACAAAGGTAGATTTCTCACTTTGGTATTTTTTCTTCAGTTGGTGCGTTTCCTTAGAAAACCATCTTTTAGTTGCATAGATAGAGGCGTCTGTTCTTAGGATGCTAAGTGGTACAAGAGAGTTGACGCTCTCAACATGAGAGGGAGACCTGTTTCCAGAAAGGTACGTTTCCTTAGGCTGTGACTTGCTGTGTTTCATTCAGAGACTTGCTTTATCTTCCAAACAACACACAAGCAAGCAAGCAGGCAAACACATTTTGTCTTTCAGGACAGGCGATGGGCAGCTGCCAGATGGGGCCGAATAAAGAGGGCATTGAATCTCCTTCTAGCAGAGTTTCACACCATGAATTGATTTTAATGCCTTCTTTACCTCACCCCTGCTTCCCTCGGTACCAAGCACTACGGATTTAAGAGTCTTTGAGAGGTTTAGCTGTATGCATGCAGCTGCGTTTTCATCTTTCTCTGTCCCAGTTGAGAGCTAGTTTCCTGTGGTCAGATAAGTCATTTTCCCTTTGTCCATCTGCTTTCCAGATTCCAAAATATCTTGATGTCTTTCTCATTCTTGTTGCCTTCATAGGCTTATGTGTTCAGGTCTTTTATTTAAAGCATTCCTTTGAATACGTTTTGCCATTTTTAACCAGACATTCCTTTCCTCTTTTGGTTACCCATTGCCCAGTCTCTAGACCTCAGCTTACATGTCACTTCTTTCAGGAAGCCTTCCAGTCTGAGTTCGGTCTTCCATCACAGTGTTTCCAGGATTTTCTCTATTTTCTGACCACAGCTTTTTTCAAATAGTATTGGAGTAGCTGATTACTATCCATCCTCCTCAACAGACTGTACTCTCTGTGAAGGCAGGGGTGATGCCTACCTTATTCAACATCATACCCCTAGAACCTAACATAGTGCTTCATACACAACAGGGATTCAAAGCTATCTGACTCATTGGTTAAATAATCCTTAACAGCATGCTTGGCACTCTGAACTCAGACCACACTTCTTGGTGAGAGAGCCTACTGCTATTTGCTATTTTCTTTGACAACATACGCCATACCCCCAGGAGTATCTGCCTCACAGACCTATCACAGGGCACTTTGAACCTAACACAAAAAGCACATTTCTAACAAACCTGCTGGGAAGAGAATGACACTTTGGTGGAGAGCTTTCCTGTGGCCGTCTGACATCTCTCCAAGTGATCTTCTGTTCTGTCTCTTTTCCCACAGGATTCTTCATCTCAAACACTCTTTGAACAGTCATCAAAAACCCTAAATCTTCTCAGTGTGCTATATATATAGATTAGTAAATCAACTACCTCCAGTACCCCAGGTTTTCAAACCCAGGCATCTCAGCTTATCGATTTGGATCCTCTAACAAAATGTGCCACTACTGTGGTATTATTTTCTGCCGCGGAAAATGCCTCTGCTAGGAAAACACTTTTGTTAAAACCGGTGTCAGGCATCTGGGAACTCACAGCCTGGAGACCTGTAGATCACAGGGAAATTGGTACACTTCACGAATTCAACTTTCTTAATTAATAGTAAATTCCACAAATTAAGAGATTGTTGATGTGATAATAGTCTTAGTTTCACAAATATTATTTCTCCATTTTCCCAGGACTGTCCTAGACTTGCTTTGAGAGGAATAAATTCCTTCCTAGTCTCCCAAATTTTCTTCTATTTTTATTCAGTAGCCATCTAGTTTTTTGACCTAGGAGAAGTAAATCCATGTGCAGTACAGACATATTAAAATGAGGCCATAGGAAGCAAGTAGATACAAGAAGTGGAAAGATCTGCTAGTTACGCACAGGAAAGGAGTCTTTTTTGATCTCCCGACTGCACCCCAAACTACGTCCTTTTCTTTTCCCCTTTGGCTGTACAGTCTACTCTCATCCAACCTGGAACTTCGCAACCCTCCCGGCACAGACCATCACTATTCAGTGCCTGTCTTCTCTCCTAGCTGTACCCCTGACAAGGACTATTGTGCCCACTGCTGTTATCCAGTGGCTGTAACAGTATTTCACACTTAGTAGGCACTCAAAAAATTTTAATGTAAGGATGGATGAATTATGACACCATAAGGAATATGTTTGCAAAGAAGGTTGTCACAATTTTTCACATCCCTTTGAAGGGTGATCTTTCTTTTCTTTGCATCAGGAGGAGGCGTCTGTTCCTTCGTACCTTGACTTTGGACTGACCTTGTGACTTAATTCGAGCAATAGAATGTTGCAGAGGTAACATTGTGTGACTTCTTAGATGAGGCTATAAGGGTTCCTGAGTTTCTGTGTCAACATCTTGCAATATTTAAGGAGTAAGCCCAAATAACCCATTGACCCAGTGGAGAACTGAGGTGCCAAGCTTAAATTACCATCCACTGCTACACACTGGAATAAGGACTTCCAGCACAAGCCACACTCTCCCACCAGCCACTTTCTCACACACACGAGTGAGCCCAGCCAACCCCAGGTGGACCAGAGTTGAGGCTTCCTAATTGACTTTTGCCCAAATTGTTGACTGAAAGCATGTGAGCAAATAAGTGTGGTGATCTTTGTTTTAAAAAATTAGCTGTTGGACATGATTTGTTGTGCATAAATGGTTGATACAGGAGTATTTTTAAGTTTTCCTCGACATAGGAGTTCTCCTCCTTATCCAAACTGGAGAATTTGTAAAATCTGCCTCAACCCACATGACTTTATTGCAGATTCAAAGGTAAAACCCATTCATGAGTAAGTGCAAATAGCTATATGTAATTACAGAGGGCAAATCAAATTACATTCTGGAATAACATAGATCTATTACATGGAGTGATAAGATGTAGTTAATAAAATTGAATCCATGTTAAAGAAAGTAGTGTTTTATGAATTCACTGTGATTATACAAGTGATTCATGCTGATTATGGAAAATAAGATGATAGAAAAATGATGGAATTTCTTAAAAATCCTAAAATATGAATACAAAATATGATGACTTCTATTACTACCACGTGTTAGTGGGAAGTATGTTCCAGATCTTCCAAACTGCCCTAGTCATCTTTCCACTAAACAACAGATGTCTACCTAGGCTTATGCTCATTAGCTCTTAAACAGATTTTTATAGTGACTATGAACAAATTTAAAAAATAGTGAAACATGGTTATTGGTGTATCAGTTATCTACTGTGAAAACAGCCAACCAGTTAACCAACAACAATAAACCCTAGTGGCTTAAAACAATAAGCACTTATTTTACTTGAGGAGTTTGTGGGTCAGCTGTGGTTTGTATGGTCTTGGCTGAATTTACTCATGGGTCTGTGATCGGCTGTGCATTGGTTAGGAGGTTAGTAACTTTCATAGGTGAAGAGATTAGCAGGTGATAGCTGATCAGAGAAGGTCTTTGCTTGTGTGACTTGCGGACTCAGTTGAGCACCACAAATTCCATCTTTCACCAGAGTTCCTGGGCATATAGGTATGGCAAAGGAAAAGAGCTGCCAACTTGATGCAAAGAAGACACTAATGAAGTAGAAACCTGTAAACTGTCTCTCAGGGCTCTGATTATGGGAAATTTTCTTGTTAATCCTTTGGCCAAGGCAAGTTACAAACCAAAGCCAGAGTCAAGGTGGGGAGGCAAAACCCAGTGATATAGAGACAAGGATTTTTCACTTGTATGAAAAGTATTGGAAAGCAAATGGGAAAACCCCTATTTTATGAATAAAAAAATAACTTGAAGAATGTAAATAGTTTAAGGTATCACAATCAGTATGTGGCCATGTCAGAATTTGAATGTAGCTATATAGTTATATGGTAGGATTCTGTTGGTCTAAAACAATAAAAATTGTTTTGTTAGAATAAATTAATTTTTAGGATATGGACACAGTTGTCAAACAGAATACAAGGCCAGACATATGTCCAGAGTTGGGCATGCTATCAGGGCTCTCTCTCCTTTTCTTACCTCAGCTCCTCCCAGTGTATCAGATTGTTTATTTTTTCTTGCTACAGAGCTAGTTTTCTTGTATGTAGCAGAAAAGTGACTACTGAGTTCAGCAAGTTAGCAAGTGTTAGCATTAGTGAGTAGGAGTCAACAGTTGTTGGATTCAAGAGAGCATCGAAGACTAGAGCTGGAATTACTCTCTCATGGTAGGGAGGTCTTGCATTAACTAGGATCAGGTGTTCTTCCATCTCAATACAGATGAGATAATTTGGCTGGTGACTGGGATATCATGAAAAGATTCTGCTGGAGTTTAAGTTTGGTGTGTTACTGAAGTTGTGATGTATATGACTGAGAAGTTAAAGAGGTTTCCAGAAATGGAGATATCATACGTAAAATTGAACAAGCATCTACTATAAGACAGATTACTTGGGGGGGGGAGTTAAAGAAATTTTTTATTTTATTTTGTTAAGATAGATTATTCAATGGGGTGAACTCTAAGTATACTGTAGGGAAACCTCTCTTTCTACACACACACACACACACACACACACACACACACACACACACACACACACACACTGCTACAGCACTTTATGTATGACCACTTAGCAAGCTATATTCCTGACTGGATATCAACTTATTTCACATAAAGATAACTAAAGTGATTTTACCCAATAAAATAATCCATAAAATTTATTTATTTTTTGACATGAGTGAGCAATGTAAAACATACTGAAGATTATGTAGGGAAATAGAAGAGTGAATTTCCATTACATTGAATCCCTGGGGAGGAAGTGAAGCAGTTGTCCTGATCTATTTCTCTCCTGGTAACTAGGGGGTTGATCCTGGGAAAAGGAGCAAGACAGGTGACCCAGACTAAAACATTTGTAAACATGCTGTTAAGGCTTCTGGTAATTAAATTCATGGTTTGCTAGGAAGAGACTCCTTATTTATGAGCTTGGCTTAAGATTGCTTATGGTGAACAAACTGGGATATGGGCTTGTGAAGCAGGGCTCCCTGGAAAATTTCCTGTAAGCTAGGAATAAAATGGAAGCTTTTCATATCTGAAATATTTCCCGTTGTGTGGCGTCCCAAATCAAGTATCTCATTAGAGACCTCATTATCACCCTGAACTGATTGTGTGTGTTCAATATTAGATAGAAGGACTTGGAGAAACCCATTTAATGTTCTAGACCTTTTTTGCTTCACCTGTACTCTTTGCTTGTCTCTTTGAAATTATTGGTAAACCCTGAAATGGTGATATCTCTGATCAGAAATATGATACTTTGTATTAGCTCAATCCCAAAGCAAGCAACTAAAATCCTTATAAGGAATTTATCTTCACACAAATAACCACCCCTCCTCCTCAAAACTACTGGAGGATTGTATGATAGGCTGAATTGTGCTTCCCCCAAATTTGTATGTTTAAGTTCTAACTCTTAGTACTTCAGAATGTGACCATATTTGGTGATTGGTCCTAAACAAGATAACTAAGTTATAATGAAGTCCTTAATGTTTGAAGTCCTTAAGGATTAAGTCCCTAATCTAACATGGCTTTAAAGAAGAGAAAGTTTGTATGCAGAAACACAGGAAGACCTTGTGAGAACACAGTGACACAGTCATTTAACAACCCAGGAGAGAGGCTTCAGAAGAAACCAGCCCTGCTGACATCTTGATCTTAGACTTCTAACCCCTAGGTACTGAGAAAACAGATTTCTGTTGGTTAAATCACGCAGCCTATGGTGTCTACTGTGGTGTTCTAGGAAGTCAGTACCGATGGGGAGGGGTATCGTGTTCCCCTATTTTCACTTGTGGAATCCATGCAGGAGCAGTCGCAAGTCTGTTTGAATGACTTTCAAAGTTTTTGTTGGTACCTAAAATTCCTTACCCCTTTAATAAGAACATTTGGTTATTTGAATATTCCCTTGCATGTAAGTAATAATGAATTGTTATCAAAGAATAATTCATCCAAAATGAAAGAATTTTTGCGAGTAACTTTTCTCTCTATTGTAGCATTTCATGTATGCTGCTAGAAGCTACAGGTCAAAGTTTGTAACTATGATGAATGCTGTGAATTTTCGTGATAATGTTTTGGGAATATAATAAAATAAGGAAAAATATAATGTGTACTTTGGAACATAGGAGTATTTTGCTCTGTGACTATTACTGGAGATTCTGAATAGATTTACTTGACTTAATTACCTTGCTTTCTTCTTCTTGCTCCCAGAAGTTTCGAAGATTGCAAACTTTCTAGTATTTTAATAGATTCTACACTGATTATTATACAGGCAAAGGTAGAGTCTGCAATCATTTTAAATGGATATGTTCCCTAGAGTGAATCCTAGAATTTTGAACCATCTTACTTAACGCCCTAGTTTGGAGATTTTCCTCTAAAACTTTTTTTTGCCAAAGAAGTTTTTTTTTTTTTTGTTAATAACAATTACATTATTTCTTTTGTTTTCAAAGTTATAATCATTTTAAGATACTGAAACTGCTTCTCAGTCTATGGGTATTACACAACACACCTGCCACTAGGGTTCCAGTGTTCCTTACCACCTTGTTCTCTTTCTCCTTCCCACACCCTTCTTCCCGCTTGTCAGCTATCATCTTCTGTCCTGTGATTTTTGCTAGGGTTTATCTGTTCATTTGTTTCATTTCATCACATCCCACATATGAGTAAAACCATCCTATTCTTTTTCTCTATGACTTCTTTTGCTTAGCATGATGCCCTGTAGTTCCATTCAGATTATTGCAAAGGGTACAATTTGATCATTTTTAGTAGCTGCATAGAATTCCATTGAGTATAGGCACTACATTTTCTTTACCCAGTCATTTGTTGATGGGCATTTAGGCTGTTTCCATGTGTTGGCTATTGTGGACTGTGCTGCTGTGAATGCAGGGGGTACAGATATTTTTACTGACTAGAGATTTTGTATCCTCTGGGTATGTGGTTAAGAGTGGGCTTGCTGGATCAAATAATAGATCTGTCTTTATTTTAACGTGTTGCCTATGAGCTGCCAGACCTTGTGTCAGTGTTAAGGGAATCTGGATAAGAAACTATGTCAGGATAAATATTTTTTCTTTCCTTAAAATTTTTCACTATAATAAAGGAGAATATAGGGAGTTACAAAAATCTTTTAAATTCTAACTAGCGATAAAGAGAGATTGCTTGTCAAAAAGGAAGAAATAAAGGGAAAATGAAAGACGTCTTTAGTGAAGAAGTAAGAGATAAATACAATCAGGAAGTGAAAGATTTGGACACAGGGAAAAGCGAAAGACATATGTATTAGCTTGAGTTATGCTATGTGATGTGTGTGGGACATTTCCAGAAAAGAGAAATTCAGATTTTGTGAAGATATGGTAGTATCCCATGAGCCACAGAAAGATTGGTTCAATTGCTAGTTCTTAGATATTCGAATAAGCCTCTTATGAGGTCAAGAAGGGAGAGATGCCTAATGGTGCTTTGTGTCTTCTCATTCAGGTCATAGCATCTCTCTCTATATCTTTTCAAATTGGGGGTAACTTTGATTTATTAGATCATATAAGATCAGATGTGCTGGTTCACCATTCATCATATATATGACAATACATCACACCTAACACCAAATTTTTAATAATAGTTCTCTACTACTGTCTATTGGAACTTCAGAGTCTCTCAAGTCCTTTTTCCCCACTCCCATCCTTTTTCCCTCTGGTAATCTCATTTCTATTATCAATGTCCAAGAGTTAGTATTTATTTTGTCTGGTAATTTGCTTTTTTTTCTTATATTCCACATATAAACGGTATCATCTGGTATTTGTATTTTTCGTTCTGTTCTGTCTTAATTCACTTAGCATGATCCCCTCTAGTTCCATCAATGTTGCAATAAATGTCAGAACTTCATTTTTAAAAGATGGATAGCATTCCATTGTATATATATACACATATATATATACATATATATACATATATATACATATATACATATATATACATATATATATACATACATACATACATACATATATCTCACATCTTAAGTATCCACTCATCTATCCATGGGCTCTTAGGTTGTTTGTAGCCAGCTCTTAGATATTGCAAAATAATGCTGCAATAAAACATGGGGATGCATGTATTCTAATAAGGGTTTTTGGCATGTCCTGGTGGTGTAGTGGTTTAGTCTTCCAGTCAAGTGTAGTCTACATACATTCCAGAGACCTAAGTTATCATCTCTGGGCTGGGAGAAAAAACCGATATAAACAACTAAATAAAATAAGTAAAAATGTTTCCTCCTCTCTCTTCCTGCTTGCCTACTCACCTTCATTCCTGCTTGTAACTTTTATTTAAAAAATTAGTGTTTTTGTGGTTTTTGTGGGTAAATATCCAAAGTTAGATAATGAGATCACAAAGAATCTCCACTCTCAATTTCATTTAGGAACACCATACTGCTCTACATAAAGGCTGTCTCAATTTACGCTTACATCAACAGTGTAAAAGGGTTCCAAGGCTTTTGGATTAAAAACATTCTCTCAGGTGTAAGGTGCTATGTCATTGTTACCTCAATTTACTTTTCCCTAATACCAAGAGAAGAAGAACATCTTTTCATGTGCCTGTTAAATTCTGTATATTTTCTTTTGAGAAATGTCTGTTTGGATTTTCTGTCCGTTTTTTTTATTGGATTTTTTTGTTTTCTGCTGAGTGTTGTGAGCTCTTTATACATATGTCTATGAACCCTTTATCAGATGTATGATTAGCAAATATTTTCTCCTATTCAGTAGGATGTATTTTTGTTTTTATGAGAGTTTCTTTCACTGTACAGAAGCATTTAGTTTGATTTAGTCCCATTTGTTTATTGCTCTTTTCTTTCTCTTGCTGCTGGAATGTCCAAAGATCTCTCTATGACTGATGTCACAGATTTTATTGTCTGTATTTTCTTCTAAGTATTTTATGGTTTCTGGTCTTTCATCCAAGTCTCTAATAAAATTTTAATGATGTTTTGTGTATGGTGTTAAAAGAGTAGTCTAATTTTATTCTTTTGCATGTGGCTGTTTAGTTTTCTCAATACCATTTATTCCTTTCTTCAATGTAGCTTGTTGGTTAATCTGTCATAAATTAATTGATCATCTATGTGTGAGTTTATTTCTGGGACCTCAATTATATTCCACTCATTTGTATATATGTTTGTATTACAGTACCATACAGTGTTGATTATCATCATTTTATAGTATAGATTGAAATTGGAGACTATGATACCTCAACTTTTATTCTTTTTTTTTTCTCATAATTCTTTGACTCTTTGGGGTCTTAAATTGTTTTGTTCTGTCTTTGAAAAATGCCAGTGGAATTTTGATGGGATTGCATTAAATCTGTATATTGCTTTAGGTAAGATGGACATTTTAATAACACTAATTTCCCAACCACAAGTATTGACTATCTTTCTACATCTTTTATATTAGTCTATTTCTTTTATCAATATCTTATGGTTTTGTTGTACAGGTTTTTCACCTCCATTGTTAAGTTTATCCCAAGGTATCTAAATTTTGTTTTGATTGCAGATTGGATTATTTCCTTAATTTATTTTTCTGTAAACTTTTTGGTTGGCATGTGTTTTTGTATATTAAATTTGTAAACTACCACTTTTGTTTACTAATTTATTAGTTCAATAGTTTTTGGTGGAGTGTTCAGGAATTTCTGCATATATTATCATGTTGCCTACAAATAGTAATAATTTTGCTTCTTTTCTTATTTTGATTCCTTTTATTTCTTCTTCTTGCCTTATTACTCTGGCAAGGACCTCCATTATGATGTTGAATAGCAGGTATGAGTTTGCCTTGTTCCTGATCTCATGGGAAACACTTTCAGTTTTTTTTTTTAACCATTGATTATGATGTTGGCTAAGGGCAGGCCATAATATCTTATTTGGAGGTAGTTATAAGCAAATTGATGTGGCGCATCGGACAGTGCTCTATTTAAAAAAATTTTTTTTGAGTATGTAGAAGAGATAGATGTGATACAGAGTTCTCACAATATATCAAATTCCACCAATAATTTCTCATTCTGTTGACTCATATGAGGTTGACTGTGAT
The DNA here is from genome assembly GCA_004363575.1 of Solenodon paradoxus. Classification (NCBI taxonomy): domain Eukaryota; kingdom Metazoa; phylum Chordata; class Mammalia; order Eulipotyphla; family Solenodontidae; genus Solenodon; species Solenodon paradoxus. Next base: position 713,565 of record RJWH01000047.1, read on the forward strand.
TATCAGGAAGATTTACAGTAAATAACAATCATGTAAAAGTTCTATAGGAAATGGAATAATCTGGAAATATAGGGAGTGTACTTATGACTTATTGTCTGGGGATAGAACCTCAGATAAATGTTGAAATTGCCTGTTTACTTATTTGAATACACCCATTATAAGAAAGAGACATTATCTATCAGTCTACTATTATAACCTAGTTATTACCTGTACCTTGTACAAAGTGTTTTCTCAATAGATGTCTCTCGAATAAATACATAAAAGAGGGAAGTATTGACATCAAATGGATGGCAATGTAAGCAGTGTTGCTGAAATATAATTGAGATTTTTGAAATACAACTTAAGAATTTGGGGTTTTGTATTAGGGTGAAGAAAGTGTTCAAAATTATATAGGTGAGATTTAAAGTGAATATAAAATGGAATAAGACAAATAATCAAATATATACTGATATAGATTATGATTTTAGAAAATGAAGGCAGTAACAGAAAATGTAAAATTACCAATGGTACTGAAAGCCAAAATTATGGCATACAACTCTTTTATATCTCTGTAGAAAATGAGAAATGAACAAGATATAGTGGGTTTTAAACATGGCAACAGGTTTATATACTTTCATAATTATCATTGAGATGTGATTCAAAATTAGAAGATAGTGGTAGTATCTCTTTAAAAGGGGCAAATATTTTGTGACAAAAGTTTAGAGAAACAGTTCTGTATCAAGGAGACTTAGAACACTGCAGAAACTCATGACATTAGACTATGAAGAAAATAAAAAATGGAATCAGAAATTACATTTTGGAGAAGAGTTCTTCAAGCTTCCTGACTAGATGTAAGAAAAAGGTAATATGTTTTTGTTAGAGATCTAAGACATAATCATGATTATTACACATATGCTAGTAATTTCAATCTGCTAAGAAGTTGAGTACTTGCAAGCTCATGAGGTTCTCAGAGAAATTTACATTCTACTGAAAGATATCTCTAGGAAAACAATTTTGCTAGGTTTGCTTTTGACCTCTATAAGAAATGTACTGACAAAGTGAAAGGAGCAGAAACTTTGGGGGAGGTCACTGTGACATCTTGGTATTCATGAGAACCATTGAGAGACAATCTGGCATGGTTGACCACGTGTTGCATACTTCAAGGGGGTACCTTCTAAGAAGAAAAATGAAAATATATGCATAACTTCAAGGTGCTCTATGTCAAAGGGAAGATGGCAACAGTTTGGAAACTTTTTAGAAACACAATTCTGACTTGGAATATCATAAACCATTCATCTGATAACACTTGGGAGAATTCCAAAAAGAAATTAAGATCATTGCCTAGACTCATCCCCAGGGAACTCAAATTTTTGAAAGACCATTATATGTGATAAAAAGGAGATATGAATCTTTGAAAAAATATGCATACAGTCCACACGTATAAGGATAAGGCCCAAGTATTTTCAAGTTTGCAGAAAATGATAAAAAAATAAAGTAGAATTTCTTCAGAGCGAGAATTTCTTTAGAGCAAGAAAAAGATAAAGGAAGAGGGAGAGTAACAACACTTGGAAAGAAGATACAGTATTATGTATTAGTCAGTAGACTTCCCTATATTAGCCTAATCTTCAAACTAGCAAGAGTGGAGCAAGCATTGGAATGGGAAATGTAAACTCGATATAAGAGATAAGAGGACATTAGCAGTTCAAATTAATTCAACTCTTATGAATTAAATGAATGACATCTTAAGGTGCTCAGAAAATTCAAACAAATGAACTGAATTGCTACTAGTTATTGCAGACACACTGTAGAAATAAGAAGATGCAAGAGATAGCAATCAGGTAGTTACCCTAAAATTTTTCAACCAAAAGGTGATTTCTATAAAATCAACACCCATTTTTGTTAATATTTAGCCATACTTATTGTTAATCTATTACAACCCTGCTCCTCTTTTTGCTGATAATTTAAAACAATTTCAGATATCATACAATTAATTTCATATCTAAATATATCAATATTTATTTAAAAATACATAAAGGGTATGTTTTATACATAACCACAATATCAGTGAAGGTGGTTAAAATTATTTAATAAAGATTTATGACTTACTATCAGTGGAAAATGACCATTGGGGACTAGAATGGGTTGACTCAGATAAAGCCATACTAAATTTGCTTCATTTTTATCTCTGATGGAATTTCTTAACTTGTAATGAAAGTGCAGCTAGAATGATACTGTATATTTGAACTTAATCAAATAATTTGACAAGGTGTTCCCAATTAGTGGACAACATAGAAATATACAGATTGAATTTCAATATTCAAATTGAAGTAGTGAATTCCTGTTCAATGGGATGGAAATTTCTGTTCTTAACCATGTCATTTTTGACATTTTTACAAGTGACTTTGAAAACAATATAGAAGTTCTGTTCCTCCAGGTAGTGGATAACAGAATCATTAACCAAAAGATCTTTACGGGCTGGAGGATAGATGGCATCCAATATTCTGTCCTGCTCTGAGAGACAGGAAGTTTCAGTTGACATTAAATACACAATCTGCTAATTGTGTGATGAGACTTTCAAAGAAAAGGGAATGTAATTTGAGGTTGTAAGAACATAGCTGGTGTTTAGAAAGAGAGTACGTATAATGTTGTTTCTTCCCCCAGTGGGTCACTTTAAGAAGATTTAGACAAATTAAGTTGGGAAGAGATCTAAAAGAGAGTACCAGTGCAGTTAAGCCTGCCATGTAAATAACCTGTTGAATAAAATGAGGGTAAATAGTCTATAAAAGAGAAAACTTGGGTGCTATGATCGCCCAATCATCTTTTGATACTTGAATGGTTGTCATGCACATGTATATATAATTAGGCTTTCTGTGAAAACTTTAGGATTAGCATTTCAGCAAGTATAGAACTTCCTGGAAGACAGATTTTGGCTGAAAATAACGAAGACTTTTTCTAGTGGTCAGAGCCATCTAAAGTGGAATGTGTGTGATTTATTTTGAAGTCGCTGGAGGTGTTCCAGAATAGAGGCATCATTTCTTCTGATGTTTATTATAACAGGCATCCAAGCTTTGGATGATCAGTTAACACTTAAAGTCTTTTTTCATGCCTGAATTTTTAGCATTCTATGAAGCTGTTTTCAGCTTGTTTGACTTCAAAGACACCAATTTTCCAGCAATCCAATCCAAGATAATTGTGTTTTAACCCCAAAGGACTGGTGCAGCTTAATAGGGATCTTGCCTAGTTTCCTGCCTCCTTAACCTCCCGCTTGATTTCACATTCAAGTGGCTCTGACTGTCATCCTGTCATTCTGGAAAATTCCTTCCTTTTTTATACTCAAGTTCATTTCAAATGATTATTTTATTTTGTTTACATTGCTATATACTTTTAAGGATATTGAATTTGTACCTCAGTCTGTGTGCATTTCACATTGCACTCACCACCAGACTTCTGTGCTCTTTACCACCACCATATTAGCGTCTTCCTTCCCTTGTTCCTTCTGCCTCCTATGCCCTGTCCTACAGTCCTGCATCCTGTGAATTTTGTCTGCTTGTTTGTTTCATTTCTTACATTCCGCATGTGAGTGAAGTCACTCTGTACTTCGCTTTTTCCTTTCTGGTTTATTTTGCTTAGCATAGTTTTATCCAGGTGGTTACAAAAGGCATGATTTCATCTTTTTTTGATAGCTTCATATAATTCCATTGGGTATATTGACCATAGCTTCTTTTCCCAGTCATCTGTTAATGGCTTTAGGTTGTTCCTATGTCTTGCCTATTGTGAATTGTGTTGTTATGAGCATAGTGGGTACAGATATCTTTTCTGATTACTGTTTTTGTATTATCTGGCCATTTGCCTAAGACTAAGAGTTCTGGATGGAATGGCAAATTCCAATTATTTTTTTTAAGGAATCTCAATATTCTTTTTCAAAGAGGGTACACTAATAAACATTCTTACTAGATGTGCAGGAGGGTTCCTTTTTCTCCACAACCCCTCCAACAATTGTATCTTGTCTTTCTGATAGAAGCCAGTCTGACTGGTGTGAGGTAATATCTCACTGTGGTATTTATTTGCATTTTTTCTGGTATAGAAAATTTTTTTTCATTTATCTATAGACCTGTGTTTCTTCTCTAGAATCAGTTCTTCTGTTCATTTTTCAGTGGGCTTTTGTTTATTGATGCATGTGAGCTCTTTATATATTTGTCTGATATGTGTTGTGCAAATATCTTATTCCATACGGGGTTGCCTTTTTGATTTAGTGGTGATTTCTTTCAGTGGACAGAAACTTATTAGTTTGATGTAGTTCCAATTGTTTAGTTTTACTTTCATGACATTTGCTGTGGGTCTCACTTTCTCAAAGATATCTTTGAGGTTGATGTCATGGAGCATTTTTTTTCTACATTTCCCTCTGTGTTTAATAGTTTCAGCTCTTGCATCCATGTCTTTGACCCATTTTGAGTTAATTTTTTGTGTCTGGCAATAATGAGTAATTTGGCTTCATTTAAAAAAGAAAAATACTGAGCTGTCCTGTTTTGCCAGGACTATATGTTGAACAGACTTGTCCTTCATTTTATGTTCTTGGCTCCTTTGTCATAGATCAACTGCCTATATAGACGTGGTTTTATTTCTGGTCTCTAAATTTTATTCCTCTGGTCTGTATCTGTTTTTTTCCCAACCTTATACTTTTTGGTGACAATCACTCTGTAGTACAGTTTGAAGTCAGGGAGTGTGATTTTTCCACTGATTTCCTTTTTTCTGAAGATTGCTTTGGTTATTCAAAGTCTCTGTGGTTCCATACGAACTTTAGTATTGCTTATTCAGTGTCCTTACTCAAGCCCATTTTATACACAGATTATCCAGATCTCTTAGAACCTTCCAATTTTCAGCTCTGGTATGATGGAAGGACTTTTGACATTCGATTAGCAGGAGTTTGGTGATAGATGCTCAGTAAGTTCCAATGAATATTTTAGATCTTCCTGTCCTTGTTTATTACATTTGACCAGTTACAGAAATATTTATAAAAAGTCATTCTCTATATGATGGCCATTATTTAATTCTAGACATCCTTGTCTCCACAATTACATTAAAGTTCTTCTCTCATATATATGTTTGTTTTGAAACCCACCTGGCTTATGAGAGGACTGAGGTCATGGTGACAAAGATGAGCAGGGATTTGAGAAGATAATGTTAGAGACAAATATTTGAGATCATTTAATAGATGAACAGGTTGCTCAATGAATATGTAGAGAGAGAATAAGGGGAATTTCAGCTCTGGATTGGGTGTCCTTTCTTAATATTACTCCAAGGGTATTCTGATATCTGAGACAAATTTGTTTAACACTCATAACAAACAGTAGCACTAAGAAAAAAAAGGAAAATCATATTGATATTCTTTTGTGTAAGTCTGTGCTAGCTACCTTAAGTTATTTCATTCTTTCCCCACAAAAACCTTTGGAAACAAGTGGCAAATGTAGCAGATACGGAAACAGTTCAGGAGATCACATACTTGACCACATACGTTTAGTGAGTAAGTTCTAGAAGAGTAGTTTGCACTGACGTATGTTTGCTTTTTTAATTGCACCACACTGCATACTTTGTGGTAGGGATGGAAGTGGGGGTATTAAGAAAATATAGTAAATGGGACAATGAGGCTATAACTATTTTTCATTAATTTAAGCCATAAATGGTTATTTGTTTTTAGTTGAAAAATTCACAAGATTAAAATATTGGATTTCTAGAACCCCCTCGAGTGCAAAGTGGATAGTTCACTTTAAGGAATCACAGGGCACATGCAAATTCATCAGCAATCAAATATATCGAGCAGGTAGCTCAAAGCATTCTGTAAAACATGAAAAGCAGAGGTTGTTGCTTTATAATTCTATAGCTGCCCCTGGGAACCAATGTGGCTCATTTGCTTGACCCTGAGTGTTTCAGGTGACAAAATTAAATCAATATGGGTACATTTTCTTGACCTCCAAATACCTTGAGTTCAGTGAGATCTGCTTGAGAGGAATACAACTCTAGGCTCAGTGCTTTGGGAAACTTTTGGCAGCCTGCTGGTGGCATGTTGGTGGAAGGCTGTGATAATACACGCCCCATCAATTCCCTTATCTCATGATTACACCGCTTTTTAGAAGCTATCCCTAGGGTAAATCTCTTCAATTGATTTTGCTGTCAGGAGTCAGTTCAGTTCACATAGGAAAGGAAGATTAGTACCTCATGGTTAAGTGCTTTAGCAATTTGCCCTACATGTTAAATTATGGGCTTTATCAGCTCAGAGCTGCTTAATTTCTGGATCAGGGTGAAAATGATACCATTTGGGCCAACCGTTGATCTTCACATTTCAGTCATTGGGGGAGTGTGGCAATTTGATCTTCTTTCTGTTAAGTTTAGTAAAATCCTCCAAGGCTCGAGACTGATTTTTTAAACATCACTGGCAGTCCCTGTCTCTCTTGATAAATTGTGTGGTCACATTATAGTGAATTGTTCTGGAGTCTGCTTCTAATATCTTTTCCAATTTTTTAAAGTAAGTGTAAGAATTTACCAAAAATGATAACACTATTGTTAGTGTTAGTTCCCAGTTTGTGTGGCTGTGTGTGTGATGTGGTATGCAAATAAAGCAAAAAATAGTAACATTGTAGAGAGAAGAGATGAAAAAAACCACAGCCCAGCTCTGTGTAAAATTGGGATAAATCACAGGTTTAGTTCCTAGATTCCACTGTTTATAAGAGGAGAGGCAATATTTCATGCCCTCTATAGTCTTTTCTATCTTCAGGCAACACTCATGAAACTTGTAGAAACCAAAAAAATCCCTTTATTCTACTTATAAATTATTTCACTCTCCTTAAAAATCTCTGAAAAACTGACCTAAAAACCTAGCTAACTGAACTTCTATTTTGCAAATCAATTTGTGAAGGAATGGGAAAGATTTCGAGTGCATCATCTTGTTTGGTGCTGAATGAGACTTGGTGATGGTCTCCCACTGTTTACTTACCTCTGTTTTTTTAAAAAAAGTATGCAAGTATACATTCACAAAATTATCTCTAATAATTTCTCTGAGCAACAGAGTTTGAGTCATGTTTTACTTCCCTGACTACTTTCTGACCATTTTCTCTTCCTTCCTCAGATTTGTTTGTCCATAGCTTTTAAGATTTCCTCTGTCTTTCCCACAGCTTCCAGGTGAATGACGTCCGAAAGGTGGGCTTAGTATACCTACAGTTAGACAGAAGCAACGTGCACTGCACAGATGGATATATGGTAGTAGTTCATGTCAGTGCTGATTCAGAAAAGACTTCCTGGAAGGAGTGTTTTCTAATCAATGAGCTGAAGGATGGATGCATAAGCATTACCCAGGTGGAAGAAGAGATCAGGGACCTAGATCCAACAGAGATTGTGTGAATGGGGAACTATGCTTGGTATGCAGCAGTGTAAGTAAAATAAAGGGCATGAGGAAGAGGTGAGATTGAAGAAGTAGGCAGTTCCAGGTTATTAAGACCCCTTTCCAGTTTGAGTTTACTTTGCTACACTGTTAATATCTATTTGAATGGAAGTAGGAAACTTATTTCCTGATCCTTCAGAAAACGTGTCGTTCTAGTACTAATAATTTACCTCTACATGTTCAAATATATATTCATCTTTGCCGAACAAGGATCTATCTCTTGGGATGACTCGGAGGACAGACATTAATCCTTCCTACTGTTATTCCACTGAACAAGTGTGAATCTTGAGCACATTTATGTTCAAATCTCTAACTTTTGATGTATCAGACTTAGTGATTAGTCATTTTTGAATGACTTCTGTTTTTTATACTTGTTGAGTCTCTGATGTTTACCCATAATATTCCTTGACTAGATGATTTAAAAATGCAAAATTTGATCACACTGCACCACCAAGAGCCATTTATTAGTCTTTCATTACCATGTGTGATCTGGTTCCTGCCATCTCTCTAACTTCATATGTTATTCTTTCCCAAAGACTCAAGATCAGACTTCACTGATTTTTTGCTCAGGCCCTTGTCTCTCCTGCCACGGAGAATTTATACTGATAATCTCTCTCTCTTTGCAATATTGTTTTATTTACTTTTCATCCATTTGATCAACTCATTTCTCCATAAAATCCCAGTTCCAATATCACTTCCTCAGGGAAATCTTTCTCAAGCACTCTTTTATGACCAGATTGGATTCCTCTATCATCTTTATCTATGCCATTCTTGATAGTTCAGCTTCCTACGAGTTAGTGTAGACCTTATGATTTACCCGATTGATCCAACACTCCCTTTCTCTCTTTGGTAGGTATTTCTGGAAATTTCTCGATAAACAGAATAACCAACCACAAATGAGTATTTTTTCCTCCTTGCTCTTTTGTGTTTTGGCATACCCTTTATCTCCCATTTCATGACTCACTCTTAGGTCTACTCTAACATTTTTAACCACATCTTGGCATTCTCCTTTGTAGGTCCCTCTTCCTTCTCCCTCCCTTCCATGTAAGTACATTTCAAGGCTATGACTTTATTCTTATACTTTTCTTCCACATAAACTTCCCTTTGGTTGTCACATTTATCTTGGTGACTACTACTGTTACTTAAGTACCAGGGTGTCTTCTATCCTTTCTCTCTAGTATCCACTTCTTACTTGAGCTCCAGTTGCATTCCTCTAACAAATGACAAAACATTTTGCCTTAGTATGTTGAAGACACTGTATATCTAATCTCTACTTCTATATTTCTCCTCTCATTGGCATTACTCCTTTAACTCTATTCCTCAAGCTAGATAGCTTGGAATCAGTTCTACTTCTTTCCTCTTTCTAATTCCCTTCACCTTCATCTCTACATTCATCTAATCACCAACTGTTTTCAGATCTACCTCTCAAGTTTTCCTGGATGTGCTTCCCCATTTCTAACTCTTCCCAAGAGAATATTTTTCCAATCTTGTCATTTAAATTTTATCTTCAGTTTATCCATGTATAGTTCATGTAAATATTCCAAAACAAACAGAAATTTGATCATGCAGCAACTCTGGTTAAGCAGGATGGTGTTTAAGGCTCTTGGCATGGCATTCAACATCCAGATCACCTCTTGTTACTTCACCCACGAATTGTTCACTCTGATCATGCTAGTCTTCCCTCTCCTCCACACATGTGTTGCTCTCTGGTTTTGTTCATTTTCATTTCTCTACCTTCAGTTCCTTTTTATTCCTTCTCTGCTTAGGTAAATTATTGTCTTCAAAGATCACCTCCTTGTGAATTTTCCCTGGAATACTCTAGTGGGAATTAGTAATTTCTGTCATATTAGTGTTGCCACAGTACTTTGTACATCTTTTTTAGAATTTATCATAATAAAAACAAAAATAGACATTTACGATATATATATGATTTAGCTTTTATTTAAACTTATGGGTATACTCTTGGTAAATGGAAACCTTGTGAAAATAGGGATAGGGTATTGACATTATCTTTACATTTTGAGAGTTTAATACAATATTTGGATCTACAGACCACATGGTAGAGATATGAAATATTTTTACCAAATTGACTTGAATTTAGATGAGCATTCTGCTATTTTGAATATGGGCAGAAATTACTGAGGAATGGGTAAAAGTCAAGAAACAGGCAGTGGGTATTTTTAAAGATAGTACTGAGTGAATTGTTTGCTGATATATTAAAGATGAAAATATGGTTGATGTATATTTGACTTCATGTATGCTGTAGGTATTAATTAAAAATAAATAGCACCTCAGAGAGGTTAGGTATAGAAATTGTGCATCTATTTTTGTTTTCCTTTCAGGTTGTCCACAGTAGGAGATATGAAATAGATTTATGATGCTGTATTGTTTGGTTGAATCAAGAAAGGTGCTATGGCAATTAAGATATGTGCCTGGGGAGATATACTTGTTTTAGAGAAGACAAATTAATCCATAAAAAAGAAGCAATGACACACCTTGGAAAATGATTGACAAGTCAATAAGGGAGTCATTTCAAAAGTTACTCTGCAACTGGAAAAAAATGCATTTGCTTTTATTCATAGTTTTTTTTTTAAAGTGATTAAGTTGATTTTTTTGACAAATGAGTTTTGGGGGTGTAAACTCATTATGTGCTTGACTCATTAGTAGTCTGATAAGAAATTTTACTGTACTCCACGTCAAAGGTTTGACATAAAAGTATTTCATTATGAAGTTAAAATTTATTTTAGCCAGTAGATTGGAAATCACTATATCGTAGGACTAAGTCACAGTTTTCTAGTTTTAGAAAAGGCAGAATTTTAAGTGAAATTTAGGGTAGAATAGGAATTTAAAGTAACAAAACATGTGAAATGTTATCATTGGAAAAGACGTTACAAGCATTAAATTTACTAAGACAACTGGGGTTCTCCCAAATCAAATGATTTAAGTTCAGGTGAGTCAGTGGCCAACGCTTGGTGGAACTGGACCATACTGTCTCCTTCACTGCTCTTTCCATCGTCAAATCCCTATTTCACTATCAGAATGCAAGTACACTTATAAAATTATCTTATCCTGGGCATTAGCTTTTATTTTTTTGCTGATTTGAAAGTGTTTTCTTTTTTTAGATGGATTACATCTAGTTATCATTCTTGGACTGAAGAACACTTATATGAATAGCTTCATTTCTCTTTAATATTCAAGCACCCTAATTAATTAAGCAGTCAACTAGGGAAAATGTACCTTTTTCCCCCAGAAAACTTTCAGAAACATGCCTCATTATTTTAGGAAACATTTTATATCAAATAATATTTTGGCTTTTTGGAAAGCACCCAGAATAAGATGGTCCTTGCAACAGAAGAGAAGAGATGAATTATAGTATAGCTATGCATTTTGTTCTTAAGTTAAGTTTGATATTTAAAAGTCAGGTCTTCCTCTTCTGTGGCATCCTCTAGAACTTTCCTTGAGGAAGTGCTGCTTTATTGAATATTATCATGAGCTTGTAAAAGGGGAGTTGGTTGCTGGTGGTTAATACTCCAAGACTCCTTCAACCACTCTTGCTTAGTATTTGTGTAGTGCTGTAATGATGACAAAGACCTTTTGTATTGCAACCATTTTCTTTTTACAACTATCCTCTGTGTTATCATTGTAGACATGATTGTATAATGAAAACAGAGGTGAGAGATGCTGGATGACTTTCTCATGTGAAATACCCAGCACATTGTGTAACTGGCATCTGGTCCAGGTCTGAAGACTCCTAACCCAGATGTCTTTCTTGTCCCCAGTTGTTGCATTTTCAGTGTGGAGATACTCCAAAAGTAACAGCATTTCTGTCTCTTGTGGTATTCCTCCGCAACATTTAGGACACATGGGCACTGGTACTGCAAAGGTAAGTTCTAACCTCTTCAAGGAGATTTCATGTTTGAATTGTTCAACATTCTAATAATCTTCGAGCAGGAGAGTTTAAAAGTTATTTATGAGAATGAAAATCACAGCCTTTACAAAGTGAGTGCGTAGATCTTTCCAATAAGGATACAATTTTCTCAAGAGTATGGGTTAGGTTGCTTAGTTTCTTTGACTCTCATTCCTGTCCGCACAATAGTTACTAGTATGACATTCTACCTAAAGGGAGAGCTCTTTGAATGTTAATTCCAAGTGACATTAATCTCCAAACTTTCATTTTGCTCCAAAACTTCATAATTCTGTGGGTCTATGCAACAGAAAATAGATTTATAATGTTATACATGCTGCCATTTCACTTCAGAAACTCAATTATATTTATATGCAAGAATACTAGAGATGCAATCACCCTCCCAAAATTCCCACATTTTTCTGCACCTAAATCCAATCTTCATGTTATGAATAACTGAATCGCAAATGTTATATACATATAAATGTGTGTGTGTTTGTTTTGTCACTATACCTGTGTCCTAATTCTACACATCAACACGTTACAGCAATAGACCTTCTCACGACTGGTGATGCCGAACTTTATCAGTGGTTTAAGGTAAAGACCACTTTGTAATAAATAAGTAGTCTATAGGTGATACTTTGAGGCCATGTGAGTACCTAAATAAAGAAATGAATTTTCTTTTTCAGTTTGGAAAAGTGGGCTATTCTTCTCCAGGGTCTGTCTTCTACTGACTCTACCTCATGCTATAATGTTTTTCAAATGTACTATGTCAGTGTCCTTGAGACCACTCTCAGTTTTGATGATTCATTAGGACTCACAGAACTTATAAAAGCTGTTATACTTGTGCTTCTGGCTTATTAGAGGGAAAGAACACAGATTAAAATCAGCAAAACAAAAAAGATGCAAAGATGACTTTCAGGAGAAGTCATAGTCAGACCTTGACTTGTTCTCTCTCAGTAGAGTCACATGGATGACTCAATTCCTCCAGCAGCAATGTGTGACAACATGGATGGTGGATCCCTTATCAGGGAAGCTGACTGGTATTTGCAGTTTTTATTGGGTGTCTGTCATGGAGGCATGAAGCATCTATTCAGTTTCTGCCTCTCTACCCCCACTGCTAGAGGTAACATGAACACAGCATGGTCTAAGAGCTCAGGAGAACACAAAGAGCCATTCACCATCAATCTCATTGTTGGCGTAAATTATCTCCTGTAAACTAAGGTCTCAGGTATGCAAAGACAATCTAATCAAGCAAAATATTTTAAGTCTTGTGGATTATCTCCCAGGAACTGGTTAAGAGACAGTCCTTTTTTTGGAAAGTGAAGGTTTGAATTCTTACACCTTGCTAAGTTCACCCTTTACTACACATCTATGCAAGTATTTTCATTATTATTTCAATTAACAGTTGATTAACAAAAGGTTTTCTTTTTACCTCTTTGGCCCTCCCTTCTCTGTTGTACCTAGGGGTCCTTAAAATATTACTAATTATAGTAAAAACTGTATAATATTACCGATATATGTATTTCTTGGCAAAGAGATGTCATAATTTTCTAAAGAAAAGTTAGAAATAAAAATGAATCAGAATCATGAAGTCTAATATTCTGCTGAGAATCTCAACAATAATTTCTAAGTTTTCTTTATCTGATAAAACTCATTTTTCCCTTCAAAAACTAGCATTCACAGTAAATTAAATTTTTCTTATTTAATGTTTCTGTTTTGTATAATCACTAGTTTCATAATGTGATAGTGCTTCATTTCTTCTTTTTTTCATGGCAATTTTGTGGTATTTCTGCTCCACTAAATCTTAAGTAATATTTTTGAGATGATTTTATAACAGTCATCACTCAGAGCACTGATATTCTACACAAATACAATCAAGGTCACAACCGCTTCACTGCAAATTAATTTAGGGATATAATTTGCTTGTAATTTTAAGATAGATTATATTTTCTTCGTGTCTGAAGCAAAGACGCTCTGTTTTGTCCAATGTATACATATTTTTACGTAACTATGAAAACTGTTAAAATAAAGCCTTAATCTTTAGTCTACTATTAATTTTCAGAGTACGAATGGATTATTTCACTTGATAATTGCTTTAATTCTAGAATATTTTATCAATTTGTAAGATGTGCTAGTAGTCAGAGTCCTTATATATGTGCATGAGAATCCCTGTTGGCTTGTCTTAACCAGAAGAGTACTTATTTAGAGAAAAAAAGAGCTCAAAGATTTATTGAGATGTTTGAAGAAATACGCTCTCACTGAAGTATTGCCATAACCATAGTGTGGGACCAGGCTACCAGCTGAGACATGTTGCCACTACCAGGAGAATAAAGCTGCCACACAGGCGGTCACCACCATAGTTACTGACACCAGAATCGATGTTTGCCAGGCTCACTGCCTGCATTTTGCTTTACTTGCCTCATGTAAATCCATCTTAGATCGAAGTCTGAAATGAGTGATTTTCTCTCTAAGTGACTCAGTTGTAAATCAAGGTCTTGCACAAGAAAACCTGACTGGTGGCTGTTGAATAACATGGTAGAGTGTTACCTGCAAGAGAGTTGGGGAAACATAAATATCCCTCTTGCTTTGAAGTAGTGAAAAGGGGTTAAGACGGGTTGAACCACCAAATCCATCATTTACCATAGGAGAGAGGCGGGTGAGGATTGACCAATGCCTTTATTTTTTCATTTTTTCATCTGTGGAATTGGTGCTACATTGAGAAACTGACATTGGTTACACAGAAAATTCGACAGCTACCAGCAAATGCTCTTCTTTTCTCCAACTAGCGCCTGAAAGAGAAGTTTCCTCAAATGGATTTGTTTCCAGTTTTGCTTATACAGCTGTGGGGTTTTCTGTTCTCTCAGAACAATAGTTAAGGCTTCGTGGGATCACCACCAATGTAGTTGCTTAGAGGTGGGGAAGTGGGGCTTAGAGACTCGGAGAAAAACATACTGGAGTGAGGTTCTTAAAAAATTATCCAAGGAGACTAGAGAGATTTATCCTGCACCACAGGCCTTTGGAATTCTCATAACCTCAATCCCTCCTGCCATAAGTTATATACTTTTCTTCATTGTTTAAATGAAAATTAATGTTATTTGAGTATTATTCAAAATAGCATCCTTATATTTCTACCTCCCTATAGGTAAGGTCATGGTTCTTTGCTTAATCTATAGCTCGCTAGCCATTGGATTATTCCCTCCCATCAAAGGTATAAAAGTATCTGAAAGGAATTTCCTCTCCTTCCAAATGTGCTTAAGTCTTGATCCTCCGAGGTAAGGCCCTACTGTGCCATATTTGTTGTCTTTAATATTGAAGACTTTTGGCAACTTATCTAAATTCCTTTGTTACCAGTTTCTACTTGGTAGCAGCTGAAATGCCCTGGAAATAAGTTGGTCCTTGGGGTATAGTTCAGAGAAATGAGTGCAATTTCTGTACTACCTAGAGACCAATAGTAAATATATGAATTAAACATTATAAATATTCAATAAAATAACCAGGAAATTTTGGGGGCTAAAATAATGCATTTTCCTTGAGTTCCATTTCTGGGTCTAAAATTTTTACATAACTAAAAATACAAAACCATGCCTATTTTGGCAGATTTATCTCCAGCCGTTGTTTATATAAGAAACATGTATCCAACTGGGTTTCACAAATAGACTTGAAGTAATTCAGTTTAGAGCACAACATTCCATTTAACCAAGAGCGCTGCTGTGAAGGGAAGATGTTACCGTTATCCAAGGGTTCTCCTGCTGACATTTATGCTCTTGTAGCTGTGAGCCCTGTAAAGCCTTTACGGCCCAGCTGCAGACATTAGAACTGACTTCCCAAAGGAGCTTAATTTTTCAAGTAGAATTATGTGTTCAACTGTAATTTCTTTGACTACGTAATCTTTAGAAAAAAATGTGGCACATAAGTGAGTGGAGAAGCATATTCTTTGCAAAAAATGTCACATCGGGTGGATTGAAAGAACATGGCATGTATATTAGAATAAACCACAATCTTATTCAAGTTTTGGTTTCCAAATGATATCCTACACACATGTCCATGTATATGGCATGATCAAAAGAATGCTCACGTGTTTGCATCTTTGGGAATTGATATCCCTGAGCAGTTTATTTTTAAATGGGATCATGTTCTTCATCAATTATTTCAAGTATTTCTCACCACCTATTGAACTCATCACCATTATAAGAAGAAAAAGATTTTTATTTTCTTTATATGTGGTATATTTCATCTGGTTTAGAGTTATTATTTGTATTAGTTCCTCAAAACAAGATCACCTGAGACCTCAAGGTACTGTGATATCACCAGGAGACAATGATACTTCTCCAGAAACCAAATTAAAGACATAGATGATTATATCTTTTTAATGGATAAAATGTTAAAAATAGCAATCATAAAGAAACTCATAGCAATACAAGAGAATTCACAAAAGTAAATCAAAGAGATATAAGAAAACTCAGCAAACAGGTCAAAGAATACATGACAACTCAGCAAAAAGAAAAGTTAGAACTCAAAAATAAAATGAACAGAGGCAGAAACTGAAGCATTCAATAAGAAACAAAGGCGAGACTCAGGATGTGAAGAACTCAGTGAGTGAGACAAGAGTTTTACAGAAAACCAGGGAGGTATATTAGGCCAAATGGAGAACTGGGTTTGTGATCTTGGGGATAGAAGACTAGAAATAATCCACGTGGAAAACAGAAAGAAATAAGATATGCAAAAGGAAAAAAAAATGTTATGATAGCTTTCTAACTCCTTTGGCAAGGCAACATATGGATGAAGAGTTTTCCAGATGGTGCAGAAAAATGGGAAAAGACAGCTTTTCCAAAAAGTAATAGCTACAGACTTCCCAAACCTGGGAAAGAAAATAAATGTAAGTTAATGGGATTCAGTTCCAAGATGGTGTACTGTTAAGATCTCAAGCTTGCCTCCTTCCCAGAGACGCAACCAAAATAAATCACATCTTTGACAACTCCAACCCTTGTAAACAAAATGGGGCAAGATCTCCACAAAGAGAGGGAACACACATTGCATCAATGGTAGAAGCAACCATACTGTCTCGGCATCACATCACCCTGTTTGGAGACTTCAGGGGCATAGATAGAGAACATTGAAACCAGCACTTTCCCAGAGCTGAAGGGTTTTTCTCCCTCTGTGAACACCCTTATACCTGGGAACTGGTTTTTATTTATTAAATCAAAAACCTCAGTATGTAGTGGAAAGAGAAACAGCCTCTTTGTGAACAAAGATATTGCTTGCATATGGTGGTGACACTGGAGTCTGCCATTGCAGGAACGTCCTCAGCAGGGAACATCTGCACCCTCTACCATTAGTGCACTTGTACAGAACTATTGGCTCTCAGAGCTACCTTTTCACAGGCTGCTAGAACAGTCAGTCAATTTGGCAGTACCTGTGTGGAGACATGATTGGTTCTCTGAAAGGAACATTCCATTCTACCCCTCTCACAGGGAAAATAATTAGAATGCCTCCATCAAAGTGGCAGTTTTTGCCAGCCTGGAGCTATGACTAAACAACTTTTGTATCTGGTTGGTACTTCCTAGAACTTTCACCCTTGATCCTAGAACTTGTTGACAATCCTCTGCTGGGACTGCTGTTCCTCTGGAAGACTGAGGCATTTTCACAGTTGATTGTACTTTTCTGGGAGCATACTTCAGTTTTCTCTTTCCTGTGGCATCTGGTGAGACTGTGGTCTGCTTATGAGCTGGGCCACATCTCTTCTGTTTCTTTCCTTTTGCCTTATTTTCCATGCCTGTAAAACTGGGGGAAACTTCTGCATTTCCTACCCGAACTCCAATCTTTAGGCAGTACTCTAGAACTTCAACATTCCTGACAAGTGCTGGATCTCACAACTAAAGGAAGCTCCATATTCCAGATCAATTTCTAGACCTTTACTGTACATCTTAATACCCAAAACACAAGGCCTTTTCACCAGAGCAGCCTAACTCACAGGAATAAGCACACAATACCAAATAGAATGAGGCAGAAAAATATATGCAAAATGATGGACCAAAATCAAACCCTAGGTGAAAATCTGAGAGCAATAGAATTAAGTAAACTACCTGATGAAGATTTGGAAGCAATGGTTTTAATGATACTCGTGGAAATTAGGAAAACAATGGAGAATAAAAGAGAGCTCCAACAAAGAGAAAATATGAGGCAATTCCAAACAGAATTAATGGAGTTAAAGAACATGACAGTTAAACTGAAAAACACAGTAGAGGGAATTAGTGAGCTAGAAGATAGGACAGTGACTGCTCCTAAGCAGACCAGCAAAGAGAAAAAAGAATAAAAAGAAAGGAAAACACATTATGTGACAACAAGAGGAACAACCTTTACTTTATGGGAGTCCCAGAAGATGACTAGTTTCTAGGTGGTAGAAACTGTCTTTGAATAAATAGCTGAGAGTTTCCCTAACCTGAGGAAGGGAATGAACCTCTAGACACAGGGAAACATTTCCAAACTAAAGAAATCTAAACAGACTTATACCAAGACACATTGTCATTAAATGACAAAATGTAAGATAAAGAACCACAAAAGCAGCTACAGAGAAATGAGCTACACACACATACTGGTGTTAAATAATTCACTACTACTAAATCAACCTTACAGAGATATTAAAAAAAGTTCAATAAAATAAAAATAAACTCTATTTAGGTGCAGCAGGATGTCAAAAATATAAAGAGTAAAAATGTTTATGGTTATAGTAAGTTCAAGACAAGCCCATTCTGCTTTCAAGTTAAAAAGGTTGTAAACATAGAAAATTTAATGTAAAGCCCAGAGTAACCTCAAAACAGAAACCCACCGGCAAAAAAATAAAGGAGAAAATTAAAAGGAAAACCAAATACAACATAAATGCTTTCGAAGCACCTAAGAAGAAAAGACAAGGACAGTATTGAAAAATCTTTATTTCAAAACACTATCTTGCATTTATAATGTTATAGGAAACTTCTGAGAATGACATAACACCAAATGAACAGCGGAATCAAGGAGAGACACCACCCTGTCACCCAGGGTAGAGAGTGGTGGTGCGCTCTGTGCGGAGGTCTGACTGGCCCTCCTGGGGACAAAGCAACCTGGAGGCCCCCCGCCCCAAGGCCTAGCAGACGCACGCTGCCCTCCACCTGGGGACCTGGCCTCCTAGGAGATTTGTACTAGCGGCTCTGGGAGCTCAGAGGGGAGGCCCAGGAGCAGGAAGTCTGCATGGAAAGGCTAGAGCAAGGACTGGGCTGTCGCCAGTGTCCATCAGCTCCGGGCATTCTCTCGCCTCACCTTCTGGAGCTTCTTTTGCTGTGACAGCAATGCCTCCTGGCTGTCCTGGACTCTCTTCTCGAACAGAGGCTTCTCCTCATTCTGGAAAACCTGGATATGCTGGAGGCCCTGGTCTAGGCCTCAGCCATCTCCTGTGTAGTGATTGTGAGTATGGAGGTGGAGACAAGTCTCCTTTGTGTGGTGATCAGTGTCCCCTTCATAAATAGGTAGCGTACCCTCTCCTTGGTCATTCTCCTCTGCAGCTACAGGGCCTAATCTGTGAAAGCTTGAGGCAGAATTTGCTGATTACATTTCAGGTTTGAATCCCATTTTACAACTGGGAATTTTCAAAGAGAAAACATGCCTCCTGAATTTGCAAAGTGGTTATTTGTGCTTCAAGCTCACCCCACTGAGTTTCTTGCAGCCCCTGTCTGGCTACCTCCTCCTGTTCTTCTGGGGCAGGGTTGTCAACAAGCTTTCATGTGAATCCCACTTCAAGGTCACCCCTTTGCTGGCCTCATGGTTGTTGGCTAGGATGGTCCCCCTCTTCTGTGGCCCTAGTCCCTTCCCCTCCTAAAGGCCCAGATTCTGTCTGTGTTGTGACTGGTACCAGCTCGGACAGGAACTTATCAGGGCTCCACCCAGGTTCAACAGACCTGGTGCTTATTGAGGATTTCCAGCTGTAGGCTTGGTTTGATAGGTGCACAGGGCCTTTCTCTGCCCTTTCCCATTCTGTTTCAACTGTCCAGTTCTTGTGCTAGCAGAGCAGGATGATCCTGTAGGTCAGCGTTAGGTATGTTCCCATCTGTGGGCCTGCTTCCAGTGCCTTGGGAGCTGGGATTCTTGGAGGTTACCAGGACCCGTTTGGGAGTGAGATCTTCAGTCTTCCTTCCAGAAGGTGTGTTGCAGTGAATAGATGGAGGCCAGCTCTCAGTCACATTTGTTGGAACCCAAGAGAATCTGGGTGACCTAGAGGCACAACTTCCCCTGCAGGTGCCAGGACAGCTTCAGAGGTTGAGGTCACTAGTTTTGTTCCCTGGGGTCTCTCCTCTGGGCATCTCCCAGGATGAGGTGACTACCAGTTCCTTTTATTCTCCAACAATATCACTGGTCACTGTCATAGTCACCAGGGCAGCACAGACTAGGATCTGCCAGAGACAAACCAAGTGTCCTGACATACATCTTGCTCTGTCAAATAGCATCAAGACGAATGTCCACAGTTGTTCCAGGGCCCATGCGATGGACACTTGTGTGTCCACCATAGGGCCCTCCATGTCTCAGGAGGTCCTGGCCACTGTGACAGGGATGCCAGTGACACCAGAGTGCAGTGGCCACAATGGACATCGGAATCCTTGGAGAGTTCCATCTCCAAGGAACCAAGTGTCTCGTAACTGGGATCCTTGCAGTGGGTTGGAGGGAGAGGAGGCCGTAGGTTCTAGGAGCCCTATTTCCCTTCCCTGCACAGTGACACGAATGGCTTGAACACAGGACATGTGCAGCGGCTGACAGCAGACTGAACTTGGTCATTCTGTAGCAACTGTTCCATGGCATTCCAGAAGGTCAGTTAGTGAACTATTGTCTTGCCACGTTCTCTTCACAGAGGTGTCACCACAGCATGTCCCAGCCCAGAGAACACATGATGACTGGGGAACTTATAGTTTACAGGAGGGTCGCCTGTGGTGACTGTGACACAGGCATCATGTCTTTATGGTCAGAATCACTGTCATAGAGATGTCACATACTCATCTCCTTTCCCCTCTTTCCTGACTGGGCGCTCTGCCTGCTCTGACAGCTGTAGACTCGGCAGCTTTCTTCGAGGAATGTGAGCAGGCTGACACCTTTTCCACTCCTTTTCTTTTATCTAACTAGGTTGTTTTGTATTGACAACAAATAACTGGGTCTTGTGCTTTTGATCCATTGGGTCATTTTCTGTCTTTTAATTTGTGTATTCAGATGTTGATATTATGTTGATTATTGATATATTGGATTCACATGTTAGATTTTTTGTTGTTCCTTTCTCTCTGTCTTCCACTCCTCCTGTTTTCCTGGGTTAATTTTGTGATGATCTGTAAAGAAACCCTAAACTACACATGGAGCATCCATGTGCTCTACCATCCTCACCAATCATCCCAAACAGGATTGCTCATGAAAGTCATGAACCCTCTGCTTGAGCTCCAACAGGAAGGAAGATTCTCACTCAACAAGAAGCCCCTAGGAAAATCAACATTGAGAAGCCATCATCAATGGAACTCTTTCTCTCTCTATGGGTTTTCATTTTCCTCCTGCTGATGGCTTCTTATCTTGCTCTCTTTATATAAAGCCTCCATCCTACACAGCACCTGAGAGTATCTCTCTGCTTGGTAGATTCATGAATCATTTAATAAATCAATTAAATCATTAAAAAATGTTATTGAAATTAATAGAACACCTGGTTATCTAAGAGACATACACCAAGAAAAATTTTAGTGGAACGATAAAATTTCCAAGACAAAGAATATTAAAGGCAGTTAGGAAAAAAAGCAGATAATTTATACTCCCATCAGACTATAATCAGAACTTTCAGCATAGCTCTACATTCCAGAAGAGAGTGAAATGAAATATTCAAAATACGCAGAGATAAAAACTGTCAGCTAAGATTACTGTATTTTGCAAAACTCTTTTTCACATATGCAGGTGAAATAAAAGCTGTCCCATACAAACCAAAACTGATGGAGTTTATTACTTCCACTCTTCTTTTACACAGAATGTAGAAAGGGACTCTTATCTAAATAGAAAAAAAGTTCACAATATATTGAAAAGACAATAAATAGATAAAATGCGAAACAAAAGTCAAAATGACAGTTGAACTAAATCAAACAACAATAGACTTTTAGCCAAAAAAGCAAGTCAATGAGTGCAGGAAGCGATGGGAAGGGGTGGGGGTCATATGGGGTAAAGGGGATTATTTGTATGGTGAAGGAAAAAAGGAAATAGGGTGAACTTACTGCATTTTATTCAGATGTGAATTCATTTCACATATACCTTAAATCTAGTTAATGTTCTAATGTGATATTTCTTCAATAAAATAATAAATTATAAAGATAAACATAAAAAGTAATCCTTCCTATAGCATGTCAATAATAACCATGAATATAGGTGGACTGAACATGCTAATCAAAAGGCACAGAGTAGCTGGATGGATGTAAAACAATTCACAGCTATATGTTCCTTGAGAGAGATCAACTTAAGCTATAGAGATAAATAGACTTAAGGTGAAGGGATGGAAAATGGTACGCCAAGCCAAAAGAGATTTTGAAAAAAGCATGTACTCATTTATTTGTATCAGATAATGTTGACTTTCAGTCAAAGAAGGGAATAAAGAGAAAGATGAACATTTTATAAAGATAAAAGGATATATAAAGTAAATACTAGCAGACCTAAAGAGAAACACTGACATCAACACAGTAACAACAGGAGACTTTAATACCCCTTCACAGCAATGGACAGATCATCCTGAGAGAAAATAATAATGAAACAATGTCTTTAAGTGACATGTTAGATGAGATCGACTTAATAGATACTTACAAAACATTAGAATACACCAACAGAATGCACATTATTTTCATTTGTTCATAGAACAGTCTCAAAAAATAAATCGTATGTTGGAACTAGAAATCAGCCTAAAAAAGGAAAGAGGAGAAAACCACCTATTTGTGGAGAAAATATATCATGTTACTGGACAGCTATTGTCAATGAAGATACCAAAGGGGTAATATAAAAATACTTGATGTCAAATGAAGATGAAGACACTGCTTATCAGAACCTCTGAGATGCAACAAAAGCAGTGTAAGAGAGAAGATTATTCCAGTACAGGCTTAGCTCAGGAGACAAGAAATAAGAAATCAAGAGCCTAAGCTTACAGTTAAGAGAGATAGAGAAAGAAGAAAAAAAAAAACAAAACCAAAAGCCAATAGAAGAAAGTAAATAAAAATTAGAGGTGAAATGAACAAAACATATCACAATTTCATATGATTAATAAAACCAAGAGCTGTTCTTTGGAAAGATAAACAAAATAGGCAAATCTTTAGCCAGACTTATAAAGAAAGAAAGCTAAATACATAAAATCAGAGATGAAAGAGACATTACAATTGGTACTAGAGAAATAAAAAAAGTTGTGAGAGTATTATGAACACCAATAAAGAAAGAAATTGTATAATCTAGAAGAAATGGACAAATTTTTAGAGATATAAAACATTCCAATACTAAATCAGGGAGAAAAAGAATATCTGAACTTTATGATCATGAGAAAGAAAATCGAAACCTTAATCAATAGCCTCCACAGAACAAAAACTCAGGACCGGAAAAATTCACTAGTGAATTCTACCAAACTTTTAAAGAAAAATTGAAATATTGATCCTTTCCAAACTCGTACAAACTACTGAGGAGGGAAAACTTCTAAAAACATTTTATGAAGCCAATATTGCCTGGATTTAAAAACTAGACATGGACAAAAGAAAACTACAGATATATATCTCCAATGAATGAAGATGCAAAAGTCCTCAAGTAAATACTTGCAAACTGAATTCAGAAGCTCAATTAAAGGATCATATAACATGGTCTGTTGGGATTGATTCTAGGGAGACAAGAATGTTTCACCTTACACAAATCAATAAATGCGATGTACAACATCAATAAAAGGAAGGACAAAAGTCATATATTCATCTCAATGGTCATGGGGAAGGCATTGACAAAATTTAAAACCTTTTATGTTAAAAAGCCTCAAAAAATGGTTATAGTTGGAATGTTCCTCAACATAATAAAGGCTGTATATGAAGAAATCTATAGTCAAAATCATACTCAGTAATGAAAAAAAGAAACATTCCCTCTAAAGTCAAGAATCCACTGTCAACATTACTATTCTATAGAGTTTTGTCTTTCTATTCATCACATTTATATAAGAAAAAGACATGAAGCTTATTCAAGTTGGAAAGGAAAACAGTAAAACTACCAATATGTGCAGATTACATCAATAAAAAGTAGTAGAAATAATGTATAAAAACAATAAAATGGCAGGCTGCAACATTAATAATCAAAAATCTGTTGCTTTTATAAATGTAAACAATGAACTAGTAGAAAAAGTTTTCAGGAAAACAATTCCATTTGCATCAAAAAGAATGAAAAATATTGAAATAAATTTAACCAATGAAGAGAGGAAACCTATATGCTTAAAATGTTAACGTATATAAAAGAAGTAGAAGAACATAAACAAATGGGGAGATATTCCATGTTTATGAATCAGAGGAACTAATATAGTTAACATGTCTATATTATTTATAGAAATATACAGATTACATATAATTCCCATCAAAATTTCAATAAATAGGACAAAACCATGACATTTATTTGGAACTACACAAGACCTCAGATGGCAAAAACAATTCTGAGTCAAAAATATAAAAAGGAGGCATTGTATTTCAGGATTACAAACTATATGACAAAGCAATAGTAATTAAACCAGCATGGTACTGGAATAAAAAGAGGCATGCATATTAAGGAGCAGAACTGAGATTCCAGAAAAAATCTACACATATGTGGTCAACTGACATGATAAAGGACTCAGGTACCTACAATGGAGCAAGGATAGTCTCTTTAATAAATGATCTTGAGAAACCTGTACAACCACATGCAAAAGAATGAAATTAGACTATTAATACCCATACACAAAAAATAATTAAAAATGGATTAAAACCTTGGTTGTCAAACCTGAAACCATAAAATATGTAGAAAACATAGTTATTCACTCCTTCACATTGGTCTCAGTGATTTGTTGATGGCTCAGTTCCAGTGTTAAGGGAAACTATAGACACATAAACAAATGGGGCCACATCAAACTAAAAAGCTTTTGCTCAGCAAAAAAAAACCAGTCATCAAAATGAAAAGACATCCTACTGAATAGGAGAAGATATTTGCACATCATACATCTGACAAGAGATTAATATGTAACATGTATAAAGAACTTAACAACAAAAACCAAAGCCACTTGATAAAGAAATTTGGCAGACACTTCTCCAAAGAAGACATACCAGATAACCAGCCAGTATATAAAAAGGTGTTCCTTATCTCTTAGTATCAGGAAAACACAAGTCAACAGCAATGCAATATCACCTCACACTTACCAGAATAATGGTTATACAAAGTACTAGAAACAGCAGTGTCGATAAGAATGTGGACTAAAGGGAACCCTTGTACACTGTTGGGAGTATAAATTGGTACAACTATTATGGAAAGTTGTAGGGAGATTCCTAAAAAACTTGAAAATATAAATTCCATATTATTCAGTTTCTACTTTTAAGTATCTACCCAAGAAACACAAAACATTAATTCAAAGAGAGATAAGCACTGCCATGCATGTGCACATTGTTTACAATAGTCAAGAGCTGGAAACAACCTAAGTGCTCACTCACCAGTGGATCAAGAAGATATACACAATGGAGTACTACTATTCAGCTCTTAAAAAGATGAAATTCTACCATTTGAAATACCAGTGAATGGATCCGGAGGTATTATGCTTATTGAAATATCAAAGATAAACAATGTATGATTTCACTCATATGAGTAAATAGAGAAACCAAGAAAATACATGAAGCTAATAAAACAAAAAAAAAATGCTTTTACGCTATAGGACAAAATTAGTAGTTCAAGAAAGAAGGAGGGGGATGGCCAAATTGATAAAAGGGATCAATTTTATGCTAAGGATAGGATGAAAAAACAGTTGTGAACTGAATGTGGTCTATGAAAAATGTCAGTTTATGAAGTTGCACACTTTAAACTTCTATAATATTGTGGTGCTGTTATTTTTAATTCAAATTACTAAAGTATAAACAATTTCTCCTTATAAGACACTACAAAGAGTAAAAATCCACAAATGTTTAGAAAACGTCTGTGAAAAACTCGAAACAGATTTTGGGTGCAGAACGCACAAAGCATCCTTCTTGTAAATAAGAAAGGGAAGCAGAACAGGGGAAAAAGCAAAGACATGAGCAGGTACGTTGTACAGAAGGCTTGCAAAGAGCTATACACACAAAATAATGCACCATATCATTTCTGATCAGACAAATAAAATTAAAAAACATAATGCAACAGAATTAAAAAAATGATTACATGGGTGCTGTTGTGCACAATGAAGTAAAATATGCTAAAATTGTTAAATTCCTAATAGTTTTTATTACGTATTTCTCAATAATGGCCTTTGAACAGTACTATTATCATCATTCAAGTAATTTAAAAATTTTTTGTTCTAAGTATTGCTTCTCTTTTTCAGCAAGATTGGGCAAAAAAAAAAAAATGCCCTAGGTGAATTTCTACTTCAATATTTTTTTAAAATATGAAGTATAGTATTTAATCAAAGATAATGGAGACAAAGAAATAACATATTTTAAGTTCCAAAATGAAATAAAATCTTTCAGCCTAGTGTTTATATACAGGGAAAAATTTCTTTCAAGGTGGAATGTAGAATAAAGGCTACAAAAGTAGAGAGTTTATGTCTAACAAGCTGAGAAATGATCGGTATGGTGTGAAATGCACACAGACTGAGGTGTGAATTCAATATCCTAAAGCATATAGCAATATAAGAATAAAAATAATAAAAAAATTAGCAAAAGAATGCTGAAAGAAGTCCTTGAGCCCAAAGAGGAATGATAGTAGATCTGCAAGAAGGAATAAAATGTGTGGAAAAATGTAAATATCTGGACAGATTAAAAAGAGACGTAAATTTTATTATGTTTATTATACACATATTTTAATGATTGTTTAAACGCAAATAAGGAAAACATCGTTGGGTGCTTGGTTCAAGGTCTTCATCTAGTTAGTGAGTGAATAGGGGGTTGAACTTGGGTATCTTTTCTCTTAGACTGATAGTTTCACTGCTGCAAGCATAAGAGAATCCTAACTCTTGTTTGGACTTGGAAAGACTACATTATTTCTCTCCAGCTAGTGTTTTCAGTCTTATTAATTTTATACTTCATCTTTGAGTCTGGCACAGTTAGCTCTCATTTATTTGCTGAGTCTGACTTGCATTTTTCTCCTTGTGCTTTTTTGTATCATTATATAAGTTCCATCTGGGTTTTAGGATTCAGTTTGGACCCCTTCTCAGTGTCATATACCGGAACCTCCTTAAACCTACATAATTTTTCCTGTCTCTGAATCTGCAGAGATAATTCTAAGTCATTCAAAAGCAATTGTCATGTGACATTTGCATGGTTATTAAATAACTTTAAGTCATTTGGTAATGATTTGCTGAGTCTTTCCTGGGTTCTAGGACCCAGAAGTCATCAGTACTCAAGAAATATGGTCTTCTTTTTTGGCAATTTGACAACCAAATTCATTTTTAGTTTTTCCTGGAATTATCTTGTTTCCTCTAAATTTTTGCCAGTGTTTTATGGGGAGAGATTTTATCTCTCTCCTAGAAAAATGCTTCACACTGAGTAGGTTCAAGAAATATGTATTGAATTATAGTCTCAGATAAAAGAACATTTTTGTTGCTTGTTACTTTGCTCTGATTTTCTTGGCGATTTCTTGGACTTTATTAGATCAATGTGAAACTGTTTTTGAATGAAAAATTTTAATGGTTCAGTTGAAGTCATAGCACTAATTGGAGCTATTTTTCATTATCTAACAATACTAACCTTTATTATAGCAAAGGAAGGACTAGGCGAAAAAATAAAAAGATGAGCCATGAATGATGTTTTATGTAAAAGAAATGCAATGTTTGATAGTGGAATAGGGAAGTGGATCCCTTTGCCATGCAATGACCCTGCAAATGAAACAAAGAAGAGCCAAACAATCTTAATGAGAGGATTTTTATTGGAATGGCTCATTGAATTACAGGCAATCATTTTAGTGACCATTCAAGTAACATGTTCAGTGATATAGACATTGTATACGTAATGAAAAATTTCAATAGCTTTAGTGTTAAAAACTGTGGTAATATTGATAATAGCTTTCTTCTGATTTCTGTGTTATTTTGAAAAATTTTTAATATCTTTTGAGATACAAGTATATTTGAAATTTTCCCAGAGAGTGGTATTTTGTTTGTATCTTTAATGATGCTGGAACATGCTTATTGGTGATCGTCTCTGGTAACCAATAATTGAAATATTGCAAAAGTAAGCAATGGATCTAAGAACAGTTTCTTCCTACTTATGTGATAGTCACCAAAGGAAAAGTTACTAGTTTGCCCCTAGTCCAGCGAGGCGAGCTTAAGCTTTAGGTGGTGGGAGGGCAGGTGTCTGAATGTTATCAGAAGATTTTTGGTCACTGCAAGTTTTCCTCTTGCTTGTTTACTGACACCTGAAAGATTTATTTATGTGTTGGTTTATTAACAAACCTGCCACTTAACATTTATGCAAGACAGACTTAAAATGTGAGTTCATCCAAGAAGGACACTATACACTTAAAAGTGGGAGGGAAGGCAATGAAATTTGATTTTTCAGAATTTTTCTCCTGTGTCTTAATCAGAGATCATTTGATTGCAAAGCACAGAAATTTCTCTAGTTTTTTGAGGAATATGATAATTTGTCAGAAATATATGGTAGTCTTTTTATAGAACTCAGGGGTGGGAAGTGAAATTGGTGTCTATTACATAAGGCAGTTTCAAGGAGATCATTTATAGTCGGTGCAGATGTGAGATAATGGGGTGCTTATGCCCTAGGATCTAGAAGTTCATTTTGGACTCAAGGAAAAACAAACATCTGGGTTGTCTTGCATAGGGCTTAATTTTTTCTTTTATCCTTGAAGAATTGCAAATTGGTCTCTCCCTCTCACCAGGTGTTGTGGTATGGTAGATAGATTAGTTTTGCCTGGGACTTGTAAATTGTCTTTGCAGATGTGATTATTAAGGGGTACAGATTGTCTATCCTGGATGATAGCATACTATCCTAAATGCTTGCAAGAGACAGGCAGAGGGAGCCTTGGCTCATAGAATTTGAAGTCCTGAATCCAAAAGCAGAGAGGACACCAGAAGTTAGAAGACCCAAGTAACTGCTTCTTCCTAGAGCTTCCAGAGGGAGCTCGGCTTTGCTGCTACCAGGATCTTGACCCAATGAGACTGAGTTCCAACTTCTGACCTCCAGAACTGTGAAAGAATACGTGTTTTTGCTTCAAGCCACCAAATGCATGGTAAGTTGTCAGCTCTAAGAAACCAATACACCTGGGTTAGAGTACAAATGGTGTGTTTACTCCTCTTAGAATGACGATCCCAGCACTTGGAGAGTTATCTCATCTGAAGCCCTGGAGACTGGCACAGTCACTCCTGTCTCTGTCTCGGCTTCACCTCTCGCCACAGAATCATCTTTCCTTGACTTAATTTATCAGCCTCCCAAACCCCAAAAGACTCTCCACCTTCAAAGAAACATGAATCTGGAATATTGAGTCTCTGAATCTAATTGACCTGTTTTCTTAGTGCACCAATTCTATTTTCCTAGGGAAGAAAATGAGGTTGACTCAGATGTCTTCAGAGTAGTTTCTCATGTGTTTGTTGTATTTTTCTTTATTTAAGTGTGATGAAGAGTGATCACATACTAGAAACATGCTTGAAGGAACCATTTCTTTTTTTTTTCAAATAATTTTTAAAATTGGAATAGCCCTGTATTACAGCATTATAGGTCTCAGGGGTACATCATCATATATCAACATCTTCATGCATCTCAGTAAGTTCACCGCTAAAAGTCTTATGTATTGGGAAGCAAAATCTAAAGAGATTTAGCTGTTGTTCTCTTTATTCTCTACCTAGTTAGGGTATCCCAGTTCCTCAGCTTTGGGTTTCAGCTAAGTCAGTGTGCTTTATTGTTGGTGAGCTACCCATTTCTTTGAAGATGTTTCTGTGGTGGGTGGTTTAATGGAATGAAATCTAGACAAAAAATATACGAAAGTGTCCTTTATTAAGAAAATGATAACCCCAACTTTCCAATGCTTATGAATATTCATTGTTACAATCAAGAGAAATTTAAGATCAAATGAAAGGTTTCAAAATGAAATTCCTTGGTGGTATTTTCCTTTCATATTTCTTGTCTGAAGTTTTCTGAGTTAAAGTTTAGAAAATACTTATTTCCTCGATATCATCTTTGAATATCAAATCACTCATTTAATCTTTCTTTTATAAAATTAAAAAGAACTTTTGGGCGTTTCTCTGATGTTTGCTTTCCATTTTGACATCATTAATTCTCTGAACACTAATTTATTGAGAAATCTATGGCAAAGAACAGTGAACTTCAGAAATTTCTGAGCTAGATTTCCTTTGAGAAAATATAGATTTAAATTCTTTTATTAGTAAGTGTTCAGTAAAGAGAACTTATTCCAGGTCTTCCTGCAACCTCTTCAGAGAAGTCCCATGTGCTAAGTTGATCGTGAGGCTGTCTGTTCTCATTTTGCTGTGAAATGTAACCCACATGATAAAACATCACATCTACTTGCATCTTATCTTTCCTTGCTTCCTTTTTTTTTTTACCCTCACCATTTTGGACTTAGTTCTTCCAAATAAAGTATTGGTATTTTAACTACTGCTTTGGAGGACCCAAATTCCTAGAAGATTTAGGCCAAGAAATTGCCCAATAACTTTCTTGTGACTGAAGAGGCAATATTATCTTAGATTCTATCTTTTGATTTAAATTTTAATTTCTTTGTGCTCATTTTTCTGATAGGCTAGAATCCAATGGCATATTTTCATGCTATATATAAGTGATCAGGAAAATACACAATCTTTCACCTAGGTATTCTTAAGCAAGCTCTATACCATTTGCTCTCAGACCATAAGAAAGAAACAAAGAAAAAGAAATAAAAAAGAAAGAAAACAAATAATATAATAATTCCCCAACTAACCTAGATAAATGGGGGTTTTAATTTTGAATTTTAATAAAGTTTATGAGTCAAGAAGAAATATATCCAAAGATGTGTCTATGGTTATCTAGGAAATTAGAATAATATCATTATATTTCCATATGAAGAAAACTTTAAAAGGATTCTAGAGTTTTTATCTTCATTTTTATGGTACTGCATGCACTTTTAAATCTCTTGAGATATTTCTAAGTACTGTAAGACCTAGGTATAATAAGTAGAATGAAATTTCAGCATTAAAGTGATAGGAAGTTAAAATGAATCTAGGAAATTCACAATAGAGAGTTCTGGCCTCAGAATTTGGAGATCTGCATTACACTTCTGGCCCTGCTATTCTCTGGTCACTTTGGGTAGATTGTAGAATTCTTTCCAAGTCTAATTTTCTTTGTCTATTGAATGAGGAGGCAGAAATAGATTTTCTGTCTTTACCATTGCCTATTTCCCTTAAACCCTAATGATGCCAGGTTTGCTATAATCCTGAATAACTAACAGTCTTAGCTTTTGTGATTAAGACAGAATGTTCTATCTTTAGTGTTGTTCATAGCAGGAGAAGAAAATGATAACAATGGAATAGCAAAAACAGATCTCTTATGCAAACCCTATTTATCTCATGATTCATATATTTGGAAGTATGAGCTGTGTAGAAAAAGAGTTTTATAACATTAGTACTCTATTCACTACGAACTGGAGAGTTAAGTTTGTAAATCCTTTCATTGTGAGAGCTGTGACTGCTTTTTTAGTCTGATAATGAAATGGTGGCTAAACTGTAGGTTCTGCATGCTCAATTAAAGGCTTATTGCCTCAGTGTGCATACTAAATAAGTGTAATGTTTTGAATGATTAATTCCCAAACACTAAATTATTATCTATGAGCTGCCAGTCTGTCCAGAAAGTCTGCTTCCCCTAAACATTGCCAGTCTTTTTGTGTTTGAAACTCTTATAGATTGTATTGGGTATCAAGCTGTTTCTACAGAAATCATTGACAATGATTTTCTGGGTGGGAAGGTTAGAATTTGAGGGAAGGCTAGAGTTTGAGAATAGACTTCAGCTTTGTTTGTTGCTGAGTTTGCTTCAGAAGATTTGTAAAAATCTGTAGGAAATGTGATCTATACCCTTATATGTAAGAATATTATTGAGTATTTATATGCAATGCTTATCTTTACATTGACTTTTATCATATAAATATATGTGTGTGTATATATACATTATATATAATCCTTTCATGTGTTTTGACTAGCTTTAGGAAATAGGCAACATTTCTGTCAAACCTGTTTAATCAGAACATGGTCATGAAAACAAATATCCTAAGAAGAAAATAATAATACTAATATTGTCAAAAGGGCAGTTAATTAAACATCTAAATATTTGACATCTAACGTTCATTGAATTTTAATTTATTGCATGATTTTGGAAAAATTCAGTGAACTTTTTTGACATTCCTTGCTTGCAAATGAGTATTATATCACTGCATCTATTTTCTTCACAGATTAGTGTGAAGATCAATGAGATGATTGATGTGAATGCTCTTTGAAATTTAAAAGGTTTTGGTCACATGCAAGGTATTATAGAACCATAAACTCACAGAATTTTGGAGAGAAAAGAAATCTCACAGACCACACAATTAAATTGTTTGTAACTCTAGTATAGAAGTACATTGTCACATTGCAATCATGTGGGGTTAAAATAACATTACTAACAATAAACAACAATTTTCATTTTTCCATATAAAGTAGAAGTGGAGTAATAGTAGTGGCTTCTATGACATATTTTTTTCCTACTAAAAACCACTGCAAATTTGAAAAATATGTAGTAAGGTGATGTGACTATAATATGTATGAAAGTGAATGGCATATTGGTAGGAAAGTAGCATATGCTTGACAATAGAGCACTCTGTCTTTAATTACAGTGTAGTAGTAATTGTGGAAAGTAAAATGGAAATGTGGTTGGTTAATGATACCTGATTAAATACTGAAAATCTAAAATGAATCATTAAAACACTTAAATGAATGAACTATAACTCATAAGCCAATACTGGGAATGACATAACGTCCTGAAATTAAATAATATAAAACAATACATAAAACAAGAAAAATATTTAAAAATTGAAAAGTAAATTTGTTTAAATTCTACAATATCAGTAATGAATTAAATGCAAATGTTTTAAACAATCCAATTAGAAACATTTGAGTGTGAGATTGGGTAAAATGTAATACTCAATTATATGGATTCTACAAAAAATCTCTTATACAGTTATATACATATGTATATATACATACATATATACACAGAGGAGTTAAAAGTTAAGGACTGTAAAATACATCATCTACTTATAAGAAAGTTGAAATGGTAATATTAGTATCAATTTACAAACAAGGAATATTACTAGGAATAAAGAAAGTTTATAATAATAGAATTCATTTGTGATAAAATACAGAAAAGCTAAATGTGTATTTACTTAAGGACAGAGCTTCAAAATACAGGAAAAAAAACACTTATATAACTCAAAGAAAATAGAGACAAAACTATAATTATCTTTGGCAATTTCAATACTGCCTTTTCGATATTTCATAGAAAAGTGGTATATACAAGATTTGGACACACTGTCAGTAAAGAGACCTGTCTGATGTTAATAGGATACTACACCCTATAACAGAATTCACATTTTTCAAAAGCGTATGAGGGCATTCAGTCAGGTAGATATGCTTGGTCACTAAAACAAATGTCAGTCAGTTTTAGTGTGCCTTGGTGGAGAAGCTGTTAGGTCAATTGCTTCCAAAGGAGCACAAGCCACATAGCCTGGATTTAAGTTCTGAGTAGGGGGTGGGGGACAACTGGTGTGAACAACTAAATGAAAATAAAGTGCTTTTTCCTTCTTCCTCTTCTCTCTTCCTGCCTGACTGCCTACTCGCTTTCATTCCTGCCTGCACATTTCCTTTTAAAGAAATGTCTCCATCAATTTCAAAGAATTGCAATCATATAAAATATGCTTTCTGATTTCAGTGGAATTAAATTAAAACAGTAATAGCAATAAATATGTAAAATCCCCCAATAGCTGTAAGTTAAATAATATGCTTCTAAATAACCCATAGTCAAAATAAAAAAATAATAGGGAAAATTTGAAAATAGTTTGGACTAAATAAAAACTAAACGTGACATAGTAAAATCTCTATAATGTAATAAGATAGTTGTTCATGTAGTATTTGTCTCCCCAAAATGACTGGTTGTACAACCAAAATGCAATCATTTTAACTTACCATATTCATTTTAAAGGAAATTCATAGATTCAGTAGATGCAGAGAAGACATTTGATGAAATTAAACAAACATTCATGGTAAACTCATTGAAAACAAAGAATTGAAGAGAATTTTATCATCCTGATAAAGGATTGACCTCATACTTAACGTGATATAGAAAATGCTTTCCTTCTGTGATCAGGAAAACAGCAAGAATATCTGATGTCATCATTTCTATTCGGCCCTGTGATAGAGGTCCTAGCCAGTGTGATAAGGTAAGAAAAATAAACAAAATGTGTTTTATAAGAAAGGAAGAAGTGAATTTGCCTTTTTTAGAGGATGGCCTATTGTACGCATAGAAAATTCAAAGTGAATGTGCTTGGGTGGAGTAGTGGTTGGGTCTGCCACCTCCAGTGGAGCAGTCTATGTCCATTCCAAGGCCCCAGATTTGAGTCCAAGGATGTGGGGGGAGGACAACCAAGATGAGCAATAAAAATAACATGCTTCTATCTCCTCTCTCTTCTTGCTTGCCTGCTTCTGCTCACCTTTACAAAAGAAATTCAAAGTGATTTACAAAAATCAAGGTTACAGGATATAAGATCAATGTATCAAAAAGTCATATCTATGGACTGCCCATTATCTATGTGAAAACTAAAAAGCTAAAAACTACTTGCTATATTAAATAGCACCTAAAATCATAACATCACTAGGAAAACACTCAACAAAATATACAAATGTGCAATAACATGCTTGCACACTAAATACCAAAATTATCTTTAAAATGTTATAATGAAAATATAAATAAATGACTACAAATATTTGGCCAATTGATTTTCA
Source organism: Solenodon paradoxus (assembly GCA_004363575.1). Lineage (NCBI taxonomy): Eukaryota > Metazoa > Chordata > Mammalia > Eulipotyphla > Solenodontidae > Solenodon > Solenodon paradoxus. The sequence goes on from RJWH01000047.1 coordinate 748,092, forward strand.
GCAAAAGTGCCAAATAGTCCAATGAGAAAGGAAAATGTTTTCAAAGAATGTTGCTAGAACAAATGGATATCTGTTTATCAAAATATTGAACCTCAATTTTTAACTCATACTATACCCCAAATTGACTTCAAATGAATTATAGAAAAAATATAAAAGATAGACTCTTAAGACTTTCTATTCTTGATCTAGGTTATTTCCTAAATAGAATACAAAAAGGCAAAAACATGAAATTGTCAAATTGAAACTTAACAAGCATGAAAATTTTTGTGAGGGTCAGAGAGTAAATGTTTTGGGCTTTGTGAGTCATACTGTCTCTGTTGTAACCATTTATTCCTGTTGTTGTGATGCAGTGGGAGTGATAGATGCTATGTAATGAATGATCATGGTTGTGTTTCAATAAAACTTGATTTGCAAATGCAAGTCATATGCAGGATTTGGTCTCTGAACTGTAGTAGGTGATGCTTGCTCTGGCGTAATACGAACTCTAACTTGAGACTTAGTAAGATGAATCATTTCTCCAAATAATAATGTGACTTCTTGGCAAAAGCAGAAACAAATCCCCATTTCCTCCCACTTTATCGTGCTATCCTTTTTATTAATAAATTGAAGGTCTCTTCAGTGCATAACTATGCAGTCATGCAACTTCAATATCAAGAATTGACTCAAGTTGCTTTTTTTGTTTTATGCTTTGATTAATGCTTTTTTCTTGTTAGAAGAAAGAGTAAATTAAATTTAGTAATTTTGTATTCATTTTCTTCTAGTCATATATAAAGCTTATTCTCATTGCAGCATCATTCACCAGAAGTTATGAAAAGTGACTTTTTATTCATGTGACATTTCATTTGAATCTGTCAAGAAACAGAATCATGGCAGTTATTCATTCATATTTTGACATGATTATTGCTGAGAACCTCACCCATCTAGGTTATTACATGGAAAGAAACATGACAGGCATGCATCGCAGGATCTTTTTTCATGAAATGAAGATTTCAAACAGAAAAACAGAAAAGGAGAATCAATATGCCTTTCTTTGTGTCACTTAAATAAAACCCTGCCATGTTCAAAGGAAGCAGAAATGCAGGAATAAACCCATTGTATAGCACTTTTAGGAAGGGAAGATTCTATTTATTGAGATCAGAATATATCAGATACTATGTGAGGTATTTTTCTTTATGTTTTCTCCTTTTATTTTCACAACCTCACTTGTTAGTCTACTTGTCCCCTTTATATGGATGAAGAAACTGATATTCAAGAAAGAGTGTTTGATGTAGGTAGGCTATGGATGACTCTATGAACTCAACCCCAAGACAATTAGACCATAAAATCTAGGCTTTAAAATTTGTGCATCTGGGAAGGAAAATGAAAAAAAAAAGGTGTGTGGGGGGGTGGTTTCTTAGCAAGAACTAGTTAATAAATGTGTTCACAATATTAAACAATGAATCCAGAATATGTAATTACACCCAAAACACTTGCAGTGCATCTTCTTTCATACTGTAGAGAAGTACAGAATGCCTATCCTCCATGAATTCTTTTTTTCTGTATTTCAGGAGCACAAAAAAGGTGACTAAGACATTAAATGTAATTCTAAGATATGTCCCTGAATCACTCTTGATTTGGATATAACATAGATAATACAGACAATTATAAGGACCTTTCGAAAGCTGACAGACATGGTTTTAAATAACCTCTTCCTCCGATAAGCTTTCATTATTTTAACCCATACTGGGTAGACTTGCAGTCGTGGTAACAATTAAATTGTTCCACTGGAGGCATATGGATTTCTAAGAGATTTTCCTGCTTATTATTAATTTAGAAAAGTCATGCGATCTCTTCTGGGGCCAAGAGAATGGAATTATGTGTTAAGAATGGAATTTGTTTTAGGCTGACCCTGACTTCAATTCCCCATGGATGTCTTTTTGAACATCTTGGAAAAAGCAGTTTCCTTTTCAGATCTCAGTATCTCTTTGGGACTATTATGGATGACATGACTCAAATAAAAAGAAAGCACAAACACTTTTCATTTTTGAAAGTACAGTTTGTAAATAAAGATGGCACCAAATGGAATTTTTAATGATGTGTCTGCAGGAAGTTTGATAATAAAGTTTTTGCTGGGAAGTGCAGGGCAATGAGAAGATGAAATCAATAATGCCTTGCGCCTGGCATTGGGTTTTCCCTGAAGAACTAATGCAAAGCCATCAAATGAATGACAGTTTTTGAAGTCTACACAGCAAACTCTCTCTGAGTCTTGACAGATGGAGCGCAGCAGAGGCCACGTGGCACGGGAATTCCCAAATTTCCACTCTAATTTCATTTCCTTTTTGAAAATGTTGGCAGCTGAAGCTGCAGCCGCTGACCTCTGACTGCTAGCCTGGGGGAATGTGAACGCTGACACACAGCAGGCAGGGTAACAGGCTCCTCACGAAGAAGGACTGTCATGGTGATGGAGACCACAGGCTCCACGGGGATACAGAGGAGGTCTGGTGCTGGCTTCTCTGACGGCCTTCTGGTCTTCAGTTTCTATCTTCTAGGAAGAAGCCTGGTGGATCTAGTCAGACATCCTTACATCTGCATCCTAGCTTTACCACTGACAGCTGGATGACCCTGGTCCTTTTTTCAGCTCCTTTAACCTATTTTCTCATCTGTCAAAAAGCTTAACTTGCAGAGCTGTTATGAAGATGAAGATTAATTTATATGAAAGATCTAGAATAGTACTCAACATAGATTAAGCCCCAATAAAGAATCTCATTATTTAATCAAGTGAAATTCTTGCCATATTCTTTATTTCCAGAAATTCAGTTTCCCCAATTGGTCAACCGAGAGGCACATGGCAAGGTGCTAAGAGAATGAGAAGACACAAAGGTGATGAAAGACTCATGTCAGCTCTCAGTCATTGTATAGTCTAGTAGGGGAGAGAGGTATATGTGGAACTTCAGAGAAAGCAAATAAATAACGAGGGAAGCCTTTCAGTATTTAAAGCGCTTACAGTCAGCAGGTAAGCAATGTAAACTTCAACTTGGAGGAACTCTGATTGTTCCTGTGTTTTATGTGGGCAGGGGTGAATTCTCCCTCTTCTCATGGAACACCTCTCATAGTATTTGGTTCTCCTAGAGTCCTATCAAGAAGTGAATTGCAGTCACAACTTTTTTACATCACATGCTGAGATGTAGCAACTAAACCTGGCACATGGCTTGACTTTTCAATGAGCCTAACTCAATGCTTCTATAGTTATTTCAAGGATGCATAATTAACAGTATATGCATATTGACATAGTAAACTTTCTTTAACAAGTCATTATTTTTAATAAGAAAAACCTTATTAACAAGAAAGCCTGTTTAATAAGAAAAAACATAGATGCCAGGAACCAAAGAACCAGATAAAATATTCTTAGGTTCCACCAACATCATAAAATGTTAAATTAAATCATAACACTCGAGGTTTAGTCAATACTTCCCTGTGTCGAGTTAAAAAAGCAAGGCACATGATTTTTATTTAGCCTTTGGTTAGAGGTGTTCTGTAGGACATTCATTTTTCTAAATTTAATTCTATAAGATACTGTTAAGAGGTCACAATTCAGAAGCTACGTGAATGAGTATCCATGCCTTTTATCAGGACATGTGGGGATTCAAACCCTTAAATAGCAAAAAGCTATAACAATACATAGTTTTTTAATTACTGGTCAGTGCCAGTGAAGATGAATAGTTCTTGCCTAATATGAAATCTCAGCAACTTCTGTGTATCAGAGGCAAATTCAATGATATCTGAAGTTGATGGAGATTTTAGAGCTGAGCGGATTACATTCACTGCATGAATCCATTTTGGGAGATTTGGAGGGTAAGTAAGTATGCAAGTATATATAAGAGGCTCCTTTAGTTAACATGACTGCTCATTTTACAACATCAACAACAGCATCTTCAGCTAAGAAGGGCTTGAGAATGGCAGTGCTGTGGGAATGTGGTGATTGACGGTACCGGAAAGATTCTCTACAAAGTGACATCTGCACAATGAGTACAGAGCTCTTACTGAAATGTGTGTTTATGTGGTGGGGAGTGCGTGATAAAGTTCCCTCTGCCACTTTCCCTGCTAACAGCACTATTCAGTGAAGGAACAGTCCTGGACCGCATTCCTCAGAGTGAGAGGAGATGATCAACCGGTGTTCAGAGAATCTTGCCCATGAGATAGGTCACCGCCTCTCTGTGTGTGCTCATAAACCCGTGGTGTTTGGAGATAGAGTCAGGTCTGCACTTCAGTTCTTCCACTTAAAAATTATATGATATTTTGTGAGTTAAATGAAATATCTATTGGACACCCAGTCACTAGGGAGCAAGGGCACCAAATGACACAGTCCTGTTTGTATAGAATTCATGTTTCAGAGGAACTAACTTGTGTTAACATCCACTTCTCTCATTAGTGATGAAATAAGGTCATAGTGATTGTCTTAATGGGGTTCTTCTCCTGATGAAATAAAACAGTATTTTCAAAGTGACACAGACCAGAGAGTAGAGGGTTCTCAGTGAATGTTAATTGTTAGGCCCCTCGGTGTACCATCATTCTGAAAAGGGTGAGATTGGTGTGGAACAGAGAAGTCAGGGTTTTTTTAAGGATGAATATAGGGATTGACTAGGCATAGGGATGGATTTGAATGCTTGGAGTGGAGGAGACCAGCACAAAGAACAGAGGCTGGGATAAGGCAGAACATGTCTGTAGGACAGTGAGGCTCCATCCCAGGTGAGGGAGAGAAGGTGAAAGGAGTAGTTAGTGGGAAGGTGAGTCTGGCAGGTAAAGCTTGCATTCTGGAGACCCCTGAGAGACAGAGAGAGGAATCCAGACTTGTTTTATGTATATTCAAAAGCTAGCATAATTTTCTAAGACAAAGGATGACATGATGAAAGCAGCCTCATAAAATGTGGTTCAACACCAATGAGCTGAGTAGACTAGTTCCGGAGAGACTCTGGGTTCAGGGAAGTCAGAGCAGATGCTAAAGCTTGTGACCAAGGGATCTTGCATTGAAAGAGCTATTTAGAACATCAAGTTTGATGTTTTTTTCCTCTTAATTTAATCTTTATTTGAACCATAAATCCAGCACTAATAAAGAGAATCGAACACTTATGCTCTCTCAGGGTGTTATATGGAATCTCAGCAAATGGAATTTAATTTCCACCTAGCCTGCTGCCTAATACCTTTTGAGACTCCCAAGTCATATTTCTGCTCCTCTCCACTTGATCTGACACAGCGACAACAATATTTTTTAAAGCTGCTCTAGCTACCCAAGGAAGAGTATAATTGACCTGGAACTCAAATGTACTCCAGTTTGAAAGATTAGGGAAGACAAAGGTCACTGGGATGCCCATCTGGGTAAATATTTGACTGTTCACTCCTCTGTCAGGGTGTGGGACTCTATGATTATCAACACTGACTTGAAGAATAGATTTGGAGCATTCCCTTGAACTTTATAGACTCACAGAATTTGCAAGTTCTTAGCTTGAATTTTTTTTCCTTGTTAAAATTGGAGCTGATACTGCCAAAACAAGATCAGACCACAGAGAAACCTTTGATCTTCAGGATACACAGGGTTAGGGAATTGTATGTCCAGTTATAAATATTCCTAGAGCTCGTTGGAGCCTGGCCTGGCCCTTTGTCTTCCACGGCTGCTTGTCTGACACCCATTCTCTTCTCTCGTTCTGTGACCAGAGGCTGGGAAGGGCTGCAGTGATTCCAACCAAAATGGAAAACAGCGCAATCTACTAAATAATTCTTTGTTGTTGTTTCAACAGGGAAACAATGAGCTTACAAAGTTCACATGTGATTGTACCATGAAGGAGATGCTTGGATGAGGATGTGCATGCGGCAGACCTTAGTTCACACCGTGCCTGTGAAGTGAGAGGGAGATGGCCTGTGCATGGGACCTAAGCTGGGGTGAAGGACTAGCTCCCAGGTTTACCTACTTCCTCCAGTCTTCTCTTCATTCACAACGACTTAGTACATTTTCCACCAAATCTCCTCTGGTTCACCATAGTCTCACCCTCACTGAACAACATGTCTAGGAATCTTCAATAAATCCTTTACTAAACCATGTAATCCTTTGATTTCCCTATAATATATACCTTCAGGAAAAAGAAAGACTATCAAGAGGAAAATAAAACCCATCACAATCCCGATACCCAGATAGAACTATTGGCGTATTTTCAACACGTTACAGGTTTGGAGTTTTGCTGGATAAATTCTATGTTCTACTCTTTCACTGAAATTTTTATTGGGAGCACTGGTGCGCATCATTCTAACTTCTTCAAAAGCATGATCTTAATGGCTGCAGAGTATTTTGTTGAAATAGCAGGCATTTATGCTACTATCACGAAGCTTTAATCAATTATTTAATCTTTGTTTTATTTTTTATAGAGTTAAGACTTCTTCACTGCACCTTATATATCAACATATGTATCCAGTTAAGGCACTGAAATGCCCCATTTACTGGGGAAGACATTTTGGCATTCTGTTTTTTTTCCCCAAAATATAAGAGAAAGGCTCTCCTATTGAAGATGCGAGGCCTGTCCGTGACCAAATCTGCTGCACAGAGTACTTTGGGTTTCCTGTTTAGGCCTCCTTTCCCCTTTTCTCATTTATCCCCACTTTTGTTGTTATTAGGAAGTAGTCGTTTTAGAAAAATGTGACTTTATCCCCTGGGTGCAATCCATGCTTTTGGGCTTAGGTACCTGACCGTTAGCATCTTGTTCAAAGACTTCATGCTAAAATGAGACTCTCATCAATGACTGATAACCAAAGCTGTAAAAATGCTGCTTCAGAGCTTCCAGTGGCCAAGTTTGCTGTCATATGGGCAAGAGAAGCAGAGAACACTGTTGAGAGAATAAGAACTGAGGTGAGTGACCAGAAGGAAAGAACGAGAGAGAAATAAAACAGATGTCGGGGTAGGGGGTAGCAGTGATGAGCTATGAGAAATGGAGGGAGAAATGCTGACATTTAAATAATTGATCTGCTCCCTAGTCCTTAGATCTTATGAGAATACTAAGAATCCTTATTATAAAATGTTTCTTTCCTCCCCTTTATTTGGTTAAAATTGGTTTTCTGTCACTTGAAATCAAAGTCATCTTCACTCTGACCCTGATCATGACTTTAAAACTCTGCCAAGGCCCCAGGTACTCCTTCTGCCTGCTCTTTTCTGTGGAACAATGATCATTTAGACTAGTAGGCTATTTATTGGTCTGATATTTCAAACCTTTTTAATTTCTTGGTTGTAGAGAAGCAGCTTAGGAAATGAATGAATCAGGAATAAGGGATAGAAATACTATTAGAGGAAGGATGGGAGAGCTGTGACACGTTGGAAATGTTGACTATGAGTTTGCCCATCTGTCACAGACTGAGAGAAACACTTTATTTTCCACTTTTGCCCAGAAAATTGTCCCAGAGCCCCTGAAAAGACATCGGGGCCTTGTAATCTTAGCTCCTTGTGAGATGTGTATCACATCTGAATGGAATCCTATCTAGTATATAGTTTGAAATCTAATAAACCAGCTCTGTTCCAACTTCTTCTTAGAAAATGCTGCTATGAAGCTGTAAGTGCATGCAAAGTACTGTCTTAGAAGAGCTAAAGGACTAATTGAACTTAAAGCAAAAACGTTTTGTGCTCAGAAAGAAATGTTCGCTGGTTCTGTAGAGCGACTGTGCGCACACGAGCTCCACACCTCCCCGCTCTACACGAGGCACTTTAGAGTTGTTTCTGGTTTTCCTCAGACCTTCTCAGACTATTTATGGAAGTGAGCACTGTTGCTCATTTAGGGTAAGAAGTGTGCACAGTTGTGAGGTTTGGATTGGAAGTCAGGTCTCGCAGCTTCAAAGTCCGTACTCTGCACACCGTCCTGGGCGTCACTGTCTCTCACTTCTCTTGTGTCTCGTTAGGAAATTAAACGCTGGCGCATGAGCACATGGCAAAGCAAGGGTACAGGCCTCCCAAATCAAAACCAAGAGACTCCTAAAATAAATATGCCAGCACTTCAGAATAGGGTGAGTGTCCTGACATGGCGTATTTATGGACCCTATGAGAGGCTTGAATTGGCCCATAAAAGAAAGAGTGGGCTTTGACACTAGAGAAAAGTATACAGAACCCTCTTAAGCAAAAGGGTTTCTGTAACTATTGTGAGTAGATAGTGGCTCTGAGAATTGTGTCAATCTCATGGTTGATTATTTATTGGCTTCTCCAGGGCAGGGCCGCTGGTCACATTTATGGGGGCCAGCAAAGTCAAGTGCTGATGGATCTTTTAAATGACCTGCCTGAGTAGCCTGGGAGTTAGGGCAGGCTGGTAAAACCCACACAGACCTTTAGTTCTTATCTGCAAAGCTAATTAGGCTCTTCATAGTGAATTAAATTTTCTATTTCTCTGTACACCCTATTTCATGTTGGAGAAATGAAAGCATTTAAATAATTGCACTTTCAATATCTTGGAGGACTTTAGGACTAAAGCTCACTGTATGTTTTCACTCCTTGCTTTGCTCTTAAGGACGATGTAAAGATTCAATTTACTAAGACCTTAGTCAAATCAAACACTTTACTATGAGTGAATAGTAAATTTGCAACGAAAATAATTGAAGAAAATAACATGGAGAAGCTTTGCTCTTTCAACTGTTGACCTCAATGGTATATGAGGCATAAATACCTCGGTATCTATTCCAGGATAAATCGCTGTATTGACAGTTCAAGGTGGACCTAAGTAAAACTGTGCTATAAATGGCTTCCTTTTTTCCCTTTTGAGATGCAGAAAGCTTTTAAAAGAATGTTTTTTGATAAAAATATTTAATGTGCTAATGAGCAATGACCTAAATTTTAGGACCCTGGCAATGAACACACATGGGATTTGCTTTATTGAAGTAAGGCATTGAGGCTCCACGTACGGTAGTTGATCATCCAACATTAAACCATGGGAGTAAAACCCACAGCATAAGACATGAATATTCAGCTTCTTGGCTGTGGATTGCATAAAGTCTGGGATGTAGCAGGTACTCATCAAAAATTAGATTCTCTTCAAGTATATTTTGTTCTCTATTCATTTATCAATTAATCATTGACTACCTCATGCTCTTGTTTATCTTGTTTTCTTGTCTTGTATTGATGTGGCATAGCCTAGTGATTAATGTATGCATGCTTGGAATCCTGACATTGACTTTTATGTCCTGTGAGATTTGTGTAAACTTTCTAGATCCCATTTTCCATATTTTTTTCTAACTTTGTTGAGATATTGACGTATAACATATGCACGTTTAGGGTGTACAATATGAATGATTTGCTACATCCTTGTCATGTGAGAGACCACAATAAGATTTGTTAACATTTTCACTTCTTGCATCAATAGCATTTTTGTTGTGTGATGATAACACTTAAGGTCTACTCCATCAACAGCTTTCAGAGATATAGAGTATTGCTATTTATTGTCACCATGCTATACATTAGATTTCCAGACCTTACTCATCTCATAGCTGGAAATTTTTACTCTTTTACCAATATCTTGCCATTTCCTTATACCCCCTAGCCCTTGTACCATTCTACTCTCTATTTCTGTGAGCTTGACTTTTTTAGATTTTACATGTAAGTGAGAGCATGTATTGTCTTTACCTCTCTGACATATTTTACTTATTATAATGCTTTCAAGTTCCAACCATGTTGTCATGAAAGGTAGGATTTCCTTTTTCCTTTTTCTTGGTTGAATAATATCCCATTGCATGCGCATGCCACATTTTCTTTATTAATTCATCTCTTCATGCATACTTAGGCTGCTTTCATGTCTTAGGTATTATGATAATGCTACAATAAATATGGGGCTGGAGATATCTCTTCAAGACAGTGATTTCATTTCCATTGGATTCATACCCAGATTAGGATTGCTAGATCCTATAGCAGTTTTATTTTTTAAGTTTTTGAGGAAATTCCATATACATTAAATTGGCTACACCAATTTATATTCACAACAACAATGCACAAGTGTTTTCCTTTTTGTACATCCTTATGAACACTTGTTATCTCTTGTACCTTTGAGTGTCAAGTGTGAGGCGACACCTTATGGTTTTGATTTGTATTTGCCTGATGATTAGTGATGTTGAGCATATATTCATCTACCTGTTAGACATTTGGATGCCATCTTTGAAACATGTCTAATCAAGTCCTCTGTTCATTCTTAAATTTAATTATCTGTGTTTTGCTATTGAATTGTTTGAGTTCCATATTTAGGGTATTAACCTCTTAATAAGATAGATAGTTTGAAAATATTTTATCTGATTCCATAAACTTATTTTTTATGTTCCTGATATTCTTTTGCTATGCAGAAGATTTGTATTTTGATGTGATCCTACTTTTTATTTTTATTATTAATTGTACTGTTGATGTCATATCCAAAAAAAGGATAGCTAAGACCCGTAGCTTCTTCTAGTAGTTTTATAGTTTTGGGTGTTAGATTTAAGTCTTTAATTAGTTTGACTTAATTTTTTGGGTATGATTTAAGATAAGGGTTGAATTTCATTATTGTCTTATTTTCTAGTTCTTTTTGATGGAATCTTGTTAGGGTATATGTTTGCTGAGAAATTTTCCGTTTCTTTTAGATTATTCTCTTTTGTTCTTGACATATAACTACATGATCCTGTGTATTTCTGTGGTAGCATTTGTGACATTTTATTCTTTGAATAATTTCTGTCTTTAAAGTTTGTCAATTTAGTTCGTTTAAAAAAATAGCTATTAGTTTTATTGATATTTTCTATTATTTTTCTGCTCTCTCATTTATTCTTGTGCTGATCTTTTTTGTTTACTTTATTCTGCTTAATTTGGGCTTTTTTTTCTTCTTTTTCTAGTTCCTTAAAGTATAAGTTTAGGTTGTTTGAGGGTTTTTATTTTCAAGCATTCACCACTACAAACTTCCCTTTTAGAACTGCTTGCTGCATCCCAAAATTTTCAGCATGCTGTTTTCAATTTTCATTTGTTTTATGATTAAATTTTTTTATTTGAGCCATTGACCATTCAAAAGTATGTTGCATTATTTTCATTTATTGTGAATTTTTCAATTTCCTGCTATTATTGACTTTTAGTTTCATATCATGTGATTGGAAAAGATACTTGATATGATTTCAATGCTGTTAAATATGATAGAACATTTTTTGTAATCTATTATAGGAGATACCCTGGAAAATGTTGTGGTATACTTAAGATGAATATGCAACATGCATTACAGGATGAAATGATTTCTATATCTCAGGTTCATTTGGTCTAAAGTATAATTCAGGTCTGACATTTTCTTACTAATAGTCTTTTTGGATGATCATTATTGAAAGTGAGGTATTAAAGTCCCTTTCTATGGGTGTACTATTGTCATTCTCCCTTCATAGCTATTAATATTTGCTTAATATATTTAGATGCTTTTTATGATGGAGATATATGTATATTTGAATTTTATATATCTCTTATAATGGTTTTTGGTTTAAAATCTGCTTTGTCTGATATGTAAGTATAGTTATCTTGCTATCTTCTGATCTCTATTTGCATGGAATATCTTTTTCCATGCTTTCACTACCAGTGTATGTGGATACCTTCAAGCTAAAAAGCATCCCTTGCAGGTAGCATATGTTGGGGCTTTGCTTTTTAATCCTTTCAGTTACTCCCTGTTTTTTCATTAGAGAGTTTGGTCCATTTATATTTATAATCATTATCGATAAGACTTGCTAATTTGATTTTAGAGTTTTCTGTTTTGTTTTTTGCTTATTCCTTTCTTCTTTTCTGTCTTTATTTGTAAATTAATACTTTTTAGTAATGGTATCCTCTGATTCTATTCTCTATCTTTTGTGTATCAACTGTAGATTTTTGCATGAGTATCATGAAGCTCACATAAAACATCTTAGAGATGTAATAGTCTATTGTGATCCCCCTTTCCCTTATTTATAACATGAACTTAATAAGGGCACTTACCTTATCAGTTATTGTGTCAAATAACTCAATAATTGTAAAGTTTACATAAAATGGATAGTATTAGTGAATAGCCAATGCATATTAACTTACATTTTTTTACACTTCATGTAGAAAATGATCCTTTAACGTTATCTTTTTAATCACTTTGTCAATCCCTCGACTGTGAGAATTGTGTCTTATTTTACATAGTATCCTTTATTATATCTGACATAATTAGAACATGTTTATTTTTAGAACATTTATGTATAATATGCGCTATTATATATATGTATGTTATATTGTGCATGGTATATTGAACTCATATTTGGGGATTTGTGATTCACATGAAAAAATTGTCATTGAATGTGAGCTCCTGTAAGAGGGAAACAAGATAGGTTTATTTCAAATCTATGAATCCAATGGGACTTCATGGTAAGTTGATGTTGTAGCCTGAGGCTAATAAGTGTAGTCAGACTTCAGTGTTGTTTTATATCTGTATTAGTGTTTGCTTATTGAGGAAATAAAATAATGCTTGTGTGGTCTGTAAATGGTTCAATAACTGTGTTCACAAACAACACAAATGTTTAAAAATTTTTAAACAAGGATGCTTTTGATTTTCCTTTCTGAATGATTGGGAATTTTCTACAGGAAAATGCCAGTAGGTAGTGAAGTGCCACTGATGACTAAAATGGAAGCTGCAGGTAACTTTATGTGCTTAGGACTAACTGTAGTTGGGATGAATGACCCAGATACCAAAAGGTAACAGTGTAGGTTTGATAAAAATCATTGCACACATTTCTTAGGTATATACAACATGACTCAACTTTCTGGCTCCATTCTTCTTTTAGAAAAAAACATCAATTTTTACAAGAAATGTGTGAGTTTTGTTAATGTGATTGGACCTTCTCTGTGGAATTTGCAAAGTAACCGTCCTAGCCAGCTAACCTAGTTTAATTGTCAGGTGGCAAGAACCTTAATAGTTACAGGAATGTGGCAGCCTCTTAGCTACTTCTGGTGCAGTTGAAAGGAAGTAAATGATAAAAGCTGCAGTGAAATCATTGAAGTTTTTCTTTCACTTAATAATTTTTGATATTTCTTTTGTTTACATTTTATATCCATTCTAGGATATTGAAATCACACCTCATCTGTGTGTTTCACACCACGCTCGCCCACTACCTGAGCTGTGCCTTTCAGCACCACCTAGCTTGTCTTTCCTTCCCTTCCCTCTCCTACTCTCCTGGTAGCCAGTCTTGTGTCCTGTAAGTTTTATTGAGGCTTGTCTGTTTGTTTGAAAGCATTAAAGATTTTATGTTCAAGTGTTCACTTGCTTATTTCTGCTACCACTTTAGTTCAATCCTTCTGATTCTAGATGTCCTTTCTGACACGCAGGCTACATTATGTGAACACCACACAGTCCTTTCACAATGTCTTCAAGTCAGGAAGACGTTGATGGTGCGCCAGCAAAAGTAAAGTTAATTAACAGTTTATCTGTCACATGTTTGTATCAATGTGATCCCTGTAAATTCAAATGCTTTATACATTCTCAAAGGAGCACATCTCAGAATGTTGAAATTTAATCTTTATTTCCCCAAATCCAATCTCCTTCATGATGCTTTCCTGAATGTATTATGTCAAAATGATTTCTTCTCTTCCTTGAATCCCTTTAGAGCTCTTGGATTTTCTTTTTAAACTCTTGTAGGCTGACAGAATCACTTTATGTGATCACATTTTTTCCCCAAACTAGATTTTTTTAAGGATTATGTCTGATTCAGCATTGAGCATTGTATCATCCAAGGACTTACTTCAGTGCTTTGGTATATATCTCTATCTATCTATATCTGTATCTGTATCTGTATCTATATCTATATCTATATATGGTATGATGTGGATTTTAGTCTTACTCAAACATAACAGAATACAGTCCTTAATTTCTGAATACCTATCATTATGTCTATCTGTCTATCATCTCTGTTATCTATCATTTATTTATCTCACCAAAGCTAATTTAGGGGTCATTTTTTAAGGACTTTATCTTAAGGATAATTTGGCCTAGTGACAGAAGCTTAATATTGCATAACTAAGGTCAATGTCAATGAATTCTGGGTTTTCTCAGAATTTCTCATGCCCACCCCCAATCATTCTTCCCTGGGATGATGGAGAATTGAGGGAACGACTTTTATAGTGCTATCTTGTTGATATAAAATGGTCATATCTAGTCTCTATTTGTCATCACCTGGATTTCCTGGCATCTGCTACTGAGGGATAGCCACTTGGTAGTCTTAATATGAATCCTGATTGATAACCTCTGAAGATCTTGGAATCCTGCTTGCACCCAGCACACATGGCCCATGTCACACCAGCTTCCCTATCAAGACAGCAAAACCCTATGGGACTGTGCTACTGTGTTCTGGAGCATACCATTCATCTCTTGCCAATGGGGAAATTTTTTGTCCCTTTTGGGAAGCTTTATTTTCCCTTTGAAGCCATTACAGATTTGTTTGTAATGAAATCCTATACTCTTCTATAATATGATATGATGCCAAGAGAAATTAGTTAGAACTTGATAGAATTTTTCAGCTCCATATTTCTTATTCTGTATCATGCTTAGTGCTATGATGAAGTCTGTAGGGCTTAGGGTACTTCAAGAGCTCCAGATTCTCTATCCTATGCCATGGTGGTGTCAGAAACTCTGTAGATCCAGGGTGTGTGGGAATTCTAGATGTATCAGACTATACTACCACATCTGTTATTCTCCTGTGGTATTCTGCAGGTGATGGGTATTCTTTTTGAGATTGTATACCCCCATATATCACGGCCAAGTGCATTAAAAAAAATCTGTGTTGATCCCTCTTCTGTTTTTAACTAATCTACCACATTTACTGAGCTGAGAGTTTTCTACTGATGTCAGATGTCTGAGTAATGAAGGGTAGAAATCGAGTGGATTGATTCCCTTCTTTGAGGGGTGTAGTTGTCAAGGTCTGTTTATAGAGTGTAAGTACAAGTTGACTGCTGAGACAACTTTGTCCCTACACATATTGATTGCACATTTATTTATTACATAATGTATTATATATCACATATTACATAGTGATTAATCTATCACCATATGTATATATGTATATATAACATATAGTAAATTAATATTTAATTATTTTGAGAAATATTTTGCCATGTACTCTATTCTAGGAGCTGATGAGATAGAAAAAAAATAACATACACATTGTTTATGCCCCTAGAACTCATAATTTGGAGAGAAACAAATTACATTTTAATGGAACATGTACTGTAATAGAGGGATTTGTACTGTGGAAGTATAAGGGAAGGAGAGGATATCAATAAAGGCTTACAGAGAAGATGATTTTCTCCTGACTTTTAAAAAATATAAATGAAACTTACAGAGAATTTGAAGAATGTCAGTGTTGATCAAAAAAAAAATATGACTACAATGTGGCAGAAGAGAAGACAAGCTTCATTTCTATGGTTTGATGCAGTGGAATCCCCTCGTGGGAAGAATCCATCTAGGGGCTATGGAATATAGGTGTTTGGGTCATGGCGGGAGGGAATGAGTTTAGGAGAATGGGGTTGGTGATTGTAGGGTAGAATGGAGTGGTGGCAATCCTCCAGAAGCAGAGGAGGGCAAAGAAACACCAGAGAAAGAGGGGCTTTGGAGAGGGGACTTGTGTCTAAGGGATATTGCTCAACAGAATGACAGGGAGACTTTGGGCTAGTTCCAAAGGCAGTAGTGACTCAGGGTCTTTCCAAAGGCAGGGTTTACCTTATCTGTGACTAGCAGTTGTTGGACTCCAGTTTTGCAGAGTGTGCGAAACAGCAAGTTCAAAATGGCTGAAAAAATCTGATTTTGGGGGCTATATTTAAAACAATTGGATGCGTAAAAATTTGAGTTTGGCACAGTAAGCTTTTGTGGGAGCTAATGGGTTTCAACCTGCTGTGAAGAAGTAAACAACCCTAAGACCATTGTGAGAGTTCATTGCTGGGTCACTCACATAGCAGAATTTCCATAGGCAGAGAAGGGCATTACATACAGAGAAACTCTGCATTCAAAGTTGTTGAGAGTATTTGACATGATGGAAACGATTTCAGATGTCTTAGTCTGATTTCTGAGTAACCTCTTAGAGCAGGTAGAGAGAGAAGTAGAAAGGTTGGAGCGGTAATTAGCACTCAAAGCGAAAGGACCTTTTTAGTCATTCTAAGGAGCTTTAATACATTTGAGGCAATTACCTCTTTGCCATTGGAAGGAGATATGCACAAACATGCATGAAGGGACTCCTCTTGTGCTAAAGAGTGTATGTACAAAACATGGTTTTCTTGCAGGAGACTTACCTTGATGCAAACGCCGCCTTCGAACACATCACCAAGTGAGGTATCCCAGAGGCCACAGAACAACAGAAAGCCTCACAGACAAAATTAAGATGCTTGAATTTTCGTTATTGGCTTACTGACTTAATTTAAACCAAACAATGAGAAACAAGGGGAAACATGGTACAGACTAACGTGTCTAGGGTAAGGTGGAAATGGGGAAAAGGACCATCCTACCTGTGTTCTGGTGTATGAACGTTCACATGTTTTTATACTTTCTTTCTCTCTTTCTATCCATCTTTCTCTGCCTCAACAGCTTTCCCTGCTGCTCTGGTGGTTGCTACAGCAAATGAATGTTAATAAAGAGAACCTAGTCAGATATAAAGTACATTAGGTCAGTCTGCATGTTCGCATATAGAAAAGCTGTGGGAGAAGTCTTCACTGGCCAGTATTTGTAGCTTGTCAACTAGCTTCATGGGGAATTATGGATTTTATCTGAGATTGTTAGATAAAGAAAATGTGGCTCTAGAATCGGGATCATCAATGGGGATTGAATATCGAATTTTTGCGATACCCTCTGGCTTTTTAGTGCATCATGGTTTTTTGGCTGCCTCTTCGTTTTCTTCAGTGAACACTGGTCTACCTACTGGAGTCAAGTCTGCCTCATTGTACCTGCTCATCCTGAATACATATGGTGAATTTCAACCTTTCCATCTGTTTTCTTATTTTCTAGTTCAAAGTTGAATGCTATCAGATAATACTGCAAATGCAACTCACAACTGAGGGGATAACCTTCCAAGCAGAAATGCAGCAGAGCACATCCAGCACTCTGCTCTCTACTGTTAGTTCTCATGATGGAAGTTGTTTGTGGCTGCTGCTTAACTCACTTACGTCCTTTCCAAACTCTCTTCTCCTCTGCAGCCCTCATGATCTCATCAAGGAGATTACTGAAGCTGGCCTCCATGGATCAAAAGCTGCATTGATAGAGTGCTAGTAAAGAGGGACTTCGTCCCTACAATGCTTCAAAAATTGAGAGAGAAAAAGGGTAGGGAACAACTCAGTTACTATGTAACAATGGAGCTTCCCAATGGAGAAAATTCTTTTGGCAGAAAGAGGAGCCTCTGAAGTTTGGCTTTGGAGGAGTCAACCGGTTCTTTCATTGAACTGCCCTTCTAAGCCAGCTCTCTCTAAGATCCCACTGCCAAGTGAGACAGAGCAGGAGGTGGGTGTGAGGATTGTGAGCCTCTAGGACTGTCTGGATATATCTCTCCAGGGAGTCAATGGAGGCTAAATATGTGGGTGCTCATCTAATGTTAGGGCAACAGAGAGTGGTGCTCCCCCTCTACTCTTCTGAGCAGTTCAGTTTCTATTTCTTTATCTTGATCATTTCCAAACAATAACAGCGAATGCACGCTTCTGCCATATGTCACTCTTTCAGTTTGCTGAGAGCATCCTTCATTCTTTTAACTTCCTCTCTTATTCTTTCTATAAGCTTCTTCTTTTATCCTTTAATTTTCTTTCCTTATCCCCAAATGTTGGTCAATTATGACAGAAGGAAACAAGCAGTTAGGTTCAGTAGTTATTTAGCTCAGCTTTCATCGGTCCATCTGTCTGTCTGTCCGTCCGTCCCTCCCTCGGTCCCTCCCTTCCTTCTTCCTTCTTTCCTCACTTCTGTTCTCTCTCTGCCTCTATTTATATCCATCCTAAAACTGTGCAAAAGGCTTTATCCCTTGAAACCCTGAAGTCTTACATTTGGTGAATCCTCACAGAAATAAGAAGAAAGCATGCTAAATTACTTTATATCAATTCTGCCTCATTGCTACAACATCTGATTGCTTAATAGTTTCCCCAGCAGTACAATGATACAAATCAATGACTTTATTCTTCAGAAAGAAATAAGAATTCTCAATAATCACTCAGCAATGTCAGATTATAAATTACAGTCAGAATTTATTGAGACACTGAATTGAGTCACCAAATTATAATTTTGACCTTAAAATATATTTATGAAAAAAATCGTAGATATATTTATGCTTTCATTTATCTCCTGCTGTAGGGGTCTTTCTTCTATCCAAGTAAGTGCATCTCTTTCAATCCTCTTCTGCCTGTAGCTAATCCCAGTTCCTTTCCCAGCTTTAAGCAGAAATCTAGTCACAGAAAACAAAAGGTAACCCTGGAAGTTCATTGAAGATGTTTGCAGTGAAGATCAGTGATAAAATTTACAGTAAACGTTTTATTCTTCTTTCACATTTGCAGATGGACTGGACTTTGATCTGGGCCCAAATCAGCTGATTAGTAGGGACAGGTCAGCTCCTCGTGTTTCTCCTTCTCTTGGGCCCAGCAGGAGAATTACAAAATCATGTGTTAAAGGTGAGGATGGAAGTAAGGGTGAAAATTTTTGAAAAAAACTGTAATTCAGAGAGGAATTCATGAGATTAAGTCCAATGCAAAGTTTGTTTTTTTTTTAGAAGGTTTTTAATCAACATTCATAGTTCCTTTGCATATGCTGTTTGATGTATCTTATTGATTTCTAGTTTACCTTGATAAGTCCTCATTTATTGCTTCAAATTCAAGTCATGATAATTAGATGGTATTTGTTAACTAGTGGATGTGAGCTTTATAACTTGTACCTGATCATATCGGGCTTCATTTGTTTTGTGTTGCTTAGTCCCTACTTGTGACTCTCAATTGCTATCTGCTTTTCATTTCTTTCATATATATATATATATATATATATATATATATACACATAATTATGATATATACACACATATAGTAGATACATATACATGTATACATATACATATGTATATGCATATATGTGTACATATGTGTATATGCACTTAATTAAAAATTTCTGTCTACTCTTTGTTTGCTTAAGAAAAGAACTGAAAAGTAAAAAAGAAAGAAAGGAAAAGCACTAAATATTAATGACTCTAAACCCATGAAATAGTCAATCAGGCTAGTAGAGACTCTGGTTTGTTTTTTTGTTTGATTTGTGGCTGGAAAGATAGAGGAAGAATTCTGATGTTATAGAACACTGCCACTCTATCAACCAAAATTTTGTTTTGCTTATAAAACCAGCAAGTTCCTGAGACCCCACAGACTCAAGGTATCTTTTATTCATTTGTATTTGGCACAGGATTTAAAAATATATACATGCACATGTACATACATATATTCATATACATATCTTATTATGCAGTGTGGGTGAAAAACAAGAGTCCTATATTTTGAATTGTGTGTAGACTGGATGTTTCTATCTTTTAAAAATCAGATTTAGAAAACATACATATTTAGCAACAGCTAAATCAGCTTTCTCTTTATCTGTATCCAGAAAAATGCTTACTCATTAAGGAAATTGAGATAATAATAATAATAGAGATAATCTATTATTTTCTATTTTTAAATGTATCACAACCATTTTCTAAGTTGTTCAAATGCTTCCACATGTCTAGGTTTAGAGATTCCTCTAAAGATCTTGAGGATCTTTATTTTTAGTGGGGAAGTTGACTCAAAAATAAATACCTGTGATTACAAAGGTCTGCTCTGCTCTGCTCTATAGGTATAAATCAAGTGTGTTGGAAAAACATCTCTGGATGAGTGGCAGAAGTCTTTTCTACACCATTTTTATCACTCCACATACTGCCTAGCTAGAAAAGATAAAAGAGATTCATTAGAACTATGATTGATGAAGAGAGGCATCTGAAGGCTGCTCTTGGGGAATTTTTGTGGAGACCTCTGAGGAATAGCATCTACCTGCCCAGAATATCTTAAAGTATAAAATGTTGAGACAATTTCCTTTCAGTGAAAATTTGTTGTGTAACTACTGTGAACAAACCAAAAGAAAAAGCTCTGCCTCCACAGAACTTACATGCTGTAGGAGGAGACTGTGTATAATGAACACAATAATGAAGTCAGTGAGAAAGTATGTTGGAAGCTATTCTACCAGGAGTAACTTCACAATTTTTTTGGGATTAGATAACTTCCCATGACACCACCTGACAACTGGAATCACTTTAATTGTCTCTCCTATGAGACCACACTTGCTTTGAAAGACAAAGAACAAGGAGAATGGATGGACACTTATGTGTTCCAGTTGTATTCAGCCTGCACGTTTGGTAATGTTTATGTGTTAGAATGTCTTTTCTTTCCCCCTCAACTGCGTTGCAAGATCTTTAATGGTGGAATTTATTTCTGGAAATCGTCACAATGAATGCTAAGTACAGGTTGTGATACTGTGAGCCTTGTGCGGGGAGTGCAAGAGGTCCAGAGAGGCAGGCGGACTAGCATGTGAGAGGACGGGGCAAAAGGGTCTAAGGAATATTTAAGACATTTGGTACAAGTTGAATTCTAAATTAAAACTGCATGATATTACTGTGTTGTAGAAAGTAACTTTTGTAAAAGGAGGAAATTAGGAAGAAAATAGGAAATTATCCACTTAATGTCACAATGATCCCCGCATGGCTCGTAGTCACCCTTCACTGGCATCAGTTTATCTGTCACTATATATAATTAATCACTGCAATCCACTCACAAGTTTACTAAAATGTTATGTCTTACAGGACCGATTTTTACATGAAGCAATTTGTGCCTCTAAAGTTCTTGAAATAAAATCTATGTCATTGCTTTCACTCAGTGTCACTCATGCTGGAGTTTTGGTAAAGTGGATCTTGGGGGAGATATTTTTACTGTCATGGTGCTCTCCTGAGACTTAGATCAAATAAATTCTTCACACTTCGAGCTCTTCCATTGTTTAACTTTTCAAGGAATTGCTTAGCATAAAGAATGTTTAACTAATTTCAGGGGAAGTAGGGAGCCATTCCTGTTTTTCTCCGGCGCTCTGGGGTCTTGCAGAATGGAGATGCTGTAGAAAGGGAACAGGACATTATTATTGTAATGAGTGAGGGCGTGGAGGGATACAAGTGGGACTCCATATCGTTATGATGAAAAGATAATTTGTGAAACATCTGTAGCTTGGGCAATTCATCTAGCAATGATTACACAGAGACTGGCTGCAAGGCAACGCAGTGCACTCTACAGGGTCCTGGAGGACCACTAACTGGAGCCTGCAACGCTTCTGTGAGAGAAGGAGGAGGAAGAGAGTCAATTTCCTGTGCAGGGCAAATAATGAAAGGAGCCTAAGCAAATGGCACAACAAAAACATTGCTCTTCTCTTGAATGGAACTATTAAAAATGCAAAACGCTGGGAGTGCATATTTCCTCATTGTAATGTCAGTTTGAATACATTTGGGAATTTTCCCCAAGCACCTGCTCCTCCCTGCCTTTCCCACTGCCCTTCCCAGGGGGAAAAAAAGCCTCCAACACAGCATGGAGCCTATCAGCTGGACACAATTCCAACAATCAGATTGGAATAAATGCAGGAATAGCAGAGTGCACTCATCGATAAACATGTAACTGAACGCAAGTTGTAATTTGGAAGCAGCAGGAATGACTGAGTTTGTGAGAAGCATAAGGAGAAAGTAGAATTCATAAGGAGAGTACACAGAATTTATTTCAATATAAATGTATTCTTGGTGAAATGATTTGGGGAACTAAATTGGATTTAACTCAGGATTCCTAAGATCTTTAACCTTTGTGATAGGGGTGAAGTGGGGTGAGAGATCAGGTTGCATTTTAAGTATCAACAGAAACTGCCCCACCCTTATCCTCACAGGAGGTCTGATCTTGCTTTGAAAACGTCTGAAAATAATTAGGGACACTAATATGTTCCATGTATCTTTTTTGAGTATTGTTGTTTCTCTTTTCTGGTGCCTGTTCTGAGATGTGAGGACAATATAGGGGAACTACAGTGATGCAATATTAGCTTTCTTTTTTCTTAATCTCTTAGGCATTCTCCTTCACAGGAGGTCTCCTCATTTGCAGCTGGATTCCTTAGGAAACTGCTCCTCACTTACCATATTCTCACTCTCCTGTGTTTGGACTGGTTTTTCCTCTGCTGTCCATCCAGAGGGAGTAAAATTCAATTAACGTAATATTTCTTGAGCAATGTACATTGCCTGTGGCAAAATTAAATATTTTCTGTATTAAATGTAAGAGTTAACATCCTATGAGGAATGGCTTACGTTTGGAATAAATCTACTCGTTCATGCATATCCCCAAATCAGAGGTAAGTTGTCGCCTTTCACTGACTAAAAAGGCTTATCTTATCGATGTTGCCAAGCTTTCTTGATCAATATCTATTTTAGCATCTACCATGGAATGCAAAAATATAAAAAAAAACCTCCTTTTTTCTTACTCTGAAATTTCTAGCTCCAGCAATATTGGGATCTAGGAAAAATTTCCTGAAATCAGAAGAAATGGTTGAATTAAAAAAGGCAGTTCATTCAGACTATGATTTTAATAGCTCTCTTTCAGGACATGGTTGTTTGGTGCTGGCTACAAAGATTTAGAACGCTTTTGCGTATGCGATCCCTTTCTCTATCAGATTCCACTGAAACAAACTCTAAGGCTCACTGGTTCTTGAGTTCAGAAGAACTCTGCAATTTATTAGCTTGCTAATTTTAACCTATGTGACTATGTTGTGTAACTATTTAAGTATGAAAAGGTCTTTGAATGTAGGTTTTCTCAACAGTTTTCTAATACCTAGACTTTATGACTGTATTGTTATACAGTATTTCATTTGGCAATTTCTGTGAAGATCAAGAACACAGATTATGTGCAGTGAGGTATGTTCTACACTCTTAAGCATTTATAAAGTAAGAGAAACTTAGAAAACTTGTATATAGCTTCAGAAGCTGATGAACAGGTAATTAATTTTTGACCTTCCAGTAAAGTTAAAAGTCTTCTAATGGCAGTATTTCCGTGTGAAATATTGTGTGAAATATTGGAAGTATCAATATATCTTTTGACACTCAATGATTTTGATCTTCTAGAAATAATTTTGATTATTATTCAGAAAAGCGTATTGGGTGATCTCACCACAAGGCATTACTCTGTAATATTTACTTATCTAACATTTGTCACAAAATAACCATGTCAAATAGTCTTTGTTCAGTAAGTTATAAAGTTACACCAGAGAGCTGATTTTCTTTAAATAAAGCAGGTAAGTAGAGAATACGTTTATGTAAATTACACCAGCTAGTTTACTTTCATCTGCTATGGTTGACAAATGAATATAAACAATAATGAGAGCTGTGATTCAATTTGTGAACTTGTAGCAGGCATCTGCAGAGTGCAAAGAAATGTATCTATCATTTATTTAATCCTCACAAGGAATTTTGGAGATGTGGGAAGAAACTATGGTAACTGCTTCTTCTGGGCACTTTCCCTACCTTTCTCTGTTGGCCTTTTTAAGCTTTTGAATGCGTAGTAACAATCTAATGAGTAATTATCATTTATTGGACAAATATGTAATCGGAGGAATGAGACTTTTCTATTCCAATGTGAACGGAGGGGTGGTATTATTGAGACAAACTTTATTTGAAACTTATATTTGAACTTCTTAGTAGCCAAAATAAAAGAGAGAGACAGTGACTGGGTAGTGAAATTCTATCAGTTCTCACTTGTTGAGCTGTTAGATTTTGCTAAATCTTCTATTCATGAAGAAAACACTATCTTGTATTATACACTGATTTCTAAGTACTAACATTTTTCTAAGTGCATTATGTGTAAGGTAAGCTGATAGAATCCGGGATGCCCTATTAAGTCTGAGTTTCAGATAATAATTGAATACTATTTAGTATAAGCTTGGAACTAAAAATTATTTCATTTTTTGGAATCAAATTTCATTGGGCAGTTTATTGACTTTATGTTCTATACCTGGTCACACTAGTTATATGCACTATAATCTTAATCTGGTTGAGCTGTTGTTATAAAATACCACAGATTTATAAATTTATAATTTATGTATAATTTATAATTTATAAATCATAGAAATTTCTTTCTCATGGTTCTGGAGGCTGGGAAGTTCAAGATTAAAATACCAGTAGATTTAATTTCTAATGAGGGCCTACTCCTTTGTTCTTGTTTTGTCTTCACTTGTTGGCAGGGCAGAAAAAGGTTTCTGGAGTATTTTTATAAGGCTACTAACTCCGTACATAAGGGTTCCACCTTCATGACTTAATTGCTTCCCAAAGATTCCATGTGTTCATACCATCATGTTGTGGGCTAGGTTTCCAAAATATGATTTTTGGGGGTGGAGTGAAGGACACATTAAATCTATTGAAATTATTTTACTTAGTAATGAAAAAATCCTAAGAGGCTCATTTTACAAATGACAGCATTGAGACATGAATGGTGTGTAACTCGTCCAAGGTCATACAACTAGTAAGTAGTAAGCCAGGATTTGAATCCAGGAAGACTGGCTTCAGGGAAATGCTTTTAACCAGAGTGATATCTCCTCATACCCCTGTAAGGTAGATATAATAGGCTTCATCGTATACACCGGATATCAGTTAGTGAAGTCAAAGAAGTGGTACCATGTTGTAATTCTAATCAGAGATGGAGAGCTGTCATTTAAACCCGAGGGTGCTTGTCTCAGGAGTCAATGCTTTCAATATTTATCTTAAAGATAAAATCATATAACTAAATTTTTCAAAGTGAGACATCAATGAGGTTTTTGAATTGTTAATATTTTCTTGCATAGTAATGTGAGACACAGGATAATGAAAGAGAAATGCCTTGGGAAAGCGTAATGCCATTTTCCATCAACAAATTATACATAGTGTCACCAAAATTCCTTTTAGAGAAAGGATTTATTTCACTGTTTCTAATAGCTTAAGTGTTGGCATTAGACTATTTCTGTAGCTAGAGAGACTGAACTGTTAAGAAGCTGATTCATCTTTTAACATCTTACCATCAACTCAGAGGATTTATAAGACATCCACAGTACAGAGACTTTCAAGAGGAGCACCATGAAAATATTTCCTAAATATTGCCCTCATCTACTTCATTTGGTTTATAAAATTAACAATGTCATATTTCAGTGCTAAAGAAACATATGCAAGACAGTTCTTTAAGTTTGCTCATTCTTAGGACAAATCTAAGACACGATACAAATAGCCTTGTCAGTAAAGATAATTTCTTAAATAAGCAAATCAAAGCATTTTAACTTTTGAAAATGTGTTCCTTTGAATCAAACAAAAATAAGTCAAATGGATACATTCCCAATGACAGACGTAGAAATTGTATTCTCACAATTAAATTTGCCTCATCTCCCTGTTATTTGAGACAATTGGCCATTTGTGTGAAAATCAGTAATTACATGCTCCAATGCTTTTTGAAAGAAAGGATGAAGTGAAAGAGAACAACACAAGTGTGGGTCACCTGTAGATTACAATACAGCTTGACTCTGATTGTTCAGATTGAACTGAAGATGTAATCATCACACACCTTCTGGGTGACTTGGTGGCCTTTCAATTTACTTTGAGTTTTGCATTATAAACTCGAGAATTATTCACTTCTAGAAGATGAAAAATATCTGTTTAAATGATTTGCTGGGTCCCTGCCTATGACCTTTTGTAGAAGGCTCATGGGAGTCTTTGGTTTCATATAACATGAGTGGATATTTACCTCTATACTGTTAACTGTGATCATTTGTTTCCACAAGTTAGAGATTAGTAAAATGCTTACATTTGCTCACTATTTTTATTCTCTTAACTGAGATAAGTAGAGCTGGTAGCTGCTGTTGCTAGAGCATAGTTACCAAGATGAGCCAATCAGGACCTGTTGGAACACGGGCTGAAATTCGACTCTTTGTTCCCTCCCTTGTTATGTCACGTCATTGCTGCCTGATTTATCAGGTAAAATTTGTTATGGGCTTAACCCAACGTGATACTGTGTCTTTCAGAAGCATGTCATATGAAAATGTTCTGAAAATTCCTGTTTTCAGAACCTGGGGGAGGATTAGAGTTAAATTTGAAGTAAACAATATGTCATCATACACCTTGCTTTGTTTTTTGCCTTTGGGGTTTCTGTTCTTGGTGTCAAATACTCTTATTCTACTTCTTTTATATCCAAAGCTGTTTTTCTAAGTGATTGCTAGTGCTCATCCTTCCAGAAACACTTAGAGCCCTCTCATCCCAGTGACTTTTATAGAAACAAACCAAACAGTTGTCAGTTGCCCACAAATGACTGAGTATTTTCCCTCTCAGTGACATATGCATTTGAAACGGGGATTCTCAGAAGGCTGAGGTCCAATAAAGAGTAATTAAACTTCTTTGTCTTTTCATTTCAGTATAATTTGTTCTGGGGTGAGGTTTTTTTTTTTTTAATTTAGCTGTGTAGATATGTGATGTTTCTTCTATTTGAGAGTTCGTGTCCTTCAGTGTCTAGGAAACAGAATTACAATATCTTTAAATATTATCCTTCCTCAATTTTCTCTTCTCCCCTACTAGGTGTTTATTGAATCATCTCAAGTTATAGTACATGCTAGATTGCTGGTAGCAAGGACAATAATGGTTAATTTAGAAATGGCTATCTGGCATAGTTAACAAAGAACTTTGGAGTTATATTCATCTGGGTTCAAGGATAGCTGTGTTACTTAGCCCCTTTCATTATAGTTCCTTGTTTGTAACAT
The DNA here is from genome assembly GCA_004363575.1 of Solenodon paradoxus. Lineage (NCBI taxonomy): Eukaryota > Metazoa > Chordata > Mammalia > Eulipotyphla > Solenodontidae > Solenodon > Solenodon paradoxus. Next base: position 774,878 of record RJWH01000047.1, read on the forward strand.
AACACTTAGCTGCTTGAGATTTTAGTAACTCTCTACTTAATGGATCCTTAATGAGTATTTGTTTCCCTTTCTTTTTTTTCTCTTTTGTCATTTTTTTTCCCATTGTTATTTCTTTTACTTGCATAACTATATGCATTTAAGTATGTCGAATTGTCACATGAGACTGTACGTGCTGCACCTTCCATCAGAGTTCCAGGGCCCTTGACCATCACCACTCCCCATCCCTCCTTACAGGGAGCCACAGACTTGCATCCTGTTCATTTTGTTGAGATTTTCTGTTCGTTTGTTTTATGTGTTATGCTCCACATAAAAATGAAATCATTCTGTATTCTGTATCTCTTTTTCTTTCGGGCTTATTTTGCTTAACATGATGCCTCCAGTTCCATCCCTATTATTGCAAGTGGCATGATTTCATCTTTTGTAACAGCTGCCTAGAATTCCTTAAAAATAAATATTTTTATCATTTGAACTCCATCCAAAATATGTTTCTAAGGATGTCTTTATCTTTTTAAGTGATTTTCTCACCTTTATAAAAACAACTTTGTGATATAATTGACATGCCACACAATCCACTAATTTAAAATATGCAAGTCAGTGAATTTCATTGTACTCACAGATACATGCAGCTATCATCACTATTTGATCCAGCAATCCCACTTCTATGCCTATATGCAGAGAATACAAAAACACTAATCAGGTAAAACTCAGAAACCCTTATATTCATAAGAGCACAATGCATAATAATCAAGGCGTGGAAACAACCTGAATGCCTGTCAAAAGCTGACTGGATGAAAAAAAAAAAAACAACTGTGGATACACACACACACACACACACACACACACACACACACACACACACCCCTCAACTTACTCCCTTTATATGAAATGTCCTGAAAATGCAAATCCATAGCTATGCAATATTTTATCTAGGAAATAGTGTTCTGTTTATGTTTTATGCAGGGAACAGATGGTAGCTATAAGGTATGGAGCTTGTCTTTGTGGTGTTAAATATTCTAAAATTGATGCTGGTGATAGTTGCATGTATCTGTGAGTACAGTGTTTTCCTTTCTTACCTAAAATTTTTCTTAAAGGATCAAATCATTTTGATTTTTAGGAAGGAGAAGTAGCCATGGTTTTATCTTGTAAAGTTGCTTGGATGGGATTAATTTTTTCACAAATACGCAGGAGTCAGCTGTGGGGGATTTTAAACATAGGCTATGGTAGAAACAATGAATTTGAGGACGAAAATTCAGTGAATGAGCAGAACATTTGACCAAAGGCAGAAGTTTTGGAAATTAATAATCAGAGTTATGTTTAAGAAGTAATGTGGCAAGAATGAAAGTTACTTTAATTAAAGAGAAACTATGAAGCAGATCACCTCTGTGGGAGTCAAAGGAAAATTACCCCTATGTCTCTGGAATTCTTCACAGGCTGGCTGAAGGAACAAATTAACACTAAGCAAGATTAGAAAGAGAAAAGCTCAAATTTAATAACATATGTATGGAAAATTTACATGGCAGTATAGACTGAGATAGCTGGGGGCAAACCAAAGGCTTCTCTCCTGTGCCAGCACGTGATCTAGGGGACCTGGGGTGCTGGTGAGAGAGGAAGGAGTCATCATGTGGCTAGGGGATAGGTTTTTTTAGACAGAGAGGACTATTTAGATGGAGAGGATTAGCTAATTTTTGGATTAAGATCTTCCCAAACTACATTCTTACAGGGAATAATCAAACAAAAGACCACTCTGAATGAGGGGAAAGGTAGAGGCCCAGGGCGTGACAGATGGCTTCTTTGATAAAGAGAAGGCTACAGGGTTAGAAGAACTCCTTTGTCTGTGGGTTTGTCCTCCCGTTGTCCTTGGCTTCTTCATATCACAGTGGAACATGAACAAAAGGTCAATTCTGAAGACTTAGACCCTGTACTTGGACCTATACTTAAAAAAAGCACTTGGGGCCCAAATATGATTAGAATCACACGCTTGTTTGGCCAAGAAAATGGACTTTATATTGTAAATATATTGAAAATTTTTTGAGGAGAGAGCACCATAATAAATTTCAAGAAAATCAACTTAATGGCAGCTAGTGGAATGCGTTGGGGAACTGAAAGAGAAGGTAGCTGTTGCCATACTTTAGGAAAAAGGTAAGGACTTGGGCTAATATATTGGCGATGTGATTTGAAAGGAGATTAATTCCAAACATGGTGCATAGGTGGAACGAGAGAATTTGGTGATGGAATGGGAGAGTGGAGTAAAGGGAAAAATTAAAAGAGAATCTGACGTATCATGCCCCCAGATATCAATTCAAGAAGAGTGGAAGTTTGAGATTTAGAAAGGGTAATACATTTAGTTTTACAGATGCAAGCAATGTGCATCAGGGAGGGTCTGTGTAGTGTTTTTAGTGATCCAGAAATATTTGCAGCTTTTCACAAACGATATTCTCTTTTTTCTCTTTTATTATGTCCCTCCCTCTATTCTTTGCTTGTGGGTTTCTGCTGGCTTTTAAAGATTCAGTTTGGGAGCCACAAGACTTCATGCTTTTACTTTTTAGCCACGGCTGCATGTGCCTCTTGTGTGATCCAGTAAAGTCTTAATTAAAACCCCACTGGAATACTCATCATCTTTCATTAGCATGATCTATTTACTTATTTTTTTTTTTCCTTCAGAGTGTTGGAAATTCCCTAGTGCTAAGAAGAGTATATAGCAGACAGAAGTCAGCTAATAAATTACTTACTGAATGATGAATGATTGAACCCAAAGAGAAATATCCAGCATGCCAAGAATGTGAACAGCAAGGGAGATTTTTTTCCCTTTTCCTTCTGAATTCATAGCAGACAAAAATACAAGCCTTGGCGTTTGGATATTTGGTCTTACGCGTCAGTTTTTCTGACCGCTTTCTTGATCTAAATATAGGCCTACAATTTTGGCAGCCCTTCTCACAAGAGTCTGTGCTTAATCTAAACCTCTTTAAACAATTCTCTAGATGGAAGGCATTTTAATTCTGATCCAGTTTTTTCTACCTCCAGAAATCAATGGAGCAGCAAGAGAGCAAATTTTCTTGCATTCTCACTGCTCCTTGAGGTACAAACCAATTTTCTAGCCTCAACATATCCTAGCAAATAATTGCTTGGCTCTGAAATAAAATTCTTGATCACAGTTGTGGTAATAGGATACCAGAAAAACAATAAAAAAAAATCTTAATGCCACCAATGTGACTGGTCAGGTTGTCCGGATTTCTGGGGGCAGTGAGTGGAGGTTGGAGAGAACTGTCTGAAGGTCCAAGGCCAATCATAAATGATTTCCATAAATAGTGTGAGAGTCTTTGTGTGCTGTGGTGAAATAAAGGGGAAGAGGCCACTATTCCTGGAGTGAAATGGACTTCTTTTCATGTTGCTAACAAAGAGGAGCCCACTGTCAGTGCACACTATAGCATTTGCTTTGGGCTTTAAAACACGTAACTCTGTCTAGTTGGAAAAATTGAAATTCTCTATGGCAACTGCCTGCGACACATACAAGGGAAGTTATCCTAGCTCGTTAAGGATGTGACTAAGAAAAAACAAAGTCTAACCACCACCTAGACATAACAACATACGGGCCAAGGGACAATGTTGCAGAAGGAATACATGAATTGGGAAGCAGGTGATTAAAATAAAATGGCGATTGGGCTTTAGCGATAGACCTGGAATAGGGTATTCTGTGTTCTGGTTTTCTTCCTTCACAATAAGGATAATGCAGTTTTTTTCCATGAGTCATGTGTATTCAACCAGCATATACGCTCAACAGGGGATATATTTTTGGCAAAGACAGGGTATATTTCTTAGCATCTATTGTGGTTTTCTCAAAAAGGTTTCTTTTTGGAATACTGAAGGGAACTATTAAAAAGAATGAAAGGTTTAATCTAAGTTCCTTTGTTTTAAAGGAAGTAAGGAGTGTGGCCCACACACCTTGTCCATAAATGTACTATGAAAGACACGGTGGATTAAAAATGGATATTTTCGTTACCGTTGCCTTGTAAGTAGAAACACAGTTTTCAAAACTATGGTCATGGAAGTCAGAATTTTTTCTACCTTGACTGTCCCCATCCCAGACTCTGCGTGTGCGTGTGCGTGAGCGTGTGTGTATGTATGTGTCCTACCTCTCTATCTAGCACTATTATTTGTGTCTGTGTCTCATTTCTCTAGATTTTAGGAAAACTTTTGAAAGAGAATATGACAGAATCTGACAAACACAAAGAATTGCTAAGTGTTTGTTAGGCGATTTTGAAGAGACGTAATTATCAATTTACCTTTAGATTTTAGGTCCAATTGATTTCCTTAATTTGACTGAATTACTAGTTAATTTAATTAGGCAGAAGATTAGTATGAAAGTCTAGCCTTAGTGTTAAAGAGCGAGATCAATAAGAGGTCTCTGGAAACTTGACTTGGGGATCATGTGTCTGTGTGTCTTTGAAAGTCCTCCTGGATCTTGTAGAAATGACTCAGTTAAGGCTGGGCTGTCTTGTTGGCAGATTGTAACAAAAAAGCTCACAAATCATTGGTATCTGGATGTGGGCAAAGGGCAACATGGGGAAGGAACAGAGTGGAGAACAGCTTTGAGCTGTTAGGGCCAAAAAGTCTCCTTCATGATCATTAAAAGATGACAGGATCAACCAGTTGTGCATAGAAATCCGTGCACAGTGTAGACAGGAATGAGGAAAGGCCTTTCTAGGGCAAGAGTCAAGGAAGAAGTGAAAGAAGAAATTTTGAAAAAATACTTCAGTATTCAAAAGAAAAATCTTGATACCAATGTAAATTCTACCCTTTAGTAGCTGATAATTTATCATATTTAAGACTTATTTTCCTCATAAACTAATAAGTGTTAATATCTGTAAGGATTTTTTTGAAGGGGTATTGCATTTTGACATTAACCTGTTTGAGGTATACACAATAGAATTTTTACATTTACATGTGGCACAGTAGGTTTGCCAATATTCCCCCCTCCTTTTTTTTTTCTCCCTTCATTTACAGTTAATTCCCTTTATCCCATTTTTCCTCTCCCTCCCCCATCACTTGGGTACCCTTCGATTTGCCTTTTTGTCTCCCCTCCACTAAGAGTCCGCATTTGGAGGCGTATCCTCTATCTCTTCACATCTAGTGTTGTGTAAGTTTAAAGACAAAAATAAAATTAAAGATGAAAAACTAAGACAAAACTTTTATTACTGTTTATGGCACAGAATAGGGCTTAAAATGGTAGCCATTTTTGTTACATTTTAGTAATGGAAAATAACTTTAGATTCTGTAAAAAAAAAGATGGTGGGCTCCTCGTGTTTACTTCTCACTGGAATTTAAAACAACATTGCCTGGAGAAGCTCCTTTGAGCTGACAGGGTTAATGGTTTTCCTCTGACAGGAGGCTTCACTGAAGCAGTGTGAATGTGCCTCTGAAGCAGACTTCTATTCTCTGAGATGAAAGGAGCATTGAATTCAGATAACGCAGTCGGACATGTCTGTTTTTGATTGTTGATAAATATTTCATTTTACATTTTAAATTCATATGGGCCACAGAATCATTGAAGATGAGAAAGAATTCAATACTAGGCCTTCCCTTTGCAGGACTGCTTCTTAGAACACACTTGTTCCTGTTTTGTTCAATTGAGATTGAAGTACCTTGGCAGCTGGCCACTGACAGTTACTTCACAGCTGCAGAGAGCACCCCATATGGACGAGTTTCATTTTCCCCTGTTGGTGAGCCTAAAATATTCGCCTTCCAAGATGACCTAAGAAGCAATCATTACTTACCTAGCTACAGACTTGCTTTCTTTATATCTCAAAAATATTGTCTTTGGGTGATCCATGCTACATGTCTATAAGTATTACATTACAGTGGAGCAAGGTTTGACTGTTTTGTTGTTTTTCCACTTTGCGACAAAGAACTAAAACATCTTGGAGCTAATTACAGGGTGGGACTCTATGCATGGAGATGATACACAATTAGGAAAATTCTACAAACAAATGAAAATGGCTAAGAGCATAAATGTTTACATGATTGCATTACTGTTCCTGTTGCTGTATGTTTCTGGAGGGCTGAGCCTTCCTCTCTCTAAATTTCAATTATATTATTAACAGTAGACTATCTTCACAATAATTGGTATACTCACTTTATCTAATGGATTATTTTTTCATCTAATTGACTCCAAATGTATCATACAAGTGTCAAAGCCAAATTTTCTTATAATAACCTATTATCTCTGCAGTTCTGGCTCAGTGCACCCACAAGAAATGGCATAATAATCATCGTTGGAAGAGTGAAGAACAGCAACTTAATTTTCCCACCTTTGATGAGAATGACAGCGACGTCTGAAAAAGAAACTTTTAATACATTCGCTTAATTTGCTACACAGCTTGTCCTACTGTAAAACACAGGAATGAGTGTTCTGATTGAAAGAAAAGAATTACAGAGAAAGTAGGGTAGATCAGATCAAAGAATAAGACTCAGAACAAGAAGCCTGGGTGCTGCTTTTAGACTGGATACATTTGGATAAATCACCTCACAGTTCTGATTCTTATATATCAAATAAGAACATCAGCCTTAGAATAGTTGTTTGACAAACTTAGGTCTTTATGTGTCCCTTCAAGGCCTTTACACATTTACCTGTCAACTGTCTGTTTTAATATTTTTTTTATTGAAGTAACATTGCCTCATAACAGTATATAGGTCTAAGGTGTACATCTTTGTCAATCAACAACTATATGTAATACATTTAGTTTACTGACAGTCGAATTTTCTCCTTCACCCATTATTTGACCCCTTTTACCCGATTTGCCTATATCCCTATCCCTTCCCTCTAATAGCCACTAATTGATTTTATAAACTAAAAGTCTATTTTTTTCTTTGATTTATTTATTTGTTTGGTTTCTCTGATTACCACATAGGAGTCAAACATGTCATGTTTGTCGTTATCCTTCTGACCTATCTCATGAAACATAATTCCTACTAGGTCAATGTCCACTTTTGTGCCTACCATATTTCATTGTCTCAACTAACTTGTAAAGTATACATACATATATTTATAGCATATAGATACATATATTTATATAGGTACATATTATATATCTTTCATATGTATATTATATATGTATATGTAATATGTATGTTATATACATGTGAAAGGAAACAAAATAAGTAACGCATACTCTCTTGCAGTAAAGGTAACGCTAAAATGAATTTAAATACTAACTTAAAGGAAGTGACTTTGAGGACCACCAGGGAAAATCACACCATGCATTATATTTCCATGACTATGCAGTTTCATCCTTTATGCAGGTTTGACTTTGCTCCACTAACAGAATATACATTACACTTTGGGAAATATTGAACTTTATGATTTGGGCATTCTTTTCTTGATCTAAAAGTTATTGATCATATTATTTACGGAGAGCTTTTCCAGTGTACATTTCAGAAGTGCCATCCTGTCTCAGAAATCCTTCTGAATCATTGCTATGGGAAGTCAGATATTGCTAACCACAGGGTAAAGTATGCCATGCTATCTTGTTTTTCAGAGGAACAAATGAAAACACAAAAGACTCATGGAAATGACAGAGAGATTAAATAGAAAAACCATATCTCCCACCTACCCCTGCCCAGGGAACAAGAAATTCATGAAACTCAATGTAACACTAATTAAGACAAAAATGTAAAGTTTTATTTATGATGGGTTTTTAAAATTGGTCTTCTGCCAATCTCATGTCTATATAGATACATTTTATATATATCTGTCGTATATGTGTATATATATATATATGAAAGGAAACAAAATAAGTAACAAACACAAAAGCAGGACCACTTGCGGTAAATGTAACTCTAAAATGAATATAATTACCACTTAAGATAGGATTTCTAGTGAGATTATATTGTAAATTCATGCTTTGAAGCTTCTATCTGTTCCAAGCACAGAAATAGAAAAAAAAAAATTCTAAAAAGAAAAAAACAATGAAAAAGAGTAACGCAAGTACACTGTCATGATGGTATAGGTTGGACTATAGCTAGAAATACACCAACATCTTGGCAGCTTAAAACAGAAGAAGACATTTCTCATTCATGCTTCATTTCAACTGAAGTTGACTCAGGTCTTTACTGTAAGATGTCCTCACCCTGACATCCAAGTCAATGACAGGTCCACCATGTGGAACTTTATTTGTTGCTACAACAGAATGAATGAGAGTCATGAGCTAGCTCCTTATAACAGTCGTTTAGAAGAGACACATACTGTCTCTACTCTTATTTCATTTACCAGATCAAATCACAAAGCTATGTCCAAAGTAGAGAAACAAAATCCTACTAAGTGCCTGGAAAGAACAGTGTAAATATTTAGTAAGTGAAGCTAATTATTATTCTAATAGCCATATTCAAATCAATGCCACCCTGCTTCCCAAATGGAAGAGAAGTAAGAGTGGTGATTAGAGAACAGTTTTGGATTCCAGAGTCAGAGGCAGGGAGAATTTGTGAGTTATTCAATTTTGTGTTAAAATGTTCATAAAAAGCAATGCATTTTTGTCCTTAAGAGAGCAAATTACCCCAGAAATATTCTATCAACCAGAAGTTGAGATAAGCTGCCTATGAACACAGTGATTCTATCAGGTATCTCCGTTATCTTTATAGGACAAAAGTCCTATTGGGGATATTCAAAAGTTCTTTAAAGAATTGGTAGAATCTAGTCAGAGATATGTCAGTCTACAGAGTGAAAAAAAGTAACCTATGTAATAGAAGAGTCTTCAAATCAAATTTGTTTTACACCAAAAGAAAACTAATGCTAAGATAGAACAGAGTTAGCAGTTAGAAGATAGTCACTTATTATTTCATTCAAAAATAATGGTATTGTTGAAAAATTCTAAATTTAAATAGGACCTGTACAGAGATCAGAAAAGAAGAACACTTAAACAGAAGAAGAGAGATAAACACATTTGGGCTTAAATGAAAGAAGATCATGTAGATATTAAAAAGAATCACAGTGAAATTTTGCAAGTGATAAAAATAATTAAAATAAAAAAATCAACATTTAGTATAAACTCATGATTGGGTACCATTGAAAAGATAATCAGTTAAGTAGAAATGGGTAATGAGAAATGTTCCAAGAACATAGCACAGTGATATGGAAAGATAAAAGAATAAATGAAATAGGTGTGCCCTTGTGGCCTAGTGGTTAAGTCTGTGGTCTCTGACCAGCATAGTCCACATCCATCCCAACGACCTGGGTTTATGACTGAGGGTCGAAGGAAATCGCCAGATGAACAACTAACAAAATAGCTGCTTCTTCCTCCTCTTTCTTCCTGCCTGCCTCTATTTGCCTTCATTCCTACTTGCACCTTTCCTTTAGAGGAAAAAAATATATATTTATGCATATATACACACACATACACACATATATGCATACATATGTGTATATATGTATGCATGTATGGAACAGCAGTTAAGCAGGCATGATTGAGAGATATAAATACATGTTTAATAAATTTTCTGGAATAAGATGAAGGAATAGCAGAAAATATGAATATCAGATATGTATTTCAACAATTAAGTAGAATAAATAAAAGCAAAGCCTTATCTAAGTGCACCATAATGAAACTTCTGGATAAATTGAAAATCTTGAAATCTTGTGAGAAAAACAGAATATCTCAAAAATTGAAAATTAGATGAAGACTCTATAATAACTGTAGATGGTAGTGGCCAATGCAAGAATATCTTCACATATCTGAGGGAAACAAATAAACATGTTATTCTGGGGTTCAATATCTTAGAGAGAAAGAGAAATAAAATTTTTTACAGACCTATAAAGATGAGAAGCTCATCTGAGACCCATGGGCCATTATTGAAAGCACCATATAAGAAGAAATTAAGTTGAAAGAACAGAGGTTTATGTTTAAGAATTCAGAGATGGCAAACATGGGAACGTCTTGGTCAGGAAGATTACGCTATTTTCAAATGTAAGGATACTAAATAAAAAAAAATAAAAGTACAACTTAGAACTTCTAGGTCAGTAGAGGGAAAAGGAAGTAATTGAAAAAAGAATTGTACTTTGTAATATTTTGATTTCTCTTATTCCCTTTCCACACAATGTACCTCAAGAACTGAAGAATATTGGCTTAATTATTTAAACATAAATTCTTTTGAGATAAATGAGAAAGATTTCTTGGAGTTGGAAAATTGGACTTTTGTATCTGGACAGTCTTATTTAAATCCCAAGATAAATGGAAAAAAATCTCAGTTACATAACACTCTTAACTAACCAGCCCACTAACCTCCACCCCACTACCCGCCCCATCCCTTAACTTTAGGAGAAAAAAGGAAACTACAAGAAACAATCAGTATGTATTAAAGAGATATTTGATTCAGGTGAGTCCTGATTTCTTCTAGTCACCTATGACTTACCTTTCCGTCTACCTCAGTGTACAAAGAACACACAGCTGTAAAATGTAACTTTTGGGCAAATTAGTCTTCAAAGAAAAGTTCAACCACTGCTAACATATTAAGGATAGAAAATGGGATTTATATTTGATGATCATTTTTGGAATTTAAGATTTAATATAATATAATATAATAGAAAATATAATAGATATAAATATAATAGAATAAATATAATAGAATAAATATAATAGAAATATAATAGATATAATAGAAAAATTTCTGACATTAGGTTTAAGAGAAACTTCTGTTTACCGAAGGTATCTCATGTTATTCGTGGCATCTTGGAAAGCATGATGGAAGACTGAGTTTTGCTTTCAAGTCTTGCCTCTGTGTCTGGGTACCTGTGTGACTATGTGTAACTTATTTAACCTGAACCTCATAATTCTTATGCATTATATAGGGGTTCCATTAGATGAACTCTAAGATCCTTATCATTTTTCAGGTGTGATTCTAGAATAGTCTGGGCATTCTGATTAATGGAGTTTTTAGGGTACTTCCAAAATCTCTTCTGACTGTTGTTGTGAACCTCCGAGACCCTGCTTTGTTGGAGAGTGCTGGGGTAATGCAATGCAGTTATAACTTGCAGTTGTGTGCCTTCTAGCTGGCACTTCCCTGTCCTAGAGGGCGAGGTGCTATTGGATGGTAGAGCGCTATGAGTGATAAGTAGAAGCACAGAGTCATCCAGAGAGTGAAGTAAACAGGAAGGACGTATCAGCCAATTCACAACTGGCATATTTACACAAATATTGGACAGAAAGTTTCTAAGTTTGAAAAGGCACTTTCTATGGTACCTTTGTTCAAGGAAAAATGTGAGCAATGAGAGGCATTGTTCAAGGAGATGGGCCAGAGCTGGGATAATGACTTTGGCACTGGACCATTTTTGCTTCTGTGACATTTATCATGAAGCAATATTCAGGATCTTGATTGGAGGCTCATGCTGTGAAATACAATGAATGTAATATCTGGAAAACAAGGGAGAACAGATGTAGCTGGGTTGTATAATCCAGCGTGACACTCATTATCCCTGTGAAAGGAATAACTATCAAGCTTGAAAGACAGAAAATAGACACAGCCAAGATGGTCAGAGTTCTGCTTGGTTTTAAAAGATGCCTGTAATTTCTATACCTGGGAATAGTCATTATGAAGCAGGATGTCATTATGCCAGTTCTTATAACACACAAGCATCACTTATAACAGGCTGTGCAGCCTGACTTCTTTCTCTGTGGAGATGTTTAATTTTGCTCAAATGATATTTCATGGGCAGCAAACAAGAAAAGTTAGAGCAGAATGAGGTAGTCAGGAAATGATGTTTTTTCCTCCTCAGATATGGAGTCTTGTTTTCATTATCGTACTTTAGTGATGATGAAAATTATAATACACAAATCCTTATGAATAGGGGAGAATGGAAGACCTTTGCAAAAAAAAGAACGTCCTTATTTTCAATGTATTTATATATTGTTTAAAAACTTGTCTTTTTTTCTTTTTTTTTTTTTTTTAGATTTTGTTAGATATTCACACAATTGAAATAAGCTGCTGAAGTCATATTAATGTAATAGCTCCATTTCTAAGCTCTTATGACCTTAGGTATGTGAGTTTATAAAATCTTTTGTGCTATTTTAAAATAATACAATAATTTCATTTTTTTCCTGCAAGATGCTTTTATTATGAAAAAATTTAAAGTATTTGGGCTTCCTCTCTTGGTCATGTTGCACGTGTCAGATTCTTGAGAGAGAGAGATTGCAGAGACTGAATTGCAGAAAGCAATCTCCATATTGCCTATTTGGTTAAAATTCCCCAATGCTATATTCTCTGGAATAAACCTGCCATCTTTTGTAGATTTTCAATATTAAGTTTTATTTGTTTTCCTGATGGAATACTGTGACTCTCCTTCATGACACATGTTTATGTAAATCTCTTTTCAAATGTTTATTTTGCCTTGTTAACAAGAATGCCCTTATTTTCAGTGTATATATTTGATCTCTTGTCAAAAAATATTTGACTTCCTTTACTGTTACTTCCCTTATTTTCAAGCTAGGTACTCAAATCATTTCTCAAATGAATATTTTAGTTTTTTGAAATTTATTTACTTTTGAGGATAAGTGACTCCCTTCCTTTTGAATCCAGAAGAAATTCCTGGAAAGCTATACATAGAATGGAGGTTGGTGGAGCAGTGATCAAGTCAATCAGAGCTGAAGGACGCAGGCCATATACCCCTAGGTCCAGGGGAAACAACCAGTGTGAACAACTAAATGGAAATAAAATAAAAATGTTTGTTTTTCCTCTCTTTTCTGCCTGCCTGCCTACTTGTATTCATTCCTGCCTGCCTACTTGTATTCATTCCTGCCTACACCTTTCCTTAAGAAAAAAACAAAACCAAAAACGAATGGAGGGAATCTTGAGATGTACTAATGATTAAATAAATAATACATAGTCAAGTGTTAAGATCTGAGGCAAGACATTTGTCAGAAGCCTGTTAGTTGTTGCTTCCAATTCTTCTTGTATGCAGACTTTGAACTAAATTAAAAAAAATCACCTTTGAAAATAACCCAAGTCTCTGGTCTTATTTCCAAATCACATTGAACATCAGTCTTTTGTTCTGAACTGGGTTCTGTCATTGACTATGGGCTACGTTTCTATTAGATGCTGCCCTAGACAGGCACCTCAAAATCCTTTTAACTCTTTTCCCTTACACTCAGAACCTACCACAATCTAGCTGCAGATGCTTTCACAGAACCTGTCGACTAGACTTTTGGTGGTGATCACAATATAGAATGAATATAGATTGATTTATATTGTTGTACACTTGAAACCTATTTAATGCTATATACCAGTGTTACTTTAATAAAAAATAAAAACCACTTTTATGGAGTGTCTTCAAATGGGCATGTGTTGTCTGCCTCTCAGAGTACCTTATTTCTTAATGCTTTTCATGTGAGGACTACATTTAGATTCCTGGCCTGGTACCATAGTATTTGAATTTATAATGTTTTGCCTGAAGCAGTCCAGGGCAGCCATCTCTGCATTCTAAGCCCCAGGCTGTTTGACACAGAGCTCGTCCCTCTTTTGGAAAACTTGTCTACCATCCCCTTCTTGTGTTACTTCACTGGCCTCCCATATATGTTTCACGAAGAACCATATGCCTACTTAATAAATCAGTTGACTTCCATTATACAGTGAAGTTGGCTGGCCATGGGGCTCCCTAGAGTCAGGACAAGCCACACAGCGGGTTCTCCTCTCCTCCCAAATCATATCCTCTCCCTTAGTTGTCTCAGTTGACATGCATCCTGAGAAGTAGAGTGAATAACCTCTAGTTAGGATCTTAGCCACAACCAAACAATAAGAAGAAAAACCTCTAAATAAATTTCAAACATTTTGGGAAATTCTTTCTAGATGTGTAGAAAAATCGCAAAACAACCTTCAATGAGCTTTCTTTAGTGTGAATATTTTACATCATCACAGTCTAATTGTCAAAATTAGGAATTTAGCACTGATATGATAGTATTAACTAAACTGCAGATCTTATTTGAATCTCCTCATTTCCTACCCTGCCCCAAGGCTCCTTTTAACCACCCTATTACTTCTCTAGATAGGCAATGAATTGAGGAACAAGTATGTAGTTGACCACTTCAATCTGTTTGACACCTTAAATAACAGATACATACCTATTGTGTTATATAACCATTGCATGTAAACAAACAGGCACATCCACTTGTCCTAATCTCTGTGACGTCTAACAGGACTTCTCATTCTGTTTCTCTCTAGACCTAAATTGGTCTTCCTAAGTACTGATGATGTGACTCATTTTCTACTCAGTTTCAGCTGTCCGTTCTCTTCACTTTTAACCCCATTGAAATTTTGTTCCCTCTGCACTTTTTAAATTTTTTTATAAATTGAACTTCTAATAGGCTAGCCTTTTTGTTGAGAAGGAAATCACTGGTATTTAGCCAAGTTTGCCTATCCTAGCGAGACTTAAATACTTTCTTCAGGAATTTCTTAATCAGGAAGATAAGATTATATAGAAATAAACTCACCATTCATTTTAAGAAATTTCTGAAAATGAAGTTGGTCAGGCAAGTAATTTGCTCATCAGGGTGAATAGCTCTTCTTTCTGGTCAATAAACTGCACACTCAAGTAAGCAGCTCGTTTCTCTAGGAATAGCTTACTTATCAAGACTCTGTGTCTATCAGTCACAAACTACTATGTCACAAGTTTTGTTTGCCCAATCACTTAGTTCTGTGCCTTCAAAACCTGCCTAAAGCACTTGAGTCCATGACTCAATAACATCCTTCCATATCACTCTTTCTGAGACATTGGGCAAGGTGGTATTTCTTTAATTCTTTGATCAACAGGTGGTCTATTGGGGAGCCAATAGGTTATATTGGGTAAATATTTCATGTGATCCAGTTTAGTCATGGTGCTATTGCACATTAGATGAAGTCTTAGGTAGTTTCATTTAATGAAAAAAAAAGAATATCTCCCCCTTCTGGGGTGAGATGTCTAGAAGAAGACAGAATTGTCTTTATTCAAGCAATTCACATATAGTCTGCTTGTTGTCAACTGGGTGTGAAGGAAAAAGGTAGGGTGATGTCCTGGCATTTGATTCTTCTGTGGGGTTTCAAATTACACCCCCCTGAAGATTCTAATAATCAGTGTATTTCCCCAGTTTCTACTGCAAATCTGAAGTAAGAACTAATCTAGATACTTGTTCTATCTAACACAGTGAATGACAGAATGGGGCCTATGTCTATTAATTAATGAGTAAATACTTGTCTTAAAACATGCAAATAATTATGATAAAGATGCCATGTTGGCTCCATTTATCCAAATTTGTCTTCTTTTCCCATTTCAGTTAGTCTTTATATATTTTTAAAATGCTGCTTTTTCTTAACCTTCTATGGTTTTATTTGTATACAGAGGGAACAAAACATATTTGACTCCAGCCCCAGAGGGGCACACAATTATGCCAGAGAAATTAAAGACTAACATAGGACTTGCACAACTCAGTTCCTAATTATTTTAAGAATGGTTTTCTTAAAATGTTTTTTTAGCTTTTTGAAAATGGGAATTTATTCTGCCTTATGCTCACTAAACTTTGCTTTAAAATGCTCATGTTTATTGAGGACATTTTATTTTTCCTACTTGATATTAAAATACCATCCTCAAAATTGAATTAGAAGGACTTTATGTAGGTGGTAAGGTTTTAGTTTTAACAAGTGGATAGTTGGGAGAGGAAGATCTAAGAGGAATCCTCTGTCAGAGTAGAAAGATGAAGGAAGGAAGACAGAAGAAATCTGTAACTATATGTCAACCAGAATTCCTGTCTAAGTCATGTTCTTTATAACAACTTTTTAATGAAATCCTCTCTTCTCTGACTGGAAATTTTTGGTCATGATTTATCAACTTAATGCAATCTCTACATTCTCTTTGATGGTTCCATTATTATAATAGCTCCCAGGTCTTCTTTACTGTCAAAAATTTCTGTAGTTCTTGTATATTTTGCTTTTAATGCTTAGTGTTTTCCAGATTCAAATTCAAATTTGTGTTTCACAGAAACTTAGATGTTCACTTCTTTTACTTTTCTCCTGAAGTTGTTTAAATTAAAAAGAAAAATTAATATCCCTTCAGTATTAACTCATACTGATATTGGTCAAATTTCTCAAATTATATCATGGGAGAACTCTGTCCTGGATATAATGCATTGTGGAGGAAAAGGTTGAATCCATTCTTTGAATTCAATAAAAGTGTTGGAGGGAAACTATAGTAATAAAGGCTTCTTCTGAAAGAGGACTTTGCTGTTATCATAGATTTAATTTTTTCTCTACACTGTTTCTCCAGACCTACCCCTTAAATCCACAAATAAATCAGAAATTATTTGTAGGCTTCTTTTAATAATCACTTATTAGGATGTAGTCCTTTAACTTGGTACACAGGAAAAGTTGTATGCACATTATATATTTTTATAAATTAGAATTCGTTTTGTAATATGCAAGCCAGCTAGACACAAAAATAATTTTATAAAAAAGAATTCCATATGAGGTAGGGGTATACTTTGCTATTTTTAAAATCTCCCCTGGGCACCAGTTGTTTTTATTTAGGATTTGGTCACTGTAGATATTCTTATATAATAGTACACAGAGGGGGGTTCTTAGAGTCTGCACTTCATAAAATGATAGCAATATTCTTTGACTCCACTCTCTGATACACCAAATCTAATCCACCAGCAAATACTGTGGGCTCTACTCGGAATGATATCCTTAACCTTTTCATCACCTCCGCCATTCTCATTGTACTTCAAGTCAACTTGATTGAATAGCCTTCTAACAGGTCAGTCTGCTTCTGCCTTCAGTGATCTGTTTCTACTGTAACCAGAACAATTAATTTAAAATGAAATAGGATGATGTCACTTTTCTGCTCAAAACTTGCCAATAGCTCTTCTTTGCACAAAGAATAAATTTCAAAGCCTTTCTTACCATGACTCAAAAGGGTTAACTAAAATGGCCACATGGCCCTACTCAGGCTTTGCAATGACTGAAAACTAGAACTATCATGAGTAATGGACGATGTGACTGTGAAGGATGTACTCAAGTCACTGCCTGATTTCTTCTCATTGATATTCCTTATTCAGTAGTTTTGTCTAAATTGAAAGGAGCTTCTTCTTCATGGTCATGTTATTAAATCCCACCCCTTGTTTATGTTTGTGAACTAACCAGCTTTCACTTTGAACTATAGAAGTGTTGAAATAATGTTCAATCTTTCTTTCTAATATAAGCTAATTTTATTTATAAGTGTTAGACTTAATATTCTCCTCTGATGTTATCTTCTATATTTGGAAGATACTTTCCCTCCCACCTCCTGAATATTGATGATGAATTTTTCTCTTTTTAAGAATAACTTGTTTTGAGATTTTTTTCAGAGCCATTGCAAAAAAATATGCTATTTAAGAAAAATTGTAAAACCTAGAAATACATTGTAAAAATAATTCTTATTATTATGGATTCCAAACATTTTTAATACTAAGATTTCTAGCTAGTTCTTCTGGATATATGCTGGTATTACACTTTCTACACTCTTGAGGGTGGTTTTGGCCACATGATTTACTCTTCCAATGAAATTTGTGTGGTAGTGACAGGCTCATTTCCAGGTAGAATGTTTAGTGTGCAGTTCACTACAGTCCCCTTTTGGTCCTAGGGACCATGGAAAGATGTATGGAGTTGAAGTTTCTTTTCTTCTGGGTCTCTGATTGAATTCAGGAGGGGAGTGTCCTTCCCTACATGTTAATAAATAAATAGGTGAGAAATAAACTTGTCTTAGGTAAAATCATGAGATCATGGTGTTGTTTGTTCCACAGTATAATATAGTCTGTGCTAACTGATATTATTGGTTCTAAAAGAAAGATGTGGTCATTTAAAAAAAAATGGAAAAGCACAGAATCCTGTAGAAATGAAAAAAATGTCAGCTATTATCCAAATATCTTGATATGTGTCCTCTGGAATTTTATAAATTTTTGTATTTGCTTGTTTATATAACTTTAAAAAGTAGTTTGTTACCCAAAATATTCTCTCTGTGATTTTTTTTCACTCACAAGTAGTAAAAGAAATTCTTTCATTTAATGTATTCCTGTAATGTTACTTTTAAATGGCTACATAGTAGTGTATTATTCTTTCTTTCTGATGAATCCATCAGTTTGTGTGCTCTGTTTATGGGAAAATTTCTATGGTTATTTAATAGAGAAAAGCTTTTCTGCCTGAAAATCTTACTAAAAAGGAATCTCCCATTTGTACTGCTTTTTGGCATTTCTTAACTAACCCTATTATATATTCTGTAGTTAAGAGTAGTCTGAAATTACCATTTAATCACTTACTGCTTAATTAAATAGGTTAAATGATATAATTTAAAATACTCTAGAGTAAAATAATTTCTGGTGCCAAAGAATTTTTAGGTAATAATAATAATAAGCAGTCCCAATTCTCTCTCTCTCTCTTTATATATATGCCTGTATATGTGTGTGCATGCATATATTCTTTGTATACACTTTTGCTGCCTCTCATACGTTCTGATAAGTTATGTCCTCATAACCTAACTGTATATAATATATAAATTATATATATACAGATGTGTATATATAAATTCTTCTTACATTGGACCACTGCTGTTGTAACTGATATAAATATATTACTTGAAATTTTGCAACTCCATGCTATTAATAATAATAAGGATATTGTTTGAAAGTAATGGAAAATACCAAGTTGAACATGAGTTGCCTTTATTTTAGTACTTGGGAATTCACTTTAAGAGTTTCAGCAGAGTGAAGTAATTTCAGCTATAATAAAATCACATTGACTGTCGATTTTTCATATATGGTCTTTATTTTTATTAAGGTACATTCTGTTTATACTCATTTTTGAGAGTGTGAAATCCTGTCAAATGCTTTATCTGCATCTATTGAGTTAACCATATGAATTTTTTTGTTCCTGTTGTTGATGTAGTGTATCATATTTCTTGCTTTTCATGGGTTGAACCATCCTTACATCTCTGGACTAAATCCTATTTGATATGTCAATGATTCTTTTGATACCATGTTAAATTCAGTTTGCAAGTGTTTTGTTGAGGATTTTTGCAGGCTTTGGAATCAGAATAATGTTGGCTTCAGAAAATGTATTTGGAAGATTTTCTTCCTTCTCAATTTTTTTTTGGAATAACCTGAGAAAGGTTGATATTAATTATGTGAAAGTTTGGTATATTTACTAGAGAAGTAACCTGGTTCTGAACTTTTCTCTTTTTGAGAGTGTTTGACTACTTTCTGTGGTCTAGCCATTCAGATATTCTTTTTCTTCCTAAGACTGTATCTTTCTTCTTGATTATCCAATTTGTTGCCATATAATATTCTTTCATGGACCTTTGTATTTCTGTAGCATTTGTTATAACTACACTTTGGTTCTGATTTATTTATTCATATTTTCTCTCTCTTCTTTGAGAGTCCAGCTAAAGGTATGTCAATTGTGTTTATCATTTCAATGAACCTCTGAAAGTTCTTATTTCTATTGATCCTTTGATTTGCATTTTTTATCTTTATTTTATTTCTGCTCTAATTTTTATGATTTCCTTCTTTCTACTGACATTTGGCTTTATTATTTTATTTTCTAGTTTACTTAGGGGTAAGTTTAGATTTTCATTTGCAATTCTTCTTGTTTCCTGAGGTTGGTCTGCAATAATTACCCTCTTAGTTCTGCTTTTGCTGCCTCCCATAAGTTATGTCTTCATTTTCAATTGTTCCCAAATGGATATTTTTTTAAATTTCACCTTTGCTTTTCTTGTTGCTCTAGTACTTATTCAGTAGCATGATTCTTATTCACTACCAACTTGTGTTTTTCTTTGTTTTCTTCTCTTCGTTGATTATTCATATTATTCAACTGTGATTCTAAAAGATATTGGATACGAATTCAATGTTTGCAAAGTTATTGGGATTTGCTTTGTGTTCTAACAGATGACCTATCATTGAAAATGTTTAGTGAGCACTTGAAAGAATGTCTACAACTGGTGGTGTCTGCTTTGAGTGGATGGTGCCAGGGTCAACTTACCTCTCTGGGGTCTGAGATCTGAGACTTGGGAGTCTTGGGACATTGAGAGACTTGGGGATCTACTGTTTTGTACTTCACAGTGCAGTTAAGGATTCTAAGGGTTGGAAGACGGAAAGTGTAGTTTACAGTGATTTCTCTGTTGTCCTTCTTGCTGGGACCCCAGTCCATGTGTGACACCCAGGTTTATCTTCTTTGGGGCTTCATCTAAGCCAAGGACACATGCTGCCACACTGTCTGCCATCCTCTTCCGAGGCTCCGACATAGTCCCACAGTCTCTATACCACCCAGGTCATTGCTACCTCCATACACCTCTCTTCATTCATCTTCCCTCACACTTTCATGGATTGCACTGGATTTCCCTTGAATGACCTCTCTGTTGGTCGCTGAGGTCCAGGAAGGGCTCTCAGCGTCACCATGGTGTGGGATTTCTTCAGTAGTGTTTCTTTCCTGGTTAATTGCTCATTGTTCCTCTTGGTACTGAGGGAGGAATGCCCTCTTTCATCAACTTGTTCTCCCTCAATCAATGTTTTGAATTTTTATCTTAAATAGGTGTCACTAACTGTTTTTAAAATTTTCTTTGCAAGTATTTCCTTATGAAATAGATGGTTAAATATAATTAATTTAACATAACTGCTTTTTTTTCCCATCAGATCCAGCCTCCTTGTAATGAATTTTAGGACCACCTGCAGATACACCCTGTCAATTTTTAAATCTTTTCTATCAACTTTATTTGTACTTAATAAGCAGATGGATTTAACAATCAATGCCTGTTTACACCTAATTCAATGTAAATAAAATGACTAATTCAGCATTTCATCTCTTCCCAAATCCTGACTCTCATCTGCAAACGAGAGACTTTTCCCTCCACTTTTTTTTTTTTCTTGTTCCTAATGCCTGTATTGTACAAAGTGCCTGTCTAACTTCAAAATGTAGTGTGGGTAGAAATACTCCTGCTTTACTTTCATCTATTCTCAGCCTTATTTTTCACCCAGCTGTTCCATTCACTGACAGCAAAAAACAAAAAATAACAAACAACAACAAAAAATCGGGATATAAAATTGTCATTAATGTGCAACTAGATTAGGAGAATTGTTTATAAAAAAATGAGTAAATTACTCTGGAATAAGCTTCTAGGGAGAAGGAAACATTTAGAATTTATGCTTCACGTTTTTAGAGAGAAATTAAAGCATTTTTTCCTATCTGTTTTAGTATGACCTCGATCATCCTGGTAGCATAACATATATATTTCCTACAAATTTGTGTGTTTTAATATGCATATATATCTATTTATCAGAGCCAAAATATGGAGAACGTCACATATGTAAAACAATGGTTACACTTTAAATCCTAAGCAACTATCAGGCATTGTTATGATTAGTATTGAAGCTACTCCCTCCGTTCCTTTGCTTATTTTAATCCCACATCTAAAACCATTTTATTTAACCCTTTGCTGAAAAGCTGAAATCATCATGTTACATAAAGTTAGCAACTGACTTTTCATTCTACTTCGTCTGATTTTTACTGGTCTTGACTCAATGACTTTAGCCTGACCTTTTCTGTTTCTGAGTGCAGTAGGGGGAGCTCATGACCGTATTAGGTATTAGGTACAATACTTAATGGTATTGTAAAACCCTTCTGATGAGCACAGTTCCTCAGCTACCATGTATACTTATCCCTTAGCTACATCTCCTCCAGGCACTTATAGCACCACATGGTCCAATTTTTCATGGACTCTTGACTTTTCCCTTAGCTCTAGTTTCAGTAGATTCAGAAAAATTTCCCCATTATCTTCCTCACTAAAATTCCCTCATTGCTCTATGCCCTTTGGAAATTGCGATGTTATCTGAACGAGATCTCCCATGAACCCATCATCAGGATTCAACACTTGAGTTAGAATAATTTCCAGATCATCCAGTTAGCATCTTCAAAAAATGTGAGAATATGGGATATGGAGAAACTATGTTTTAAGAGAATAATCAGAAGTGGTGGTGTCAGAAGTTCTGTCAGAAAAAGACCTGGCATATGTCAGATCTGGTGGAAATGTATGGATGAATTCCTTGAGAACGATGATGTAAGAGAGAGAAAGGAGATGGAGAATAACAGACAAGTGGAAGCTCAAAAGGAAAAGTGAGAGAGTCTATGTGTATTACAGCGTCTGGCATGGTGTGCATCTCATTGAATGAGGATTAGCTGTGCCCGTATCATGTTCTTCTTAGAATGATGAGGTCCGTGAAAGCAGATACAATGTGTTAAGCATCTCTTAATTTTAGTACCTGGCAATGTTTTGGGTACACAGAATTGTATCAGGAGAAATTTGCTGTTGGTCAATCAAAAGTTTAATCTTTTCCAAAGAAAACTCCTTACATATACCGAGTTCCTTGATTTGTGGCAAAACTTTGGTACCTGGTTTATTATTTTAGTTATACAAGAAATCAACTTTCTGCCTGATGGCATGTAGTAGAGTAATGGGAGATAAGGCTATTGAGACTGGGACCATGTAAGGAAGAACATTGTACTTATTTTGTAGGGAATGAGGAGTAACGAAAGGATTTTGCATAAGGGACTACATAGGAGTGTACTTAAAAAATATTAGGGTGCCAGTAATGGACAGCTGAAATGGAATCATATTAGGTGCTAAAAATAGTCTGAAGGAGGGCAGAAATGTGGTATATAAGAGAAACTAACAGTGAGAGATCTACAGAACAAAAATTATTCTATAAGATAATCAAGAAAAAGACAAATGTTTGAAATGATCCAGGGGACTCAGGATATTGACAGAAATAGAAAAATCCATTGTAAATAATTTTAGGGGAGTTTTCTTCATCTGGAGAAGCAGGCTGTTCCCTCACACACAAAAATATGACAGTTGTGAATTGGACATCCTGGGTTTGATTTCCTCCTTAGAGCCTGGACAAATACTTCTCATAGTCTCAGGTTCTGTAATCATTAAGAAAATATGAAAGTGGGACCAGAAGAAATCTAAGTCCCTTTCATGTCTCATTGTGGGGTCTAGCTCAATTTCTTCAGCAAATGGATTATTTGGGTACTAGAGAGAAGTCAGATATGATGGATACTAGATGACTTCTAAGATGCATATAAGGCACTCCAATTGATGGCTATTTCTCATCAAAACAGAAGAGGATATTTTATCTTTGTGTTTGGGTTGCCTACATGAGAATCAGTCTCATAATAATGGATCAGGCCTTGAGAATTTTCTTTATCAATCGACCTATTGACCCGTGGTTGTTTTTCTTTGTTTCTGTTTTTGGTTTTGCTTGATTATGACATTGATCTTCAGTGTGACATATAATGTGGATAACTGTCCAGGTTGGCAGTATCAAGAGGGTACAGAGCTTCTACTGAAGACACAAGAAGCCTGTGAGGACATTGTTGGATAGTCAGTGCATCCAGACTTCAGAATAAGGAGGACCATGGCAGCAAATAAAAATGAAAACGTGCTTTGTAAAGGAGATGACTGGACATAAATAAGCTTTAAGGTAGTTTCTTTCTAGTGGTTATCTGGGAAGAGAAAATGGAGGGCAGAGAGAATTAATGGAGGGCAGGGGCAGGATTGATTTGGAGGAAGGGCAGATATGTCTGCCATGCAGAAAGGCTGTTTTGTTTACTGAGAGATGCCACCAGGAGGTACAGAGCACTGGCAAGGTGACAGAGACACTGCATCAGAGTTGCAGCCCTGGAGAGTGAGACTCTCTCTGGAGTAAGGGTCACTGGAGAGGCGATAAATAGAACTTCATCAACTCCAGTCTGGTGCTGACATTAACCTAATTTTCTAGAAGAGACATATCCAATTTTGTCAAATTGTACTGCAAGGGGGTGTGCAGAGGCTTCACACTTACCTTCTCTTAGGAAGTGAGTTGTTCTGTAATTGCTTTATTTTTTTCATTGAGTAAAATACTTTGGCACCTCCAAATTCTTCTCAGTGCCTTAGGCTTTTATGTGGGCAACTTCTTTTAATTCTGATCAATAGGAGAAGCCCTGAGGGGCATATTTAAAGTTTTGGACTGATTGCATCCTCCTATCAAGCAAAGTTTCCAGATGCTGCAATGTGCTGCATAAATTCAATAAAAATTGCCATGCACATTAGCATCACTGCCTATTGTTATGGGCATGAACAAATTCTATCTTTCATTGCCCATTTTGCTTCAGTTCTGTGACTTAATGATCCCCATCCCAGAGAGAAACTTCATTAGCATTTGCAGATGTCAGTGTAAATGTAGGAGAAAAATGCTTTAGGACATGAAATAATCAGACAAGACCCTTGATATCTTACTGCTTGCAAAAAAAAAAAAAAAAATCAGAAGAAAAATTAGTTTCCGTTGGATGAGTACAAAATCCTAGAAAAGTACCAATTAAAATTTATTTATTTATTTTCTGCTTCTTTCTGTAAAGAATTTGAAGAGACGTATAGCTAATGGACATGTAGTGAAATAAAAAGTAGAAGGGAGAACAGAACATTAGGAGCAGGGAAAGTAGACATGATCATAGCTATTACAAATTCTGATTGATCTCTGAGCTTCCTGGCAGCCAGGACAAGATGAAATACACAATCAGAGCTTTGTTACTGAAAAATTCTGAGCTATTTAATTTCTAAAGGAAAAATTTCCCAGCATTCTTTTTTAAAAAGAAGAGATTATATGACTCTTTGTAAAGGGTCAATAAGTAATATGGGACAGACCCAACATTTAAAACTGCAGACAAATATAGGTAGGCTCTTGTCAGGGACCTTCAATAGAAATCAAGGGAGAATTAATAACAGCAATGTGACATAAAAGTAGTTCTTCGGAAGCTCAGTTTTCTGAAAATGAATGCCAGATTTTTGGAAGCCCAACTTTATTCAGACATCTAAATAACATCCATTTCTCAAGTTTGAGGAATGTAAAAGTCGCTAAATTAAAAATAATTGTATGGGATATTCTTGTTTCTGGTGAGATGGTGTAAGTACATGGTACAATCTTTCTTAATGAATGCAGCTATGAAACATGGACAGCATTCACAGACGGCAGCTCTTTGAAGGCTGTAGAAAATTAAATAGCATAAAGAGAAATGACAATTGGGGAATATTAGAATTAAAAAAAAACAAACCCAAAAAACCAAAACCAAAACCAAACCACAGTGGCAGTGATTTTACCATTCAGCTTACCTCAATATCTCCTGTAGTGATCAATGCAGTTAGAACTTCGAAGACAGAGAGATCCAGGAGAAGTCCTCTAGTTCTGGCTCAAGAAGCAAAGAACTTTTTTCCTAAAGTGAATAAAACATAGAGGAAACATCCTTCCTTTTTCATTTATTTATTTTCTTTTCTCCATTTCTGCTCCTAGCCCTCAAGCAATCCTGTGGGTATGGCAACCACAAAATCAGTAGGAACCCACAGGAACCAAAATACAAAAGATGTGTTTGGTCAGTTTGAGCTACTGTGACAAACTACCAACTGGGAGCTTAAACAACAAGCAAGTTTTCTCATATTTTTAGAGACTGGGGATTCTAAGATCAAGGTGCTAGTAGATTTTGTGGTGTCTGTGAGGACATCCAATGTACAGACGGCTGCCTTCCTCTGTATCCTCACAACACAGAGAAAGAAGATCCAGTCTCTTCTTCTTGTAAAGACACTAATTCCATCATGGGGGTTCCATCCACATGACCGTCTAAATTTAATTGCCTCACAAATGCCCCACTTCCTATTAGGAGCTAGAGTTTAAACATCTAGATTTGGGTGGATGGGGAAGGTAGATAAAAACTTGCAGTCTAAAACAAGTAGGAGCTCATCTCCAGACAGAGGAGCTATGGTCACAGGAAAAAGGAATGAACTCTTACAACTTTTTCTTCCTTTATGCTTGACCCTAGCTTGACCCTAAACGTGGACACAGCTCTAGGGAGTATGAGACAGAATGCGGTAATTGAAGAATCAGTGTTCTGATCAAATAACCAAAAGGGAACTACAAGGTACCAGAAAGTACTGATGAGATCTTGATAAAGGCGAACTTGAGAAACTGATCCCTTAAATTTGTAAATGAATCCATGACCTGCACAGGTCGATTTAGTCCTAAAACTCATACATGGAGTTTGAGAACTGAAATATACAATATCCAACTGAGCAATCAGTGGCTTACATTCAGGACAAATCTGATAACTTTGTAAAGCTCTAAAAAGTATTACTAGAGGGAATTAATACAAGAGGAAAATGACATTCTGAGACGAAAAATAGTACCAGAAATAATAGATATATGGGTAAATATACTATTCTGTTATCAAATACTTTAAGACATATTTGATAATTTAAGCAAAAATTAATTTCTGATGGGTTTTCAACATGTAATATAGAACATAACTGCAACATAAATAGGGGAAGATATATACAGTGGCAACATTTACATTACAACATTCAAAAATGGCAAAATGCTGTTCTAAGTAGATTATGAAAAGTTACATATCATTCAATTACTAGAGAAACTACTAAAGTTATAACAAGAAATAATTAAAAATAGTCACTTAAAAGGGAATGCTAAAGAAATGATAAAATTGACCCCAAAAAGAAGTTAG
This sequence comes from Solenodon paradoxus, assembly GCA_004363575.1. Classification (NCBI taxonomy): domain Eukaryota; kingdom Metazoa; phylum Chordata; class Mammalia; order Eulipotyphla; family Solenodontidae; genus Solenodon; species Solenodon paradoxus. The sequence continues at coordinate 801,449 of RJWH01000047.1, forward strand.
AATGGACAGGACATACTGTAAATCAGGCCAACACTTGCCAATTACATCTAGTTAAAGCTGGAAAGAAAATGGTATTGATATAATTGAATATTTATAGGCAAAAACCGAACCATACCCAAAACTCTGCACATTACATAGAATTTAATTCCAGGTAAATCATAGAGGTAAATATGAAAAGTAAGACTACACAACTTTTAGAATACAATGTAGCAGAAACTCTTGACCTAAGGTAAGAAATGAATTCTTAGAGAAGACATTGAAAGGAAAAAACATAAATAAAAAAAAATGATCATTTGGACATAATCAAATTTAAAACATTTAATTTGTGAAAAACACTATGAAGAGAATGAAAAGGCAAACTATAAATGGGAAGAATGTCTGCAAATCACCTATCTCACTTATACTCAAGATGTGTAAGAATTCTCAAAACTTGAACAGCAAGAAAAGAAATGAGCCAGTCAAGTCGGCAAAAGTCTTGAGCAAATGTTTAACCAAAGAAAATACATGGGTGACAAATAAGCACATAAAAAGATGTTCATCATAATTAGCCATCAGGGAAATGCTGATTAAAATCACAATGAGATACCATTATGCAACCTATTAGAATAGTTAAATAAAAATATCAAATGTTGCCAAGGATAGAAAGCAACTGGGAATCCCATTCATTAGTCTTAGGAATGTAAAATAGTAGAGAGACTCTTAAAAACAATTTGGCAAACTTAAAAATATAAATTAAAACACGAGACTCAGATACTACCACTTATTTACCTTATGATAATTTATGTTCACGCAGAAACTGTACTTAAATTGTTATATCTTCTCTACCCATACTTTCCAAAAAATGAGAGGAATCTAATTTGATAGTGAATAGGTAAACTGAGGCGCAACTCTCCAATAGAAAACTATTTAGCAATAAAAGGAAATGGACCATTGTCATGCAACAACCAGCATGGCTCTGGGGAAAAGGAGCCAGCAGGATTCCGTCAATAAGACATTCTCAAAAAGTCAAAGCTGTGGTGATGGAAAATGATCCATGGCTGCTGGAATTTAAAGACTGGGTAAAGTGGAACTGCAAAATGATATTACAAAGGAGTTTTCTGAGGTATGAAATGAACCAGTTTTATCTTCAGAGTGGTGCTGGTTAAACAAATCCATACATGTGTTCAATTCATAGAATGGTATACAAAACGAATCAACTTTAATGTATTTCAACTTAAAAATGGAATTTAAACAATAGGTTACTTTTGTCTTCCTACAAGTATGGACTTAAATTTCATATTATTTGAATATATGACAGTTTAAAATTAGTGTATACTTCTTATACTTACAGATCCAAAAATTGAAATACATTTGCAAGATTAATACAAATTATAAAATCAATAAACGTCTAAGCACCCTTAATTTAATATGGCAGATCATGTTTTACTGAAACTTACTCTTTCCTAATATGAATATGGTACCCACCAAGCATACATTCTTTTGAGGTGGCATGTTTGTATCTGGTGATTCAGTTACTTTAATTTGTATTCTAAAACTTGTGAAGCCTTGCTTATAGGTGATTGTGAAGTCATTTGACTTTGATTTGGCAAATTACATCATTGATTTATTTCCTATTTGCCTAAAGCAATTAAAGTAGCATTACTTCACTTATTTGATGAGATCGTCAGCACAAATGCAAATATGGATACTGAAATCATGAAGCATAAGCCCACAATTGTAAGATAAACTTTCAGATTTTTCAGAACACATATATACTTGTGTCTATGGGTATGAGTGTACTTTTGTATGTAAAAATTGCTGAGCAAATTGGAAATATTAAATGGAAATGGTTTTACATAGAACTCAGGATCACTAACAATATTTTGATATTCATGTATTTAGAGAAACACTCATCTAAAGTATATGTGGGTTGATAATAGATGGTGATAGTCATTCTCCACATTTTAAAGTTTACAGCAATAATTATCCACTTAATGTTGAAAAGGCACTATCTGAAGCAGAGTTATTTTATTATATGGGACTTTCCATGATCTCGGCAATCAATTTCTCTGGAACTCTCCTTCATTCTATGCTCTCAGTACCGCCATGCCATCTTGATGTTTGTATCTCCAAGTTGGGGTTATTCCTTTGGTCAGTTTCCTGTACAGAAAAGATTTTTCTTATCTTTGTTGATCTTTTTCAATTTTATTCTACAAATATTTCTTTTTTTGGGTTCCTATAAGTGGAATGACAGTTTTGATCTTTTGTGTCTGTTTCTTTTGTTCAGCATGTTTATTTTAGCTTCATTGCCTGTTTCAATAATTGATTACTTTATATTGCTGAGTAGTATTCTTCTTAAAGACTATACCATCATTTGTTTGCCTGTTCAACTTTGGGTTGTTTCCACTGCTTCATCATTATGAATAAAGCTGCTTTGAACACTTATGTTCATTTTTTGTGTGTAGATAAGTCTTCATTTTTCTTAAGTGAATATCCAAGAGAGCGTTTTCTGGGTTGGAGGGTAAATTTATACAAATATTTATGAGATATAACTAGACTAATTTTTGAAGTGGGATACTATTCAATATTCTCCCTATGATGTTGGAGAGCTCCAGGGGCTCCACATACTTGCTAAAACTAAATATTGTCAGTTTTATTATTTTAACCATCTCAATGTGTGTACTGATAAATCATTTTCGCCTCCATATACATTTGTTTTGTGAGTAATGATTTGTGAAGTGTGTTTGATTTTTAACATTTTGTTTAAATGAGCAGTGTGCTTTGTGATTATTGAATGGTGAGAGATCTTTCTGTATTCGGTTCTAAGTCCTTAGTCTGATGTGTGCTCTATGCATAATTTCTCCAAATTTATAGCTTGGCTTTTCAATTTCTTTATGGTATATTTTGAATAGCATAACTTTTCATTTTCATAGAGTTCAGTTCATGAATTTTTATGGTTTGTATTTTATATGTTCCCGCTAAAATTTTTGCCTACCCAAACCTGTATAACCTGCACTTGAGAAGAGATGAGTTATGGTCTCCCTTCATTAAGGTAGAGTATGTGTATTTATATATATATATATATATATATATATATATATATATAAAGGTATATATACACACATATTCCACCTTAATGAAAGTATGCATATGTATATATACATATTTATATAAAATTTATTTGGAATTCTTTTGCATGCCATGATTTATTAAATTAGTATTTGTAATCTATATAGACTCATGAATGTTTATCTTATATGTTGGCTTATGATTCTATCTTACTTTATTTATTTTGATGTTCAAATTGTTCAAGGTTTGACTACTCAGAGTTCATTTTGTGACTTCCATGTCCCTTTAATGTAAAATGTAATCCCATCTGTGTGTGTGTATGTGCTTGAATATTTACTTATTTTATGTTACAGAAAGATCCTGTGGACTCATCTTGTATAACTACGGCCTCAGTCCTAAAAAGGTGATTTCTCCAAGGAGTTATGGTCCTGTTTAATGGAAAATGGTGATAGAAACCAAGATCTGGGCGGTAGGTGAGCTCATTGCTCCTGGAGTTTTATTTCTTTTAGGTCCTTTAAATAATAGAATAAAAATTTGGTGTTTACTGATCGGTATATCTATGCATTTTTATAAGTCTTCCTATGTGAAGTCATCTGTAACTATACTGCTAATCATATAGTTAATTTGATACACATAGATCCTTCTCTATTCCCCTAGCTTGTCTCTAAGCACTTACTCCAACAGTAAGATGAGTGCTATTTTTAATGCTTGTCTTTATTAGTATAGATCATGAGTGCATACAGAAGGTTTCTGGAGCAGAACAGTTTGATTATTATTTATTTGCATCAGTAACGACCATGTGGTTCTCCGGTGCTCCAGTTCTTACCTTGGGAACAACTTGATGAGAGCTGGGTGGGCCAACTGCACCTAGTCTATATTATAGGCTAGGAATCTGAAAAATATGAACCTGGGTGCATACACATGTATTTTCTCCCTCTCTTCCTGAAAGGAAATTGAAGAACCTTTGCCTCTCCAGAAGGATTCTGGGTTCTTATTCTAATGCTTTAGAATGTGAATAAATATCTCAAAGTAAAAGATAGCTATTATTTCCATCTTTATAGCCAGGAATGTTTTTCCTGCTCCCTGGTCTCAGCATCTCTTGAAATGTCAGCATACCTGTGAGAGGTAAATCTCTCTGGAGTTTGAGTTCTCTCTAGCTGATCAATCACAAATTAAAACCCAATGCTTGCTTTTAGTGCAGAGTCAATAAAATTTGCTCAGAAATCCTTAGCTCTGAAGAAATAGAATTTTTTTTTAAAGGGAAGGCACAGGCAGAAATGAAGGGTTGTAGACAGGCAGCATGAAGAGGAGGAAGAAACACTTCTGTATTTAATTTAGTCATATGTCTTGTTTGTTTTGTTAGGACACGAACCTGGGACCTTGGGGTGTATGTAGACTATACCCAGCCCCTATTCCACGAGGGTGCACTGAAAAATATTTTCTATATATCTCCACATACAGATGAGGAAAGTAAGACTCAGAAAGGTTAAAAATTTGTAAAAGTTATATGTTCTGAACACAAACCCATTTTTCTTCAATCTGTGGCATAGTTCCAGAAAAAACTTTTGTCATCTAGCTAGTCTCAGATGTTTCAAGAACACACTGAACTTAGTCCTTGCTTTGTTTATACTCCTTTCTTGGTCTGATTACCTCGTATTTCTTCATTAGTTTGCAGAATTTGGTTTTATATTTAACTCCAACATTGATTCAGCAGTGACTTTGCATTTTTAGTATTTTGGTGCACTTCTTAAAGTATTTTAAAAATGTGTCTTGTTTTTTAGAACTTGACAGTATATAGAATATCTTCTTAAGAACACAGAAATCTTAGGAGAGATTAAGCAATACTATAATGATGCTCTGACAAGCAAAACTTTCATGGCTATCTCTGGGTATAGATTGCATAGTTTAATGTGACTAAGTGACTTCATTTTTAAACATACTAACATTTTTCCACATATCTCTCATCTTGATACTCCAATGAATTTCATGCTTATTCTAACCTCATATTTTGCTATTCCTGTTCCCCTGAATAGTTTGTATTTATGCAACAGTAATGCTCAAGGTCAGGGTGTGACTGACTGTTATTCAGAAGAGTGTAAAAACCCCAATGGTATTTCCAGGTAATGAAGTACAAGACAAACTCTGCAGTTGACATTTTTAGTAGTGCAATCACTTCAATCCTGCAAACATATAGGGACTCTGGAAAACCCTGAAATGTTATGAAGTTTAAAGCCCTGCTTTAGAAGGTTTGTGCATTTCAGTAATGACTTATAGTCAGTAACACCATTTAATGCCTGACGATTGCCTGGGTTTGACAATTCTTGATGTAACTGTTATCTATTCACCTGGGCTTCCAAGAATGGGGAGATAATGCAGGCTCTTTACAGACTAGAAAGGACTCTGGACAGCAACTGCATGCTTAATTTCCTGCAGCCATGTCAATAGAATAAAAGTCTAAGGGGAGTCAGCTCACTGCTTCTGGTTTGGCGAATTCCTGAAATGTGTTTTGACACAGGACAACCAGACCTCTTTGGGAGAATTTCCCTTCCTGCAGGTGAGAAGAGCTAACAGTTGATGGTGGAACAAGGAGCCATTTCAAAGAGCACACCCACGCTCCCTCAGGTGGCATGGTCCTCTGGTTAGCTGCAGTGGCCATGGTGCCTGTGGTTTACACTCTTCTGCTCTTTGGAGCTCAGATATTTAGAAAGCTGCATTAATCCTTCATTCTAAGTAATCTGTAGTCATCACTGAATATGGCAAGATCATGTGTCTGTCTTTGCTGCTGTTTCTGGTAATCGACATGCTATATATTCGGTAGAGCAATCCCAACTCTCTGTTGACAGTAAATGGCTTCTTGGTTGTTCTTTTAGTTTTCTGATGTTTTTTTGTCTAGTAAAAACATGACCACACTTCATTGCCAACTGACTGGAGGCTAATCACCAAAGATAACTGCTAGCTTATTTAACTCTATTTACCAAGTGTGTCTCTATTTGAAAAATCTCAGTTTTTGAAAGCATGTGGAATGTTTAAGATCATATAGAGAGGTATAGTAAATGATTCTTTTGGAATAAAGTAAAAAATGCTGTAAGATTTTCCTTTGCTGACAAATCATTCTCCTTTCTCTTTACAAGTTAAACTCATGGCAAGAATAAAGAGCAAGCTTTTAAAGAAAATGGCTCTTTGGCTCACATAATTGATAATAACTCAATTTTAATTTATCCTAACAGCTTGGAAGGACTCTGCCAGTTCGTCTTTTTGGTTAGGAAATAATGAAACTTTCTTCTTCCTTTCTTCCTTCCATCCATCCATCCACTTACTCATTGACAAGATCTAAATAGAAATGCACTAGGCAAGAACTGTGCCAACTTCCAGTCTACAAAGAAGTTGAAGACATGATCATTGCTTTTAAGCAAGCCTCTATGTCCATGGATAAAAATGTGAAGAATAGCTCTTTTCTCTTGTTATTTCTGGTAATTGGTATTTTGAATATTGAGATAAGAGAAATGTTGGATATTCCTTTAGAATAAGGTGATCAGAACTTCTACCCAGGAAAATAATTTTCACATTATATCTCCATTTGAGTTTATTCACCCACAACAAAAGAAAAAAAGAACAAGATTCTAATGATATAATAACAATAATGAACAATTAGCAGTCTTACAAGACAGAGACTATACAGGTGAACAACGTTTTTCAGAGATGCAAACACCTGTATCTTGAAAGCTGAAGCTGTCACCTGTTCATCTGCTACAAACTTCAAATTCTCACTTAGAATCTGTTCAAAGGCCAAAGCGTTGTTCTTGGTATCTATATAATTTTTATATTCTGAATTTTTTTTCTACCACACCATGAGATGGAAATAGTATTTTTAATTGTCTAAAGGGTATACCTTCATATCAGGCCAACTGACTATGCACACCCCAATTCTTGTAAATAGTTTTTCTTATGCACAAGGTGCTCTGTTGTGCTCTCTGGGAGATACAAAATGGGCAAAACAGAAAGCAAAATCAAGTAGGGAAAATAAAGAATGTGTATCAATACCCACACTACAAGACAATATGATAAATGCTTTGAGAGAAATACAAAACAAAACCTGTGGTTTCACAGACAAAGGAATATATAATTTCTGGGCTTCTTGTGAAAAATTTATGAAAGAAGTATTGACCTTGAAATTGAGGGTCTTCAGATTCCATTCAACTGGAAATGAAAGTGGAGGCAATTTGAGGCAGATTAAAACCTGCCATCAAAAATCACTTGTTCCCTTACTAATAATGAAGCATTTTTTTTTTTTAACACTTATTGCACAGGCAAAGTTTGCAAGTAATTTAAAGCCTATCTGAGAAGATAGATACCTATTTAATAAATGCAGTAGAATATGAGAAATTTGGTAAAAGTGTGTGGATAGAGTATACTGGGAGCACAGATAAATAATTTATTCTGAATAGAAGGGTTTTTGAAGAATAAATAGAAATTTTATGACTAAGGAGAAAAAGAGTGGCATTCAGAGAGATGGAAGATCATACATAAATTGCCCAAACAGTGTTTCCTGAACCTCCTCTATCAGCATCAGCTGTGCTTACATATACAAATTACTGGCTCCACCTCAGGTCTACTTAATTACAATATTCTGAATGAAACTTTGAATTTATCTTCTTAAACAAACATTTCTGAGGTTCAAAATTGCTGATAAAGTACAAGGTGACATGAATCCTTTGGGAATAAAGAGTAGTTTGGTGTAGCTCAGGTGTAAGGTGTGTATGAAACAATGTCAGAGTATTAGGAAGAGGAAATGTATTTTTGGCAACAGACAGAGCACTGTTTATTTGCAGTGCAGCAGTTGGAGAGATAAAATTAGAACAGTGGTTGGTGCCAAATCATGGTGGGACTTGAATAATGCCATCGATTTTTTTCCCTCATGTAATGGGGAATCATTGAAAGTTTCTAAGTAGGTGAATGAGGGATATAAAATATCACACACGGGAAACCCAAGAAGTTTTCAAAGTTATCACCATGCCATTACAGCAGTAGATATTTAATACAGTTTTAAAATGGATTGTTTTTCTCCCTCAGACAAATATAATATAAGCTTTTAGAATGCTTTTTAAAGATAACCAGTATTCAAGGTCTTGTATTTATCAGTTGTGATATTGGATGTTGCCAATAAACATATTGTAGATCCTCTTTATAATGTGTATTTAATGATTTCAGTTTTGACCATTTACAGCATATTGTGAATATACATGAGTTGTATTAATTTGCGCATTTGATGAGGTAATTTTCAATTGCTTGGGCTACCAGATAGAGATGGTGAATGGGACAAGTTGACTTGTAAATTGGTAGGGAGATTTTGCAATGTGACCCTAGGAATTTATGACCCTTGCCATTGATTTTTTTGTACCAGAGAGAGTATAAAGCTACACAAGCATTTTGAAATTTGGAAACCTCAACTGTTTGTAGCCTGAGGAAGGGAGGATATAGTTCTTCATATGTCCTATAATCTTCATTTTCCTTTGTGATTTGTATGTCATCTTCTTCTAGAAGAACACTGAAAATGTGATCTAATGACTCACATTGATATCTGAATATCTGGAACCATTAGTACTGTATCCCTGCCCTGGTCCCCTGGTTTCATTTCTGGGAGATAGTCCCTACCTTTAGCAGATAGGGCTTGATTCGTATTTCCAGTTTGCCAAGGAGAGAGCTTGTCTTGGGAGCTGACAAAAGGGGATGGCCATTACCGTGTTGCCTATCTTACAAGGTCATCATAAGGAAGAACATATATAATATTATGTATGATAGTGCATAGGAAAAGACTTTATGAACTATAAATTTAGTAATTGATTATTCATAGATTTCATACTATTATTTATTAGGGCAAATGAAAAAGAAATAAATGAGCTAGGAAGGTTCTCTACTACTAAACTTATCTTCTAAGTTCAAGGCTCTGTGCTAAGATGCTTTATAAACATTATTTATAATTCTTACAACAATCCTATAAAGCCTGTCTAGTTTTATAGACAGAGTTTGAAGATCATATTAGCTGGACACAAGGTCATCTGGTAGGAAGATGAGTTGAGATTGAATTCAATTTATTTTGTCTCCTAGATCCCAGCTTTTGGGCAGTACACTATCTCTCACCTCTCAGAAGAACACAGGGATGCCACTTGCCATTGGCACACGTGTGGCATTACTGTCCTACAGGAAGTGTGTTAGCAAGTGGCTGACATGATGCCCAAACAGAGAAACTGTGTCGCAGCCACAGTGCTTGGGCCTCCTGCTCTACCACTTGCCACTGCAGATCATGCCTGTGTTTTTCCATTGTTTTCTATCACAGAAGCATGGTGATAAAAGCCTCCCTTTTATAGCTCCTGTGAAATAAATCGAAGTGCAGTGTTTACAAAGACACTCCGCCTGATCAGTCTGCTGCTGCAGTCTTTGAGGGCTCTGGTCCTGCAGACAGCACTCGCTTTAATGACCCAAAGGAAAGAACCTTTTAAGAAGATCAAATGAGACACCCGAAAAGAAATCTGGCTTCTTTGTCTCATGGGTAGGAAAAGCAGCTTTTATGTTTCAATTTAAATTTTGAGAACTGTTTGCCTCTTCGGACTCAAGGGAAAAAAAAAAAAGCAAAACAAAACAACAGATTTTTAGTAGAATCCTGCCTGGAGATGAGTTTGCATACTGCTGAGTTAACATACCAAATTGTTGCGAGTCGGGCTGTGTGATAAAGTGAAAGTTGGAAAGACTTGGTTTTCTAGTCACCTAAGCTGTGTGACCTTGGAAAAGTGAACCAGTCTTCCTGAACCTGCTTCCTCATCTCTAAAATACCGATCACACCGTCTAGTGCAGATCTAAGCATGTCATCTCTAGTTTACAGGTGAGGAAACAGGTTTAGGAAAGTTAATTCACTTTTTCAGGTTCACTCAGTAACTGTATGGCATATATAATTTTAAAAGATACATTAAGAATTCAAAGAAAACCAACGGTAGCCTAACAATTGATTCATTGATTAAAGACTGTCAATTCCTCTGTTCCTATGGACAAGTGACCATAATTTTAAGTCAACAAATTGACCTTGATCAAATCACTTTATTTCTCAAGTTCTTTGCTTAGAAATTGGAACTAATGGAGAATTGAACCAGAATTTCTCTGCAGCTTTTTCCAACTCAAATATTCTATGTGTCTATAACTGGTTACTTTTAACCCATACCCCAAAGAATTTTGGTGGTTTCTACTTGAGGTACTTTGAAGGAAATACTTTTCAATATCTCTGGTATTTTTGTGACAATGTTATATTGGATAATAAAAACTCTATGCAGATAAAACATGAAAAGGATACTTTATTATCTGAATATTTCATATAGATTTACATATTGTCTGACAACATGTGTCTGTCTCCCTGCTAAAGGGTATGAAACCTCAGGGTATGTATAGTGTCTTATTAATCTTCATGGCCCACAACAGAATTCTTAACATTCAGTACCTACTCAGGATATATTAATTTCTTCATTTTTTTATGTTATAGTAATCAGTGCTACATTTTGCTTGGACTAATAAAGAAGAAGCAGTTTTTGGCATTTTCCTAAATGTTAACACTACTATTAACTCTGATGCATACATTTTGGACTAACATCCCAAGCATTACAATTCATCTCATAGCAGTGAATGGTCTACTCAGAACACATACCATTCTCATTCAGAATTTTCCAGCAAGAATCATACGTGAATCTTTAGTTTGGCAGGAAAGACATTGGGTCATATTTATGTGACTACTTGTTCCTCCTTCTAATCCCCTCTTTCCTGCCTCAGATTTCTCAATAGCTCCTTCCTTATTACTATATCAAATCTAATCATCACTTGACTTTATTGATTTTCTTTTGTAGTAAAAGAGCGTTAATCATTATTGCAAAGAATAGTTTTCAACATACTTTTTTAAAACATTAGAGTAATAAAACACTGGCAAATTTGAGAGAACTGTGGTTGTTTTGAGCTTATGATTTCAGTAACCAAGAACTACCTGAAATTCTAGAAAGAGTTGGAGAAATACAAGCATGTGGTAGCATTTGCTTTTGATTATTTTGGAGAAAGACAGTAGCATTCAAAAAGCTTCCAGTGAGGACCAGAGACAACAGTTGAGTGATAAAGCTTTAGTGTTTCATTGAAATGAAATTCCCAAACTGAACATAGATAGTGGTATTTTAAATCTATACAGACCTTGTCATTACAAAAGACCGCCAAGCATTTGACAAAGCTTTTGTGGTCACCAAGCTACAGAGTGTCTGATGGGGAGATAAAAGAATTGCATGGACCATTACCACTTGAGAAACTGAATAAATGTGGAGAAGAAAAATGTTGACTAGTGACACTAAGAGGAACTTTACTTTTCTCTAAAAGAATCAAAGATATCTAAGATCCAAGAATAGACTATGATTTGATATTAAATAACTCCTGTCGTCACTGGTTGTACTATTCTTGCCGCATCCACTATATGTCTGACACCATTCTAGCACTGTGGGCGACATCAATGTTGTTGGGTAAGGCAGAGCATCTGCTATTGCAGCTAGAAAAACAAAAAATAACACCTGTTTTCCTTACAAAAAAATTTTTTTGTAACCAGTTCAGAGTAAGATGGAAGCTCTCTGGCAATAAAGTTAGTAGCTTTTGACTGACAAAGTTGTCTGGGGAACATAGACAAATGGACTTGCCAATTGTGCTCATTTTAAGTCCAGACCTTTGGACATAGCACTCTAAGAAGAACTGGGGTTGCAGAATGGACACACTTAAAATCATTAACGTCTAACTTGTCTTGACTTTTGAATGACAATTGGTAGCTTTTTAATTTACTATCTCCACCTCATAAGATTCATAGCATCTACTAATCAGACAACTTGTTTATCCTTTGGGAAAAGAAAGGAAAAATGTGGAGTGAGACCTTCAGCAATACATCAGTGAAAATAGCCTTATGGAATTTTTAAGGTTAGGAGAATAATGATCTCCATCTAATATTCTCTAGTCCCCTTCACCCTCTCCAAACACTCAATCCATGGACTTAAACTCTAAATTTATGGTAAAATGAGAATTTATATGTCCTTCTCAACAAAAGGGATCATCAAAATATCAGGGAACACCTGCCCTAACCTGTGCGATGCCACTCTTTAAGCTACTGTTTCCTTTTAGGTACCTTCCTGGGACCACTGATGGGAAGTATAGTTTTAGTCTTTGGAAGAGTTTGAATAGTCCCTTAGATTAAATGAAATTCCTATTTAATATTTCCTCGAATTGAATTCTATCATGTTGTCTTAATTCATAAACGGTTTAAACCTAAATAATCAAACTCATCAATATGGAGATGTCCCTAATTTGGATATAAGCCCGTTATCACCACTAAGAACCTAGGAGAAATAAAAATACAAATAAAAATTCCCTTGTTCTTTTAATAAAATTTAAATTAGTTATTCAAATATCTGCTTAAGGACTTCAGTCAGTAAGACTGGACGATTTAAAATGACATAGAAAGAAATGATTTCTAGACCCACGCCTACTTATGAAAAGTTGTTGTGTATAGAAGGATACAGTTAACTGTCTGTATTATGTGGTCAATGTGAAATTTATTTTAAACCAGGAGAATGGAAGCTAATCTAGCAAGGATTTATTGAGACAATTCTATGTGCAAGGCAGCAAGAGTAATACAGAGAAGACTAAAGATATAGTTCTTGTCTCTTAGAGATTTAAAATAAGGAAGCAAGGTAAAATGTCATAATGAATAGGCATAAATAGTCTCTATATGATTCAGTCCAAATCACAAATATAATTTCTTCTTTTCCTTCTTGGTTCCAATCACACTGAGTCTTCAGATGTTCCCAACACACTGCTTAGTAAAATCCCTTTGTCATAATATGTGTGTTTGTTTCAGTAATAACCTTATTTCTACCTTTAAAACAGGTGGTCTTTAAAGACCAGTCCAAATATCAGTTCTCTGTTTAGAACCTTTTTGGTTTTCTGGAAAGATATATTCATAACTTCCACTGAACTCTCACAGTTCTCTTGTATTTCTATTACAGCACGTAACCCCTAGCTTTAGAATAAGTATCTCCTGTTGTTTGTTCATTCTTCCATGGTGGATTGTAGAGATGACTTTGATTCTTTACTCTCTATCTGTGCTTTTATCATATGATTTGACGAATCCTTCCTCCCACCAAGGGACAAAATTTGTTTTCTTGTTCTTTGATTTTGAGTTTGGCACAAGTGTGACTTGCTTTAGTCAAGGGGATGTTAGTGATTATAACACAGAGTCTAGAAAAACACTAGAGTATTTTTCATGCTTTTATTCTTCTTCCGTTGCGTTGAAGATATGCCTGATCTAGCTCCTTTAGGATGAGACATGTGGAGCATGCCAGCTTGCCCCTATTATTCCTGTCAAAGCCAGGCTAGATCATCCAACAGGCAGCTGATGGCGCAGACACGAGACAAGCCCAGCCAAGCACAGAACAACTATCTTATCTACAAGCCAGATCACATCACTGGCTCACAGGCTTAGCGCTTTAATAAACACATGCTTATTGTGCTGTGCCACTGGGTTTCGTGGTTAAATGCCAGATAGCTTTTTGTGGAAATAAATAACTGGTATCCCTTTTATTTCCTTTATTAGACTTTCAGTTTTCTGTGAGTAGGGATTATGTAAGAGAAATCCTTTTTCATCCTCAATAACTAGCATAAAGAAGATACATTTGCTTGCTGAATGATATTCTAGATAAACAAATGAGTATTGTACTTTCAAATTAGAGATTATTCCAGTCTTGATCAAATTTGGCTTTGAAATATACTATGTAATTTTTAAATGGCTGTAGCCATTTATTTTCCTAATGTTTTCCTGAGGTTTTCATTTTTTATGATTACATACCTTATACTAAAATTTCAAGAAGAACAGACAGAAATAAGGAGCAAGGGAAAACAAGTTGAGGAGGAAATAAAAATGTCACCGTTAATCATCTAGCTGACCACAGGAAATGAATAATCCATAGATCACAGCTTTCCTCTTTGTGCAGCTATGAGCCATGATCCGAACAAATATTTTCAGGTTCTATTTCATCCTCTCTAAATAGCTATTTTCAGATACTAAAATATTTCAGGTGATTATTACAGTAATATAAATATTTAATTTGTTTTATATACATTTTAAGAGCATGGAGTTTCCAGTTAGAGAAGCCACATCTAGTGGCTTAATATTTGTCTACTAGTTTCCTAATACTGAGGTAGCTCAGAATGCTGGAAGTTGGGTTTTAGGATTAAATTATCAGCTATTGATAATTTTGAGCTGGACCATATAGGGTATCAATTAGAAAGCTTAGAGTACTCTGCGGGGGATTCCCATTTAAAGAAGGATACAGTCAACTGGAAGTCTGTGAAGATGCCTCTTGATCCCACCCTTTACTGGGCCCTCACATACTTTACTGAGTGAGTGACATGTTCATTCTGATCACATTATAACAACATAGACAATAAAGGTTTAGGGAAATGATGAAGGGGAATCTATCTGTTCAGGCAAATTCATTTCTATTGGATAATACTGAATAAACATTGTAAAATTAAGTTACTTCTAGAATCTTTTAAAAGCAGCAAAAAAAGAGAAACTTCCTCTTTGGTAAGTTGTTAAGAAATATAAATTGGGAAATTTACCTAATCAGCTGTTAACATACTAGCTTGAAATGTCTGATATAACAAGCATGAACTCGTGTATTTCTATATTATTGCTTTCAGTGTTGCTGTAAAGAAGCAGTGCTTGTCTGTAAGAGTCCTCAGAATAAAAAAGAATTCAGTTATAAATACCTAAATTTTAATTTTTAAAAAAATTATTCTAACTTTTATCAAAAGGACATTGCATCATGACATAATGGATTTAAGGTGTGCATAACTCTAAATCAGTATCTGTGTACAACAAAATAAATTTACAATCACCAGTCCAGTTCTACCCTTCACCATATAATTGAGCCCATCTACCCAATTTTCCCTATTCCTTCCCCCTCGCTTTCTGGTAACTACCAATTTGATCCTAGAGACTAAATGTTTATTTTATTTTTTAATTTAATCATTAGTCTTATTTCTCTGTATATGACGAATGAATGAAATCATGCAATGTCTGTCATTCTCCTGATGACTGTCTAATTAAGCATAGTTCCCTCTTAGTTCATCTGTGTTATTGCGAACAGCAGAATTTTATACTTTTTAATAATGGAATAGAGCATATTGTGAACATATATCATATCTTCTTTATCCAGTCATCTGTTCATGGGCACTTAAGTTGTTTTTTATTGAAGAGACTCTCCTTGTCCTACTGTATGCTCCTCTCATAAATTAGTTGTTCTTATATATGTGGGTTTACTTATGGGTGTTTGATTCGGTTCCGTTGATTGTGTGTCTGTTTTTATTCTACTACCATGTGACTTGATTACTATTACTTTGTAATAGAGTTTGAAGTCAGATAGCATGGCATCTCCATTTTAGTGTTTTTTTTTTTTTTCCCACAAAGCTGTTTTGCTATTCAGAGTCTTTTGTAAAGTGAATAAATTTCATGATATTTTTTTCTATTTTTGTGAAGAATGTCTTTAGGATTTTGATGGGGACTGCATTAAATCTGTAGATTGCCCTAGGGGATACGGCCATTTTAATGTTCTTCCAATCCATTGAAATGGAATATCTTTCTAATTCTTTGTCTTTTTTTTTTTTTTTTTTTTTTTTTTTTTTTTTTTTTTTTTTTTTTTTTTTTTTTTTTTTTTTTTTTTTTTTTTTTTTTTTTTTTTTTTTTTTTTTGGTTTCTTTTAAGAATGTCCTTAGTTTTCAGAGTATAGATCTAATTTACTCCCAGTTCTTTCTTCAGTTTTAAATGGGATCATTTTCCTGAGTTCTCTTTCCTAGAATTCCTTATTTCTGGATAGAAATGCAACTGATTTATAACCAGTATGTCATACACTGGGTAGGTATGGTTTCAGTTTGAGTTTTTCTCAATCATAGGTCATTTTATGGTGAGACTGTGTGCCCTTTAATTCAATCCACTTGTCAGAATCATAACATGAGTTCTGTGATTCTGATGGAAAAGCTTAGTTAACTTCAAAGATTTGGTGGAGGATGTTGACAATGGTCATCAACTGTTTCTGCTCAGAGTCAATTGGTGTTGCAAATTTTATGTCTTAGTTAGTGGTCAGTTACAAGGGTAACCCTGTAGGAAGAAGCCTGGCATCATGAAAGGAGCATGGGTTTCAGGATCAGAGAGTCACATCCTCATCTTTGCTATGCCTCTTACTAATTAGGCCACCTTAGCTGCTGCTGCTGTAATGGTGAGGTCTGGCTAGCTGAGCCTCCCTTTTCTTTTTGTGGCATCGGCTTAACATAAATTTGCTAAAATACACACATGTGCATGGGTGCATACTCTCATACACACAAACATTTTAGTTATTTACATTCTGAAAAACAATTCTATTTTCAATCTGAGATAAACGCTTTTAAATGTAAACTTTATTACCCATTGCATCTCTACTGAACATTGAGTTGCAGAGAAAATGTTTTGGGATATGGTGAAATCTGTGTGATTTGAAAGAGAAACTATGCCAATATTGAAAGATATTGGAAGGAGTTCTCACTAATGGGAGAAAAAAGGATCCTTTTCCTAAAAAAAAATTGTAAGATGAAATACAGATCTAATTTCTATCTATAGATAGAAGATGTAGATCAGAAGATGAAAACTATGGAATGCCTTATTTTTCCTTTTTCTTTCCCTCCTTGGGAAAGACCCATGTCATGGGGTCTGGGAAGTAGCCTCTGTGCTGAATTCTGCAACCTGCCATCTGTGGACATCCAAGCAGGTAGCCTGATCATCATGATCTCATCCATCTGATTATAGAGTGCTATGGGAAGGAAGGGTGAAATCATGGCAGTGGGACCTGGATGAAGATAGAGTCTGTAGAGGACTATTGGTCCTATATAAAATACATGTATTTTTTTTTTTTTTAATTTAAAAGGGAAACTAAACTAATAGGGGGTGTCAGTGAAGAGTATTCAGAAAGAAGGGTAGGACTGCCTGTGAAGGTATGATTCCTTCCCACAATAGCAAAAGGGCACAAGAATGACAAAGTGAATGAGGTTTTAACTCCAATAAACTAATTTTTCCGGCAGAAATTCTACTTGTACAAAGCAGGAGAGCCTCAGGGAAAGGATTTAGGACCGAAAAAGAAACCCTCATATGCCATTTTATTCTGACTGTTTTTCTAGTTTTGTCACATTAACTTTAATAAGGCAAAATGTCTATCAAGCTTTAGAACTATGTGAGAAATTTTAAGGAGAATGATTATAGATTCGATGCAGGAAAGATACTCTCCATAGTCAGTTAAATCTTTTTTCTTCTTATTAAAGCTAACTTTTTTAAAAACAGGAGCTTTTTATATTTTGTGCCATGTGACATAGCCCCCCCAAAAAAAACCCTTAGAAAATTCTGTGATAAAATTTTAAAATGAAGTGTTTTGAGAGGTAAAAAGAATATGAGGTGAGAAATCTTTTGACAGAAAGATGACAAGCAGGTAGACAGCAAAGACATATGCATGCTAGTTGAAGAAAAGACCTACCAAAAATGATACATCATATGACAATGACCGGGGATGAGTCGTTTTTCCTTTTATTTGTAAGGCAAAATCTATTCAATACTTTTTAACATGTATCCATTAATTTGTTTTTCTGTTTGAAGTGTAATTCAAAACTCTATGTCAATCCTCTGAAGGTTAAGGCAGGCATTTATTTTAAAATGAAAAAGGATTACAGATTTCAACCATACGAGTCATAATACAGAAGAGATATATGGTTAGAAGCTTTCCGAGGAAATGTTTTTGTGCCATGACTGCTTGTGATGAAGGCTTGTAATGAAGATAAGCCTCTATTCCTACTAGAGAAGGAAAGTATTACAGAACAAATGTAAAAAATTTTTCCCAGGTGGAACTAACCAGTTCCCGTAATTTAATTCTATTTGAAGGCAATGCCTGGAATTTCAGGGGAAAAAATTCCCAAGATGTTCAGTAAATTGGTTTTAAAATTTGCCTTTGGAGGATGAAAAGCATTTTCTCTCGGGGAAGGTTTAGATTATCTTTCTGACCACCGGACTTGGCTTCCTTTGTGGCAATAAAGAATGGAATCTGAAGTAGCGGGATGGTTTCAAATATTTATTGCTAGTTATGGTGTCAGGATTGCATGCTTTAAAAAATTCTTCACAGAAATATTTATTTCTCTTCGTGTTATTGTTTATCAAATTATATTGTTCAAACATCTATTTTTGCACAGATACTTCTTTTCTTTCCATAAGTGCAATGGATGTGCAAGTTCAATAGCTATCCACAATTACGTGCTGTCAAGAGTATTAGGACTCAGAGACCTTTTTTTTCCCATAGGCATTGGACTACAGCAATTCTTTTTGATTGTAAGATTAGAATCTGGAATATGGGAATATGGGTATGGAATTTATAATTAAAACATTCTCAGGATCACAGAGTGTTAGGCTGATTGAATGTCTAGTCCATTAAGTAGCAATAGTTTGGCATCTTGAGAGTGTTAAGTTATCCCAAAACAACAAAACTGAAAGACCCCAGGTTCTTCTCAGAATTATTAGTATGTTATACTAGTTAATAGAAACATCACAAACCACTTCTATTTATTAGTCAATTACCAACTCATAGGTATTCTACTAGACTCAATTTCCTTACATTACCTGGAAATGAGGAACGATTTGGAATTTGTCCAAAGTGACTCACTGAGTCAAGATCGAACCCAGGTCTAAAATGTTTCAAAAATCTTGTAATGTTTTACTATCTCACATAACCTTCCAAATTGAGAAGAAACAAAATAGGTAAATTCTGTTTTCTGTAACATCCCCTAGATAGTGATTTGAAGCTTATGTCTCTTTTTTTGTCATATGCAGTCCAGATTTACATGGAAGGACTCATGTCATGTGTTAGAGTCCATGGTGTGGCCTGCAGTTATTTATGTTGAGGACTCAGGCTCTTTCTATTGAGTTACTCTGTCATTACTAAAGCATGCTGTTTTTATCCATGCGGTGAACTCATGACTGTGTCTGCTTTAGACTCATGAAAGGGAGCAGGGGCATGGAGGAGGGAGGTGGGCATGCTACTTTCCTTTAAGGAGACAATCACTTTTACTCATATGCCATTTACTTGAATTTACACATATGATTATGACTAATTGTAAAAGAAGAAGGAAAATGAAATTTTTGTTCTGAACATTCATCAAACCAGAGAACCAGGAGTTTATATTCGTAGGAGAGAAGGAAAGAACAGTTATTGGAAGTAAATTTGGAAACATCACAAGGAGTCTTCAGAGAGACTACCTGTCTCATTTTGAAAGGATTTTAAGTTCCAGACATATAAAGTGGTCAAGGCACACATAATGGGTGGCACATAAGTGCAAAAATCAACTCTCTTGATTTCTAGGTCCATACTTTTCCTACCATATCAAATTGGCTCTACAAGTTTGCTACAGCTATTAAAAGCAAGCAAAACCAAAAACAAATACTAACCAAAATGGACCACTGGTGTCTGAATTATGGTCATGTATTTATAAAATTTTCCAAAGAATCCCAAAGATGCTTTGCACTCTTCTTCCATGAAGTAATTTGAAAAAATGTATAAATATTCATACATATTTTACTTTGTTGAATGACAACCTTCTGAATAAGGGTTAAAAATCCCCCTTTTTTGCTAGCTATAGAAATGTAGTATAGAGGAATTCAGCACATTTTTCTAATGGACAAACAGAGAGAATAAGTTCTGAAGCTTATTACGCTGTACATTTCACTTGGATTGCCTGACAGATCACTGGAATTTAATTTTAATTAAAAATATGGTGCATCATAGCCTAATAATCTATTGCTTCACACTGCTATGCAAGTTTTGGAAAGCAATAGAAAATTGAAATCATTCTCGAGTATTCAAAATGTTTATGTGTTCAGCTCAGGGGTCAATTTACAATTTAATTCTGATTCTTGAAAGATCCATGCTTTGTGAGCATACTTGTTAAGGAAAAAAGAAGAATTTATTGTGAAATATTATCAGCTTAGTGAAAAACTGAACTCTTTCCCACATCCCCCATCCCCACATCCCAGTGGTTGAATAGACAATAGATTTTTCAGTCATACTGAGCAAAACCGAAAAATAAAGTGGGACAAAAGACTGACTTGTCCAGGTACTATCTTTCTCTATTATCGTATATGTCCATTCACTGAGGCATCACTTGTTTGATATTGCTTGAATATCTGTGTGAATGTTCATCAATACCAATATCAACATTTCCAATGCTTAAGTCTTATAAAGTGTTTTCCTTTATTAAATGAGATTTCACTTGAAAAACAAGCCAGAGATATAGTGAAAGAAGCATAAAAATTCTAATATGTATACATAAGGAAAATCAGTCATAAGAGAAGTGATTACGAGATGTTGAAAAGTAGCAAAAGGTGACTAATTGTGTCACTAAGTTAAATGTTTGTCTTTTGAGACAAGGTGTTTTGTGTCTACAGAGGTGTATTCTAAAAATGAGCAACAGTTAACAAAGGTGAAGTCATCCCATGACTATTTACTGAAATAGAAACATAGCATGTCTAGTTGTTGAATGCTCTATATAGCTCAGCTTTTGGTTCTGAATGTGATTTCTGTTTTTTTATATGAGAATTTTAATTCTGGGAGGCTGGAGAAGTCATGCTAAACTTTATTATTTTATTCTTTTTTTCTGTCAGCATCTTTATTGTGCCCAGAGTCCCTGCTGTCCAGCTATTTCTTGCAGTAACTTGCCCCTTCTCTTTTTATTACCGCTCTACTTTCTGTTCAGTTTAGGAACCTTACTTTGTCATTCTGTCATTCTTTGAAAGCATACTTATGATCAAGAAATAGAGATGCAAGCATTAACATAGGCAGAGATAGACACAGATGCAGACACAGACATTAAATATTAGGTTGAAAACTACATTTAACTGGATGACTATAGTCTATATGATCATGTGGTCAATACAAGATTTTACTTGCAATATGGTAAAAAAAAAAAAAAAAAAAAAAAGGACAATTTGCCTGTTTGCCTTGGGTTCTTTTATTCGGACATCTCCAGAGATAAAACAGCCAAATCACATTTGATTTCAAACACTCTGAGGGTTAATTTGCTAATACTTTGTTTCATAGTGACTGGCATGGACAACAATTTTTTGATCTCAATTCTTACTAGTTGGACGCTTACATGGGCTTTGGTTTTACTTTAAACCTTCTTGGCTGTCTTTGGTATGATATCTCAACACTTTCTAAGACGGTTTAGTACCAGACTATAAAGATCAAGAAGTAAGGACTGTTCATTAAGTTTGAACCAAATTATTGGCGTTCTATGCTCTCTATCCACAATTTTCTCTAGGCTCACATCTTTTCAAACAAGATTAGAGGAAAACCCAAATTTTTGTCTCTAGACGAACTTCCATAGCACAGAACACAACATGGTTTATGTAGCTGTGGGCTGTTACTTGACTGGAATGTGGTCTTTTGGAGAGTCCATTGTCACCTCAAACTCTTAAGAATTTATCTGTTCACATCCCTTCTCCCCTATTTAAGGTGCCTGGTACCCTGATACTGGGAGGCAACCGACAACCAAGAGTAAGAAGTAATGAGGGGGAGAAGAGAGAGAGAAAGACATACTGGCGCAGACATCGGGGCAGACAGGGTTGATAAAGAATGAGGCATATTTGAAGCCACAGGCAAACAGCAGAAAGTGAGCTCCACCAATCAGCTTAAAGGTCAGTGTATCCACCAATCCGTCATCTTAGAAAGGAGGAACCAGAAGAACCTTAAGGCGTGTCCCAACCAGCAGGGCAATGCAGGAGCAGGAGGAACAACTTCCCCTTCCAGTGCACCCATCATTACATACTCATTATAATAAAAATAACATTGCAATTTCCACCGGCTTTGTAGGCAACCATGGAGAATTGTGGGTCAGTGCAAGCTCAGAAGCCAACAGTTACATAAGTCTCCTCCTCTTTTCAGGAAAAGCCTGCCCTGAAACACCCCTGGGTGGAGTCAAGGGCTGGAACTCAGTCAAGATCCCCTAAAGAGGTTGAAACCCCTAGACCTTGAGGTCAGCTCTTCTGGGACAGCCTGCCCTCTATCCTTGAGGGTATACTCTCGCTTTGCCCATATTTCCACTTTAATTTCATTTTGCCAATAAACTTTGTTACTTGCTTACTTCTCTTGAGTCCTGGTGAAACTTATGGGCCAATCATCCTTTTAAAACACAAAGAACCTAACAAAGCTGAAGCCCTGCTTGCAGTATTAAAACTACCCATGAATTTGAGGGTGGTTTCACACTCATCACTCTTGGACACAGGAGTCTGTGTTTTGCTGTGTTTTTTGATGGGAGGTGCTTAAAGACCTGAGCTAAACTCACATGGAGACTTCCAGACAAAAGCTCAGTTCTTGGTTGACTCATTGGCTAATACTTCCATTGTGGAAACGTTAAAAGTCACTGTATAAGGAAAGCACAAAGATCTCAGGGTAGCTGGAACTTCCGCCATACTTTTAAAACTATTCACTAAAGAT
Organism: Solenodon paradoxus; assembly: GCA_004363575.1. Taxonomy (NCBI): domain Eukaryota; kingdom Metazoa; phylum Chordata; class Mammalia; order Eulipotyphla; family Solenodontidae; genus Solenodon; species Solenodon paradoxus. The sequence goes on from RJWH01000047.1 coordinate 824,110, forward strand.
TGATCATAGGCTCAAGTGATAGATTCAGAATTAGAATTGTATTTTAGAGTTAAATTGTTTAATTTTTGAGTGCTTATGCGATTATATCTGGATATTTTCAGACATTCATTTTTTTTTTCTGAGGATTCACCTTGCTAATTTTGTTATGAATTTGCCAGAAAATGAGCAACTCTCTTATTTCGATGAATGGAATTTGTTGATAATTTGTGAAGTGAAAGGTGTTGTTAGAGATTTCTTTATAGCAAGCAATCTTAAGATTTTCTTCCACGTTGTGAAATAAAATAATTTAAGGAATTTAGAAAGATAGAACCTAACTTTTTGTCATCAAAGTGTGACCCAGGCAGCAGCGATCATTAAGGATTACTTTGTATTGAGTTCTTCCTTACAAACATACCAAAAACCGAAACAGCAGTTAAGAATTTTTATGAGGTGTTATTAAAACAAAAGAAACCCTGGAATTACTTGTGCTATCTCCATATTGTACCATAAATCATAAGTAAGGACTTTGCAATAAAAGATGACATAATTCTACCTTTGATTGTCTTAGTAAATTTATGAGTAAAGAGTGGAACATCTTAAAGAATTATTACACATTTCTTAGGCTTGGTTCAATCTCCCCCACTCCCTTATTTCTAAGAATCTGTCTTATCTGATCAGCTAGTCTATCGCACATCTCTCTTGACACTTTGTAAAGTGTGACTTAACAGTAGTGTATTATTTACTTCCAATGATTCTAATTAAGCTTGAGAAAAGGCCAAGAGTGAGAATCAGGAAGTTTGTTTTTAAATCTAATATTGGGAGAAGTCAATTTATCTCAACTCCTGTTTCCTTACTTACAAAACAAGGATCTTGAATATAAAGCAATGAGTTAAAAACTCTTCCCCAGAATGTGGATCTGGAAAGTCACGTAGGAGATGTGATGAAAGCCTGATCACCTGTACTTAAAGGAAAGGGAAGCAATGACTATGTACAAAAAAAGCTTTGTCACTGATGTCTTGAAACAACAGTTTGGAGATGTTAGTATGCCCAGGAGTCTACTTCCTGGGGAACTTAAAATTTTTTCCATACTTGTGCTACCCACTACAGAGATGAATGAGCTCTGTGGTGAGGTTTAATCTGCAAATTCATCAAGTCCCCAAGTGGGTCATGTACAGATGATCCTAGGTTCCCCTAAGGGAGTTACTATCTTAAAAGTTATCTGATTCTCTATATACCACGAGTGAGCTCAAACGATACTTGTCTTTCTACTTCCGATTTATCTCACTAAGCATAATTCCCTTTAGGTCCATCCATGTTAAGTCAAAATACACAGACTTTTAGTGTATAGAATAAAATTAGAGGTTATCAGAAGGGAAAGGAGAGGGGCTGGGCATACTGGGTCAAAGGGGTCAATTAGATAAATGGTGAAGGATAGAATTTGATTACTGGTGGTAGGTTTAATGCATTATATACAGCTTTTGATTTACGTTGATGTACATCTTAAACCTCTGTAATTTATGCTGCACTGTTTCTTCAATACAATTTAAAAAAAAATAGAAGCAAAAAATGAAACGTTCTGTGGTTATGACTGGAACAGATGAGAGCCCATAAACAACCAGTGAATCAGATGTTTTCCCAAAGTTTCCAGACCTCAGCAGATTTTGAATTTAGTAATTGGTGGAATTTCTGCTGGGTGTGCTTTTGAATGAAGTTTAACTGCAGGCGGAGGGTAAAGTCTGAGGTGCTCTGTTGGATTATCTAGTTCTACCTTGAGGGTGAGTGCCGTAGTGATTCCCTCTAGGAGACCCTGGATCTGTTAACTTCTTAAAATGTGACACGAGATGTATTCTCATGGAAGGCTGTCTTTTTTACTTCTAAAAATAGGGGTAATTGAGAGTTTCTACGGTGTCATTCCACTGAAGACACAAGATAATGCATACGAAGCAATGAGAAGAGCACTTGGAATGTATTATTGCTGAGTAAATGTTATTATTTTGGGAGTCAACAGGTACGACCCTGACTTAATCATTTTTTAGTATAATGTGCCCTTAAATGTTCAATTTATTTTTCAAGCATCTGTTAAGTATCACGAATCAAATACTCAATATGGTAGGGCTGTGTTGCATGGAAAGAAGAGGTAAATACAAAGATGACCTCAAAGGGTTATGTCGGTTGTTGTAGAGATGGGTCTGGAAACTGTGGGAAGAGGAGGAAGAAACTGAGCATGGCTTGGTTTTGGTGTCTATCCTCCATTCTGAATTGACACTAGTGAGGCCTCCTAGGTCTGAGTGAGTAACCCCTTGTCCAGGGTGATAAGGAGAGGCTGTTGGGAGTTGTTAGTGATTTTTAAGTTGTAGTACACGTATAATCTGCTACCATTTCCCTTGTCGAAAGACTGGAGAACTGACAAAAATGTTTTTAAAATAGAATTGCGCAATCATCATCTTGTTTATAAAAAAAAGCCTTATCGACCAAAACTTTGGTTATATTTGAATATTTAGGAAAATTTTGACTAATCAGTGGTAATAAAAAAGTGAAATGATTTTTAACACAAGTAGGTAATGTTACTGATTTTCCTAAGTGGTAAGAGGAGTGGAGAGATTTCTCTGAATTTGGTCATGCTTTTATTGAGTTTTGCTAGAATTCTTCCTAATGAGGGAACACTTCCTTTGACAGACTGCTCACTATCTCTTGGAGAACATACAGGAATCACTACCTGCATTAGAGACCCAGACTACTAGATAATTCTTGCCCAAGAAAATAATCTCTTCCATATGTCTTTTAGAAGTCACTGGGAAAGAAGGGATAACATGAAAAAGGAAAGTTTAACTAGATTTGAGTTTTAGGAGGCTTGCACAAATCTGCAACCCAGAGATGAAGAAGTCACACTTCATTATAAAGAGGCACAGCAATGGTTAAAGAGTAGACATAATTACTTTAGTTAGAAGCAATTGCCCTCAGAGAGGAGCAAAAGGAATTTGAACCCTCTCTATTTCCTGAACTCACCGCAGCTCAGCCTGCATCATTAGCAAGGCAACATAGTACTTCTAATTATGAAGATATTTAAAATAATTTGCAAAGAGCAGGGACATGTCAAGTGTGAAAGCTTCCTCATAGAGGAGCACTTTAGGGTTAATGATGATGAGATTGACAGTAGTTTGGGGCCTCAGACTCTTCCTCTGGCAGCTTGAAAGAGCACCTAATTAGCACCTGTGGTTATGTTAAAAATAAAATAAATGATTCAATATATGGTCCCTGGCCAGGTAATTTTCAGGGGCAACAAGCCTTTTTGTGCTTCTGGAGTCCTGCTATTGTAAATAAGGTAATCAATAACAAGGGCAAGTTCTATTAACAAAGAAATGAATACCTCAACAGAAAATGCAAAGATAAAATAGCTCAGAAAGCAAGGGAGGTTGTTAGGTTTTGGGGTAGCCCTGTAAACTAATAGCAGGAGTACTCTTAAGCTCAACTTGGCTTTCTCTTTTTTGACTTGTTAAAGAATTTACAGTTGTGGATGTAATGTACTGCCTATCATGACTCAGGAGGTGACACTGCCTATCACTTCTTGAGAGTCTTGCTGAAAGGCCCTGTGAGTCAGAGGGACCTCTGTTCGAATTTTTAATTTGCCACTAATTAAATGAATTATGCCCCTTTAAAAAAGTGTATGTAAACTTCAGCTTCCTCGTCTGTATGATGGAAATATTAACACACATTTCACATTGCTGGTGTAAAGATTAGTTATGATAAACGCCAGGACAAAAATAATGGTAGATAGTATTAGCATTCATGTCATTCCAAACTTGGGGACTCATCGAGTCAACAACTGTTTTTGGGTGCGCATTGCATGCTAGACTTTGTGTAGGTTCTATGCAGCTTTGTCATAAACATCGGTACTATGCGACTTTATACTCCAGGAGATAACCATGAACGTGAAAATGAAGTTGGAGGTTAATTGTCAGTGTTTCATTCAGGAAGATATTGTTTAAAAGATAAAAGGAATTGGTGAAAAATTTCAAAAGATGGCAAATATTACCTTTTTTGACTGCTCCTATAATTCATTATCCCAAATTACTCTTGGAAAGGTAGGAAAAGACTTTTCATTCACTGAGAATAGAACTCATTAACACTGAAGGTATTGACCTGAATGTGCCATGGATTTTGAAGAAATTCCTTAAATGAAGTCTCAGATTTGGTGAGCCATGTCAATAAAATTTAAAATAAAATCAAACCAGAGGTATATTCTCCCAGTCAAAACTAACAACAATCTAGTCTTCGACTTGCTATTAGTAGCAATGTCTTTATTGAATTTTATAATCTGTGTTGTTTACTTAAATCTCCAACTCAAAAAACAATGCTTACAGTAACAGTAAAATTATTTGAGACGGGGATTCTAGTCTGACTTTTTGTAGAAGGGCTTGATAAGCAGATTGGCTGTGTACTACATATCAACATGTTGATTACTAGTTCACTAGAACTTTCGTTAATTTTCCTGGTCAATTTTTTGAAGACTTGGTTATATTCTGCTTTAATTTCTTCATTGACACTGGGAAATGAGTATCTTGTATCTTTCAGGATTTGTATTGTCTGTGCTTTAATCTTATTTAGGTAACACTGGCCAGTGCTTCTCAAACTTCAGTTACATCAGAATCACTGGGAGCTTCTTACAACCGAGTTCTGACTCCCACCCTCCAGGGCTTCTGTTCACTAGGTTTGACATGGGGCCTGAGAATACACATTGGGAACATTTCCAGGTGATGCTGATGGCAGTGGTTTGGGGATCATATGAGAGAACCATTGACTAAGTATAATCTAGTCTAATTTTCGTCAGGTGTTATAATTACACTAGTCCTAATACTTAGAGCAAAATGCTTTTCCATATCATCACATTTTGTTCTCCTAGGCAGTCTGGGAGGTAGGCATTGTTAGATCTCATTTATAGGCAAGAACTGTGCTGCAACCATTTCTGGGTTTTCTTTCCTAATAGGCTGTAAGGTCTTTGAGGCCAGATCCCATATCACATTGAATTTTGTGTCCTCCACACATAGCAGGGTTCTGGTGATGTTTACAGAATGAATAGAGGAGCTTCGCTCTTAGTCACATAGGGAGATTTTGGTAACCCCAGTTTTGAACCTGGACTCCTTAAATCTTAGTCTAAAGCTTTTCTACTCAGGTATACAAATCAAAAATCAAATTTGCTCTTGTCTTTGAGAAAGGCAGTATTTTTTCTGTTGTATCCTAAAAACAATGGGTTAAAAACTAGCTAGCCAAGATGATGAAACTTTGTTTTGAACTATACTGTTAAACACTGAAATACAATGGATCAGTCATACCTTAAACATTTATTCTTCCTCTTTCACCATGACTCTTTACCAAATTCAGGCTCTTCTCACTTTGCAGTCATTCAAGGTAGTAAAAACGATCGTACAAGATGAAACCACAAAAAGCGATCTTAATCAATGGGAGAAGCAGCTCGATTTTTTTTGTCAAAACAGTAAAGATCATCAGAATCAAATCTGTAGGTAAATGAAAAATAATATGACTAATATTCATTGAATAAATTGCAATTTGGAACATTAGAAGAGTTGAGAATTCTTCAGCTGTGAATTGAAGTGTTTTATTTCTTTGTAAATAACATAGCAAGCAGATTTTGAATAGCGTTTCTTTCTTATCATGTAATTCATGATATGGAGCAAATATCTTTTCTATGCCTTGGAAAATTATTATATTCCCTTCTAAGTCTGGATCAATTTCCAGCAGTTTATCCTTTGCACTTTCAGTGTTGCAAATTATCTGAGAGTTCTTTCAATGTGAAAATTTTTGCTGGCATCACTCCCATTAGTTCGTCTTCATCCTTTTCATCTCAACTACTTGCATCATTTATATCGGTCAATTCTCTTTCACTAAGTTTCTCTGACTGCATAGCTGGAGTCTCTAGAATGGTGGCAATGCCAACATAGCCATGGTCAGATATTTTTTTCTTTGGAATCTGGGTGTAAATTTCATACCAGCAACTTTATCTGAGCTATAGCTTTACCAGAGAGTGCAACATTAATCAGTTCATGCCAACAATAAAACAATAACCAGGAAAAAATAAAACCAGTCTTTACTAGTAGCATAAGATCCATCTTCAGTCTCTTCCTTCTTGTAGTTTTCTTTCAAAGTGACAGCCATTTTGATTGTTTTGATTATAATCTTCAATCCAAAATAGAAGCAAATACACCATTTCAACTAGAAGTGACTTTCTATTTCTAATGCAATGTAACTAAAAGATGTTGATGAGAGTTTGCTTTTTTTAAAAAAAAAAAAAAAAAATATGTATATGTATATATCTTCATTGGACTTTTCCAACATGGGTTATACTGTATGTTCCTTCAAGCCTGGGTCTCATTCTGTATCATCAACATTTTCTACTCATATGATTTTACTTCATGTATTGTTTCTTTGCTGCACTTTCATTGTCGTCGTTTTGTCTCTATATTTGATTATCCATTTATGTATAATGCCATGTGGATGAATCATTTAACAGGAAGGCAACACACTCACATGCTTTACTGCTTGTGTGTGAACTGAGCAACAGATGCGGTTTGACAAACAACTGACAGACGGTGAAGTAGGCCGCTGGTCATTGGTTAAGTTGCGACTGGTTTCTCCGTATGATTTGTGGAAGGCCATGAAATCAGTGAAGCTGTACTTTATGCAGCTACTAGAATCACAGTTCATACACTGTGTTCAAAATTTGAACTAAGTTGTTGGAAGACTGCATTATTGAACTAAACCATTCTAAATAAATTTCATGATATTGGAACTGTGCAATGCAAGGACTACTTAAAATGGGAAAGAAGGGTATCTGCCTAATGGGTTAAAAATATTTGTGTATTTTCAAAGCCATCTACTGTAAAGCAGTGCCTTTGAATATTTTCCAAGTTGTTTAGAGAAACACCTTTCTTTTGCTTCCAGATGGACTTACTACATTAAGAAAACCTGATGTATATATTTTAATACAATTTATATATATAATATATCCCATATATATAGTATATTGCGTGTATACTGTACAACATAATAGAATATATTCTATATATTATATGCAATATACATCACATATATTGTATATGTAGGTATATATGTATATAAACTTTTCACCTAGATCTGTATGTTCCATTCAACTTTCACATGATCTCAATAGGTTGCTAAGATTTGATTATTAAGTTTTGTGCCACTCTAACTTTCCTCTCATGATGCTTCTTCTCCCTGAGTATTTCAGTAGTTAAAGTAAAAAGGACAAAGTTCTTAATCAGACTAGGTGAGTTAGGCTCCCTAAATGGAGGGGGAATTTGGACTTGTCTGAAAGCATGTTTATTTTCCTTTTCTCATGGCTCTGGTGGAAGAGCTGAAGTGATTTTTAGGCATTTGTCCACCCATTTACTACCTGGAGCAGTGCTAGGCACATAGCTGGCATTCTATAAGTACATATTTCATTGAATCAATACTGAGTCCTGGAAATGCAAAGATAATTCAACACTATCTTTGTGAACACAGAACTGAACTCCCTAGTCCATGATTTTTTGCTGAATCTCCAGTCCTATACAATGTTAATACTAACAGAATTTCTGATTTATTCAGTGCATGCAATGTATTGACAACTCTATTAAATCTCCTCTGACATTATTATCATAGACATCTGAAGCCACTATTGGAAATGGAGGTTCTACTTGCAAGGAAGTTGATTCAAATGTTTGGCAGCTTTTGTTGACTTGGGCAATGACCTCTGTTTCTCTCCATGGGGTATCTCCATGTAAGAACACTTGAGTGTTCTTACATTATGGCAGCTAACTAGTCCCAGAGAAAGTGATCAAAGTTTAGACAGAAACTTCAGTGGTTGTTATGCCTAGCATTGAAAGCTACACATTATTGGTAACATAAGTGTAATTAAGATTTCATGGAGGCGGGTACTACACAAAAATATCAGTTCTAGGAAGTACTTACGTCTGTTAAATATAAATGATTATATCTCACTTTATAGATGAATAAACTATGGCACAACTAGTATGTTGTAGTATGGAAATTTGTATAGAGGATTTCTGGTGCCAAAGTTTGTACTCTTAGTCATCCTGCTACTAGGTCAATTATACTTTTATATTGGCTATCATCATTAGATGTTATTTTCATATATACTGGACATTCACGAGCCCTTTATTTATTTTATTGACCTATTTGTCATCCCCATAGCAGTAGCACCATATTGTTTTTATCATGGTAGCATTATACTTTTTTTTATCTGATATGATTCCTTCACTTCTCTGCGAGAACCTTAGCCATTCTTGGTCCCTGTGATTCTAAATGCCTTTTAGAGTAGCCTGTAATATTCCATGGAGAATCCTGTTGGGGTTTTGTTTGGAATTGTACTGAACCTACAGATCAATTTGAGAAGAAGTAGGGTCTTTCCAATATTTTGTCTTCATATCTTTAAACACTGGAAAATACATATGTCCATTGACCTATTGTATCTTTTCTAAGCTCTTGTGACTTTCTGTTAGCTCGCTCAGGAGAATTTAGCTGAACTAATTTTATATTTGTGGCAGTCACTCAATCTTGGAAGACTTTTTTTTTTGCCACTTTAGTCTTTTGCTTGTTCTAGTTTCCCAATTTGGAAAAAAAGTGTTATCTCATTTGTATTTTGTCACATGGTATCTTGTAATCTTGGAAAATTCCTGTAATTCTTGCTCGTCTATTTTTATAGTTCTTTGTCCCAAAAACATTGAGACCACTTCAACTTTCTGCAAATATGTTTTCTCATATTTGCCTAGAGGAAGAGTAGGATAGAGGTTGGGGGAAAGAAGAAGTGTGTTGAGAAGGGTAAGACATATGGGTGAAGATTAACAAAAACTGCTTGATTGATGGGCTCTAAGCCAATTACTGTGTCAGGGAGGTTCTTTTGACCACATAGCCTGAGTATATTTTATCCATGAAATTCATGCTTATCATACTTTTATTCCTCCTCTCTGCCTTTTTGGTCTCCTACAGAAATGGTAAACCATAGACAAACACTTGGTAACCGTGTATCTATTTTGCAAGATGAAAGCACGTACTTTTATTTTCACTTTATGTAAGCAGATGAACATTGTATTTTAATCTGTTGACAAAATATAATCAGTGCAATTCTTATGTATAATAAAATTCAATAAATAAGAATCCCAGATTTGGAGGAAGACGACTAAATCCTTAAGGTAACATTCATGCTGTAAACTCTTAGGTATCATGTAAGTCCCTAGAGTGGGCAATTTAGTTAATTACACCTCTGTGAACTGAAAGAACCTATTTAGATCTCAGCAAAAATTTTAGTAACCCCAAATATGTCTCATTATTTATCATATATAAGAAGTCCCCAATGAAAGGGGTCTATATTCACACAAAGCTAGGATATGTAAATCTTAAATTTGCAATGGCTCAGATCTTAACAAGAGTATTTAAAAATACATGTTAGTAATGAAATCCAAATAACCTAGGGGGAGTTCTCGCAGCATAGTCATTGTGGTCAAATTTTCTTGTGAAACTTTAATGCTTATACCTGGAAAGGCACTGAGCACAGTGCTGACTGCAGTGGAAAGTTCTCACTGTGTGAAGTTTACCCATTATTCAATATTTACCGGTATACTAGAACCACTTGGGAACAAATAGTCTCATGTATGTGTTAAATCTCATTTAGAGCCAAACCTTTCTTCAAATACTCTTTTCCTGATCAAATTGCAGGTGGAAAGGCAGCAATTCTTAAAAAGGGTCAAAGTGTGTAAATGTAGGAGTATTGGTAGGATTTCTATTTTTTTTAAAGAGCAATTTTTAAAAATTTCTTAGTGCCTTTCTCCCTGTTTAGTGATATATCTAGGTACCTCTGTAATTCTGTAAGACAAAAATGGAGCAAAGGTATGGTTCCCATCTTAGTGATTTTGGGTGGATAATAGGCATAAGAAGAAACTGAAACTTCTAAGCGACTTTTTAAGCATGTCATTCATGAATTTCTGTGACTGGGAGCAGGACTGAAGTTCACTCTGCAGATTGCACCCCTTTCCCTTTTCTCTTTTGGAACATAGCCCAAGAAAGCAAGGTGTTTTGGAGATTATCTTCATTTTCAAAATATTTATTTATATTTAAAAGTTTATTTAATTTATTTTACTAAATTTTATTAAAGGACCATTGTATCATAATATTATATAGTTTCGAATTATGCAACATCATAAATCAACATCCGTATATATTATATTAACCTTACCAGCAATCTGATTCTATCCTTCATCATATAACTGATGCTTTTTACCCCACCTCCTCTTCCCTTCTGTAGCCACTTATTTGGTCTTATAGACTAAAAGTTTCTTTTTGTTTGATTTGCTTCCTTTGTATGTTTGGTTTCTCTGTAGACTACATTTGAGTGAAATCATGTGATGTTTGCCTCTCTCCTTTTGACTCATCTCACTAAGTATAATACTCTCCAGGTCCATCCATGTTGTTGAAAATGGCAGAATTTCATTTTATTTAATAAATACTGAGTAGTATTACTATGCATATATATGCATATACATAACATCTTCTTTAGTCATCTCATCTGTTGCCAGGCACTTAGACTATTTTGGTTATTATACATAATATTGTGATAAAATCAGGATGCACAAATCTCTTTGAATTTTTTTATGTGTGTGTTTTTGAGGTAAAATACCCAAAAGTGTAATAATAGGATCATGATTTTTCACTTGTAAATATCTCCCATTCCTCGAATGGAGGGATTTTTTTTCTTCTGGGATTCTTAATGAAATGAGTCAGTTAGCTAAATATAGCCCCTTAAACGAAACGCAGGCTGTGAGCCTTAGCTGTGCTTACTGGCTCATGAACTGGCACCAAGGCCATCCTTGGAAGTAGTCACTTTAAGTTGAATGCTGTGGGGGGCATTAAGAACTGGGATAGATTGGCTTCTTTCACTCTGGAAGCTTATCCCTTTGCCTAACTCCTCCAAATAGGTGTCTGCATGATTCATAGCTAGGATGTATTTTATGAACACAGTCACATTCTTCCGCAGAGGGACGTCTCTGGGGAGGGCACGTGGGCAATTTTGTGGGAAGAGATCTGCCTTCTGCTGTTGCTGGATAAGTTAGCTATCCTTCTGCCTCACTGTCCTCATACTCAGATTTAGGGTTCATTAGAGGCCTTCCTACTCTGAAAGTATGTAGCATCTTGTCAGGTCTCTATCTAATGTCCTCTACAGCCAAGCTGCTTCAGATCTTATCTGTGATCTGTGGCCTGGGGAATGGGCTTCACCCTGGAATGTACCAGGCCTTGACCCAGAACTACAGACAGAATCTGTCTTTTCAAAAGTTCACCAGTGATCCATCTACCTATTGTAGTTTCAGAAACTACTCTATGGTATGCTTGTGATTACCTGACTTTATGTTAAAAGCAAACACCAGCCAACAAATTTAATTCAACTAAAGACCTTGAAGGTTCCCCTACCGTGCGGTCTCTTTTGTAGTGTTGAAGGAAAATTTTTGAGTGTCCATAAATATTCAGCAAGTCTCAGTACCGTTTGTTCTCCAAGTTGCTACAGGCCCTAAGAAGACTGTTAAGTTTAACATCCATTTACCACCTCCACCAAAGTATGCAAAAACCTGTCTTCAAGAGCTTGGTTCCTTGTCTTCCTTAAGTCTCACCGAGTATGCATAGGTCCAGTGCAAGTTCCTGTGCCAGCATGTCTTTCCTTTAAGACACATCGCATTTGTGAAGCACTTTATGCCTTTTATTTTTCAGAGTAGCCCAGAGTAGGAGGCAGGACCGACACCATTACTCCTGCTAAGAATGAGGTCTCTGAAGGTCAGAGAAGATGAATAATTGAATGAAGGTTTCAAGGCCCAACCTGTAAATCCTAGGCTGCCCCTACCTTGAGGCTGTAACACCTTTTACAGAGAGCACATACTTCCACTATGACTGTGTTTTCCTTTCCAGGATTTAGAAAACCCTTTCTTGTGAGTGAAAGGTAGTATTTTTGCTTATTTTATAAGACTGGGGACACAGACACTGCAAAGACCAGCACTGGAGTGGAGACCTCCGGAAACCTCAGCTCCCCAGGTAACTCCACTGGACCAGATGACCCCTCTGTTTATGTCTCACATGCACTGGAGAGGATCACTCAGCAGTGAACTTTCTAGCTGTTGCTCCCTGGAGCTCCCCACCCAGCTCAGTAAACCAGGATGTCTGACAGCCTCTGAGTGGGTGGTGAGGAAGCTGCTGGCTTTCCCCTCTCAACTTGCTTTTCTTTTATCTTCTTTCATCTTATGATTCCCTCCCACACATGATTTTTCCCCAAAACCACATATTTTACTTGTTTTAAAAAGTTAAAATAAATATTTTGCTACCCACTTGTCAGACTGTGAATACATTTTTATTTCCACTTCTTCCTTCCTTAGAGGATTCTGTAGGGGGTATACATTTTTTGCACCAGAAGGAGGAGCATGCAGAGCTGTCTTTTAATCCTTTGTATGTAAGACTGTGGCTGAGATTCAGTTCTGCTCTTTAGTACTGCAGGGTTTGCTGAGCAGAGCAGCTGGAAATTGGTCAATTAAAGTGTCTTGTTGGCAAGATGTTGAAACGTGAATCATTAGCAGGTTTGCTGATCTTTTGACCCACACCCGGTCTAAAGACTGATTAGAAAACTATTTTGGGTTTGCTTTGCTTTCCTGTAGGCATACATTTCATGCTTCCTAAATTATGATAATGTGGCTTGTCCAGCTAATGAATCTGTCAACATGTGGGAACAGAGTTGAAGCAAGAAAGGTTATGTCAGATTTTCATGACTGCGAAAACTAACAGTGAGTTTCCCTTTGAGTCAGTATGAGAGCCAGTGGGTGCTGCAAGGAGTCTCCCCATGGATTCTGCCACACACCAGGAGATGCAGTACACTCAAACCACTGCATGATCTGCGGACTTGATGGTGGTGTGAGCCAAGTTTTCCCTGAATGGAAGCAGACCCCTTCTAGCAAATCAGTCTTATTTTCCCTCAAGACAGGTGTGGACAAATGCAGGACAATTCTGTTATTTGTCTCTTTACATATATGGGGTTGAGTTTTAACAATTCGTGAGCAATAGCCTCCAAGAGACAAATTCAATGCTGTGGACACAATGAGCTTTCTGAAAATGTTTCCTAATTGATTTCATTTGTTTTAAGGGCCAAGTTGGGAAAAAAAAAATTTGCTAGCAGGGATTTACTATCTAAAAATTATTGTAGGCGTAGGAAAAATCCCAGGAAGCTAAACAATTGGGTTATCTGACGAAACTACGGGTAGAGAAAGTTTTCTTTTAAGAGACCCCCATAGGTGAACTCTTTTTAAATAGCTACTGGTAAGATGCTGATAGGATAAACCAGTGAAACAAGGAGGTCTCCATATCTTTTTCCAAGGTCAAGAGCTAGTATACTGAATGAAGATAAGGGGAAATATTATTCTTAAGCAGGTTTTTTCCTAGCAGACTTTCTTATTTTACCCCCCTGTTGGTCTCTAGATGAGAGATAGGAGATTACAGATACATAGTAAGTGGTGTTATCATTGTTTTGCAATTAAGGTAAAATCTAAATTATGTGGTATCTCCTACAAGACACAGTATGATACATGATCCCCTTGATGTCTCTCTTTGTATTAGACTTCTCAGAGTATTTATGCCATTCTCTTTCCTGCAAAGGAATTTTTGCCTGTGATATTCTTCTGCCTGGAACAATGTTTCCTCATTCTTTTTTCAGAACCTAGTTGTGTTTATCAGAGAATCTCCCCCTTACCTTCTTCTTAAAACATTTATCACTATTCTACTTCATTTTTCTCTGTTGCAACCCCCAGTATTCCATCCTAACTGTCGGTCCAGTTGTATGCTGCCATTGGTTCATTCGGTGTGATTATCTGGTGGATGTCTGTTTTTCCTATTAGTTTATAAGCTTTTGGAGGGCAGTAATCCTTCCTGGTTTTGCACCTCATAATATACCTTGTCTGCATATGACTCAGGACACATTAGAAACTTGATATGTAAATATCGAATGAAGAAAAAATGCCTACAGGTTGTCATACACTGTATGGATACTGGTAATGGAAACTGAATAAGACATGATACCTGCTCCCAAGAGCACATCATCTTGAGAGAAAAGATACATACTAATGGGTTATTCTAGTTAAATATGCTCATCATTTTGATTGAGGTGTGAAGGTGATGTAGGAGCTCTGAAGATGTGCATTTCAGACGTGATGATGGTCAAGGAGTAGGTGCTTGAGATGAATTTTGAAGAATAAAGAGAACTGAAAGAAGAAAAGCTTGGGAAGGGAGATGTGGGTGGATGAAGGACAGGTCCCATAGAAGGAAGAAACACAGAGATCCTGGGCAAATCAGGTCCCAGGAAGAGACTGGGTTGAGCAAATATCATCTCTTGCCTATTATCAAGAGTAGAAGCCTGCACTTCTATACACTGCATCTTGGTATCAGTCACCAAGGAAAACACAACACAGTCAAAACCCTGAGTGGAGGGCACTTTATTCATGTAGCTAGGTCTTATTCATGAGTCTTTGTCAGTTCCCTGTACCCAACATGTCCCTCCTCACAGCCAACGCAGGGCAGCTGGCCTGCATATACCTCTCATGCTGCAGCTGAAGGATCCTTGTCTACCACAAGAGGACAGATACATCAGTGGAGTTGGCCAGGTACATATAATGCATGTATTGAAGCAGAACAAAGGCTCACACACCAAGCCTACACCTAGGAAAGGTATTCCATGCCATGAGAAGTCCAGTTCAGTCTGCAAGGATTCTTCATATCTCAGTAAGGCCTCTGCAGGTCCAAAACACAACTTTTTTGCCTTTCAGTGGGAGTTGAAAGACTGTTTGAAGGAGGGCACTTTCCCCCCAAAAATAATATACCTATCTCATGTCGATCTACTCAATCATTCTTGAAGAGAATTCAGTATCTTTCCAGGAAGACTGACATTTTCCAGGGACCAAACATTCCAGGAAGATACTGACCTTTAATTTAGCTGAATCCTGGGTGTTTGACAAGGGTATTTATATGCTTCTTCTGTATAACTGAAGCTTCATTTTCACTCAGAAATTGAATGTTTGTATTCAAGTGAACAAAGTTCTATCATAAAAGGCTATTAATCTCATAATTAATCTTTTAAGTAATTGGAATGTAATCAATCTCTATCCAGTAAGCTTGGTCTGGGGAATACTACAAAGAGAGCAAAATCTGTCCTCTAGTCTTTCATTCCCAGGTTATGGTCTCAGCTTTGAAATCATACACAATTTCAAATAAAGCGTTTTTTTCCAGTATTGGGTATGAAAGTTCCAGGAACTCAACTCTATCTGTGTAGTGATCAAAAGCATGAACTCTGAAGCCAGATTTCCAAGATTTAAAAGCCAGCTCTACTACTTAGAGTGGTGAGAACTGAGGGAGCTATTAAATTCTCTGTGTCTCAGTTTACATTATCTTTAATGTGAGAACAATAATATTACCATATCAGGTTGTTATGAAGATTAGCTAATAAATAAATACTCTAAATCATGCACTAGATAAATGTCTTTTATACATATTTGAATAAGCCAAAATTTTGATCAAATTTTGAAGGTTTGGACTTTGCCACAGATACAAATTAAAGACTAGAACGAATGCCATTTATTTTTGTAATACACACACACACACACACACACACATGGATTTTAGGTTAGGGAGTTCTCTAAAAGGTTATTGTTGAACCTTACAGATTGAATTCAGTTGTCTCAAGTTTAGAAAAGGTGCTGTTGGGGTCGAGCTTTGATGGGAGCTGAGACAATGCCAATTCTTCTTGGAAATGGCAGAAGGAGTGTGGAGATCCTGAGCTACTCTCCTACATGGATGGGAGGGAATTGCATGTCTCCAAGTTGTGTAGCGCCTGTGTTTGGATCCCAGGCTAACATCTGCACATTGTACCGATAGCCTGTCAACTCTGGGACACTCAGATGATTAAGTCATGATTCCTGTCCTCACAGCTCATATTTCCACAAATAACTATTCCAAACCACATTTACTGTGCTACATTGTACTGAACTATACAGAGCTAAAAGCAATTTACTGTATGGATTAATAAATTCCAAGTGACAGAATATGAGAAAGCTTTTTGAGGAGAGAACACACGGGTTCTCCTTCCCTTGGGTGCTCTCAAGACAGGAGGATGATCTAGATAGAGATAGAAATAGAAAAGGAGATGGCGATGGAGAGATAGAGATAGAGACAGAGATAGAGATAGAGATGAGATTATATAATTAAGGAACAACTGAAGTAAATGCCTGGTGGCAGGGAATTGAACACATTCATGAAACAGGGTGGATGAGACAATGAAACTAGAATGAAGTTGTAATCATTTGTATCTAAGGAGAGTCTGGGATCTTTGTGTTTATTTATTCCTGGCACAGGAGTGCAAATCTAACTTGCATAATGAAATCTTCATTCATACATCTCTTTCCTCTTATCATCCACCCCATTCTGTTTGTCCTTTTTTTCCCCTCGAGTTTATGCTTTCCTGGCATAAAGACTGATTGTAATTCTCCTCTAATAGGAGACAACTGGGAACTGACAAGGCGGGACTAAAAGACTGTGTAATCAAAGGCAATAAAAAGATTCATTTGAATGGGTGTCTAGCTCAGAATTCTCAAAGTGTGCTCTTCTGAAAATACAAAATAATGTGTGGTTCCTTTAACATGCCAGGCAAAGTCCATAATCCTATCTCTCTTCATTTATCACTTAAGTTCACTCCATGGGTAACCACTATTTTAAATCCATCTTTCTTTACTAGAACCATTTTCTCTTTAACTGGGACAAAAGAATCTAAGCTTATAGCTTCCTGCAAACAGCATGAAAACCTTTTAAATTACACAGAGTTGATGGATTTTTACCCCTTCCTCTGAATACAATACACATGCTATCCCTGGGGTTCACTTAATGCTTCCTTACTGATGATAAAACTGCAGCTCGGAGCAGAGGAGGGCCGAACACTTTGCCTCACTGCACACACTTGTCCAGATGAGAATCTGACCAGTGAAGCCGAAATGGAAAGTCTAAGCCCCTGCTCCTGGCGGCACACAGCATATTCAATGCTAAGCTCGCTAATGTTTTCTCCTCTTGAATGTGAAATACACTTGCTCCTGCTTCCAGATTCCAGTGTCCTAAGTGGTTCAATGATTCTGAATTGCGTACCAAAAATGAGCTGCAGAGGGCTCAGGGGAGAGCCTTGGAATGAAAAGGTGATGTGAATGCTGAAATGTTCCACCTCCAGGAGAATCTCTAACACGAAAATCTCCCTGGTTTGTTTAGAGTGAAGTTACCTTTCTTTCTGACCCCTTTCTGAAAATAATCCTCACAGCCAGCCTGCTGTTCTTGTGTTGCTTATATATACAATTGTATGTATGGGACATTCGTCAAGGAATGTTATTAAAGGAACATAAAAGACCTTGGGTTGGATTGCTTAGCCAAGGAGACAACACAGATGGAGGAAAAGCATGTGTTCCTTTCTGACACGACTGTATGACCTCCTGACTTGACCACTTCAGTAACATTTTCCCTGTCAATAGTAGAGTGCGTAATAATTTGGAAAATGCATTCACTCACTTTATCTTGTCCGAGCCTTAGAAATGTGTCTGGGAGAGAGCCTAGGCAGAGATACTACTGTCATGGGACCATAGGGAAACTGAGGCCTAACATTGGTGGCCCAAAGTTATATGGGCTTATAAAAGGCAACACTGTGCCTAAAACTTAGGCCTAATGACTTAAGTCCAATATCATGTATCATGCTGGCTCCTAGTTGAAGCGCCTTTGCCTCATAGAACCCTTATAAGGATAAGGCATCCTTCCCCAAGGATTCTGAGAAAACTTACCTGACCATGGTCTGCTCTATATCTGACTTCTCTTTTCCTGGTGTGAACCATCAAATTTCCCAAGTATCATAGATCCTCTTGCTTCTTGTTTCTTTAATTTTTTATCAGAACACAAACTTACCAAGAGAATATAGATATTGTTGGACACATAGCTAACATTTATTGTACATTTACTGACTTATATTTTACTATAAATACATAATGCTGTGTGCAAGTGCATAAGGATTGTAACTGTGCATATGCACATTTTTTCTTAACACATTGATTCTCTAAATATCATCAACATGATGGAATGCATCATGATTACATGATGCCTACCTAGAATATCCAAATTAAAAATAAATAAATTTTGGACAGTTGTATGTAATCTTTTCTGGATTTTGAACATCTCTGAGAATATGAGGAAAATGACGTGTTTTTGTGAAAATCCAGGATGGGGGCATACAGAAATATGTTGGAGACATTATTGAGTCATAATGAAGGACTCCTGTGTTAGATGAAATAATGTTATGTTGTGTGATAGTGATCACTTCCAAGCATAATCTAACTGCAACAAAAGAGAGGGAAAAAATCACCTTCTCAAAGATTCTAATCAGTGTTCAGTCAGATAGATATTCTTCTACCTTCACTTCTTAGAAACTCCCCAGTCCTCCTTATTCTGTTTTTGGTAAGAAGACATAACAACATTTATCTAATAATTTTTCACTGATGATCCTTTATTTAAATATCTACCATATGTGAGTACTGGTTCCAATAGAGATACAAGTCTCTGGAGATGTGTGTCCTGTCCTCAAGCGGTTAACAGTCTACAATGTGTATGAACAAATATGTAAATCCTGCTACCCAGAAAAGAAAACTTCTGGGTGATCTTAGAGTTGTGGGCTGACTAGGGGGACATCCTCCAGGTGGGTACGTGAAGAATGTTTGGCATTCAGCAAAGTACTCACTAGTTCATGCACAGGTTCAAAGATATTGGAGAACACAATTCTTGCAGGGCAGTGACTAGCTCAGTATTGTGCTTGGAGTTGAGTGTCAGTGAGGAACTGAGTCTGTGGAAAAGGACTCAGGACACAGGCAGTAAAGGATGACTGAAACATAAGACGTGTGTTCTATCATTGCAAATACCCGATGGAGGAAGAGAAAATCTGCTTGGAGATTCTTTGTCTTACAGCAAGTTTAGAGGTAAAGCTGCTTTGCTAGCACTGCACTGTGTACACAAAAGGAATTACTGCTTTTGTCACCACCCAGATGCTAGAACCACAACAAAAAGACCTGCCTGTCCATTGCTTTATGTATAAATTTAAAAGCTCTTCAGTACAAGAGGGCATTTCCTTTGAATCTGTGTATATTAGCACAATTGTTTATAAACACTGTCAATCCACAAGTAGCAAGGGAAACCACAGTGTGCTTTGTCTGGTTGCCTGAGCATTTCGAAAAAAAATGTTGGTGACATGGTAGATGGACATACTCGCTGATATTTTCAGCAGCAACCAGAATCCATTTCCAGTCGAATGGACGGATAGTTTCCGTCTCTGATTACTTATGCATCGTATTGCTCTGTGCTGAATTCTTGCTATTTGCCTGCTTAACTCAGTGGATGTACTAGAAATATATTCTTTTTGTTTATTTATTTATTCTCCAACATTGTTACATTGTAGCAGGTTCAAAAGGCAAATACCCGTAAATCAAAATCTGGGGGGCAAATGGGTTTGAAGTCTCTGGAATCATTTTTGTCTGTCTGTAATTAGCTCCAGTATCAAGTTGCTACATATATTCAGAGAGTGAGTTTTATTCCCTTACCATTTAGCTGACTTAGGATTTGGGGAATGCAAACTACAGGTGTGTTTCCTCAGCTCTGAGGACGTATGGTTATTAAGTTGATTTATTATAGTTTTCTAGAAGCTGTAAAAAATGTCCTGAAAAGTCAAACTTCTGAGTTCTTTGACTACCCTGGGGACCTCATCTCTCCACCTGCTGATTCTGGGGCTAGTAGAAAGTAGAATTTTGTTGAAGGAAAATGATAAGCTAAGATGAAAGCTCTGGTTTTCCTGGGGCAGTTTGAGAGTTCAGTATCTAGATGCTGCCTTAAGGGGTGTTTTGTCCTGGTATTCACACTTGTTTGCTTTGTCCAGCTTCATCTCTTGGACTATGAGACTTGGAAAAAACCTTAAAACATTACCTAGTCCATTTTATCCTGATCTTTTCTTTGCTGGACCATATTTAAACCACAGTAAATAAGTGGGATGCTATTCTCTTCTGTAACTCAACAGAAAAAGGTCATAGAAACTCATTCTAATATCTCTTTAGTCCATGAAGTATGTTTATTTGGATAGTTTGTTCAATCTCTGCTTAAAATCCTTCTCCCTCAGATATTGTTAAGATGGGGCAACATTGAAGTATTTAAGCTTTTCTCTCGTCTTGTTTTTATTTATTTTTTGTCTATTTTTTTCTTTTTTTTTAAGGTGTAGGCAGAAACGAAGACAAGCAGGCAGGCAGGAAGAGAGAGAAGGGAAAAGCATTTTATTTATTTTATTTTTATTTAGTTATTCACATTGGTTGATTCCCCCTGGACTAGGGACTTGAACCCAGGGGTAAGTGGCTTGCTTATTCAGAGGTGACTGACCTAACCACTGCTCCTCCAGGGAGCTCTGTCCGTGTCTTTTTAATCTTTTTTTTTAAGGAAAGTTACAGCCAGGAATGACGGCAAGCAGGCAGGCAGGAAGAGCGAGGAGGAAGAACCATTATATTTTACTACTTTTATTTAGTTGTTCACTTTGGTTTTCTCCCCCACTCTTCCCCAAGAATCCAGGCTCTTGGGATGTACATGGACTACACTCGTCCAGAGGCAACTGACCTAACTTCTACTCCATTAAGGCACACCTATATCTTTTTTAAATTGATTTTATTGAAGGTCTAGGGTATACATGATAGTAAATCTAAATCTTTGTATTGATTTCATGCCTTTGTATAGAACTTCTAGAATTTAATATTTACTAAGTACTTTTTATATGCTTTGCCTTGTAGCAAATACTTTAATACATATGATATTTTCTAAACTCTCAAAGGTAGGTATAATATTTTCACTAAGGGTATTGAGACTTCAAGATGTTGAGTAACTTGTTCATGGTTACTTAGCCAATAATCTGTGGATCTGAATTTAAATTGATATCTTTCTTATTGCAGAGACTGAATTCTAGTCTCTAGCTTTATTGCCTTAAGCCATGTGATTATTCACCAACTATCAATGTATATGTTTTGCTAATACTTTGCAGATTTTTTAAAATATTTTTTTCAAACCATGATTGTGATTCTTTTGCAGGTCATGGCTACCATGTTTTTGTTTTTAATGAAGTGGGACTAGAATAGAATATTACAAAATAGACAACAGCAGACAGTATTCATACAGTAATGGTGGGTATATTTCTGTAGAACTTGTGTTAGGGGTGTGTATAAAGGCATATAGTGTGTACGTGCCATTGAATTACACTGTAAATGTATTTATTCCTCTGAGTCATGATAAATTTAGAGAAAAATATGATACATGATATAAAAATGATACGTTTCTTGCTGTCAAGAGATTTAGATCTAAAAGAGATGTGTATATATTAGCTAATGTTGACAAAATACACATTACACACAAAATACACATTAGTGTAGTACTCAAAGCCAAAATATGCCTTTATAAATAATAGTAAAGGACAGTTCTCTTCTGTGGCTATTATCTTTAAAGAGTACATATGACACCCTCAATGTCTTGTTGTCTGTAATCCTCTGTGTCTTGAGCAGGCAGATGTTTTATAAATACTTATTGACTGGATGAAAGGAGGAAGAACGGCACTCGTTTTTCTATGTAAAGAGCATTATTCTAAAATAACACATCTTGAGTTTGGTAAAACTTAATAACCACCTTTCTTCCTTTTATGCCTATTTCTTTCTTTAAAAAATGAATCACTTTCTAGTATATGTGAAAGAGCCTGAATAAGGCACAGAAATTTCCTGAGGAAGTGTGGAAGATGACAATTGTCATGGTGACTCCTTGTCTATCTTGTCTCAGCTGGAGACCTCTTTGATCAGATTCTTCAAGGATGCTATAGAAAATGTTTTTATAAATGAATTGGGTCAAGTTTGCCTAAAAGAAAAAAGACTGGATACATGCCCTTTGGTATCTTAGTTACTTAACCTTGCAGTTTTGTGTCAACCAAGTCGTTTTAATGTTATAAAATTAAAAGTAGAGCTAACACTCTCTGAGTCAAAAGACTTAAAAATACCTATTTCTTTCCTCTTTAACAGAATTATAGAAAGGTGTTTTTGTAAAGCTCTTATGATCTTCCCAGAAACTCTCTTATGAAGTTTTGCTTTAATATTTGCTATTCAAACTATGTCAAATGAATGATTTAACCAGCACTGCATACACAAAGATTTTGCACTTTTATTTTTTAGGGGTCAAATGGTGGCTTTTTGAAAATGAGTGTAAAATGAACTAAAAAGAAAAGTGAAGTATGACTCAGGAGCCACAATATCTGGATATACTGGGAAATGACCCTTATACAGCTAATTTGTAGTTCTTTGGTTTGTTCTTGGCACCTAATATGATCTTTACTGACTTTTTTTTCAAGTGAAACATGTTTTCTGAACAAATATTTATTGGTTGCTTGTTATCTACCAAACACGGGGCTAAATGATTATGGAACAATTGTCAATGAACTGAACCCATTCTCATGGCGCTGGAGAGGAAAGATGGTGGCAGTGCAGACTGTGACACACAGCAGGTGCTTATGGGGGATCCTCCCTCAGAGCAGCAACTGTCTCTTAAAGGAAGTGGGATGTAGGCTGAGGAATGAAGAATGAGTTGGAGTGGTTGCTAAGGCAGGAGAGAGAAGAGGAGAAGAGAGGAGAGGAGAGGAGAGGGAAGGGGAGGGGAGGGGAGGAGAGGGGAGGGGAGATGAGCCAGAAGGAAAGGAAGAGGGAGGGCAAATCAGGTAAAATATCAATCACATGGTGAAGTTAGACTGTCAGAAGTAAAATTAGTATGTGTGCTATATATAGACATTGACTTAAAATGGTGCAAATCTGAAAACTATATATTGATATGATCTAGTATTCCTTGAATAAAATTAAATAGGAAAAAAGAATTTCATAATAGTTCCATATGACTTGAACTTAAGAATGTGAGACAAGTACATGGAAAGATGTGACTGGGAGAGAAGGGTAAGGATAAAAGATTTTCTGAAAAACCTACTGAGGAGAATGAGGAAGCTCTGAGGGTTTTCATTAGAGGTGAGGACAGTTCATTCAGTCCAAAGTAATGGTGTTTCACAGCAGCACCAGATCCATTTTTCCCTTGTGCTGGGTGGGAGAGAACAGGGAAGCAGAGCATTTTGCTTGACCTCTCTGAGCTGCATTTTCATGACCGGGTGAAGAGAAGGACCTAGCACATCATGTCTCCAGACCTGGAGACTCTTGCTCTAGGCAAACAAGCACCATCACCACACTTCAAATGAGATCTCCTAGTAGTTTCTAAAACTCTGATTCCCTAGACAAAATTACTTTTTCACTTGATAGAAGATGAAGAATGGCGATTTAGCGAGACTATGTATAGCCCTGCATGAGAGATGAGGACCATTAAGCCCATTGACCTTTGCTTGAAAAATAGTACTGTGATTAGCAAATATTTTTCTAATTTCATTAAAGGTAGAACAAAAAGAAATGAGTTTAAATGGAAACTTTTTCAACTTCTGGCTTCCCTGTGAGGTCTTGTTTATTCTGCTTTATCTGCATTTCTGGGTCACTTAGTTTTCGATTATTCTCATAGGCCAATGCATTCCTGCCATCCACCCATCATTCTATAGGGTTCTTAGACCATTTCAGGAAATGATTCTCATGTGTATCTCAAGGGTGCTTAAAAGTCTTTAGAGAAAAAAAAAAAACACCCATAGGATGCCAACATTCTCTTAGTAGTAAAACGCTTTTTCCCTTCTTCTCTGCACTTGTTTGTGTGAATCTGCTTGAAATCTCAGGCACATACAGACCACTATGTGTAGGTCAATAGATGTTACTTGAACAACAAAACAAAGAAACAGTTCTCAACACTTGTTAAGGAGAAAATACAGCAATACATTATCACTCTGGGGAATAAGACAGGTCTGGCTACATCATTCTGGGAGAAACTATCACACGCACAAATACAGTATCTTAATTAAGAAAAAGCTCGTGTTAAATGACTAAATGACTAAATTTTTCTAGCTTATCTCACCACTCAATGTCTGACCAGTTGTTTGGCATGTCCCCTACTACTTCTATTTGTCCTGACTTCGGCTGTCCCCCTGCTTTTGACCTTTGATGCACAGATACTAAAACTCCATAAGGAAGATTTTGAAATCATCAGATTCTGGTCCCTCTCTTAGGTCTGTCCCATGCTTCCACTTATTTCACGTTCTTCAACTTGAGCATTTTCAAGCTCTCCATGATCTGGCTCCTTGCCCTCTACAAAAAAATGTACCTATGTTGTTCTAGTGTTAATGTACCATATTTTGCCATGTGTAATGCCCACATTTTTGGCCAAATTTGTGAGGGAAAAATACGGATGTGCTTTTTATATGTATGTATATATATAGTATGGATTTTGTATCTATTTAAATGTTTTTAATTCTTTTGTTTGTGCTTCTGAGTTAGAAGTATAACTACAAAAATCAATAATGATATGTGTATGCCAAATAATACCCCAGAATACGGTAACTGATTTTGTGGGACTTACAACAAAAGCAATTTTGGCCAATGATTCAACAAAAATGAAAGGAAAAATGCTGTACTGTTGTCCACAGAGTAAGTGACTCTGACGCCATGAGATAGATGATGCCGTCTTAATTACCATAGGGTAAATAGTGCGATATTTCTTTGTACCCTTTAGGTGGTAGCCAGCAATCTAGCTGATATTTTTATAAAAATCAAGACACTACAAGAACTTGCTAAACAGCATGCAACAGAGCTGCTGAGAGACACTAGACCTCCGCCCACAGAGAGTGTCTTCAGATGGTGGAGAAACAGGGAGAAAAGCTTCTTATACCTGTATCTGTTCTTTGTTTTGTCATTATTTGCTACATAAAATTTCTTGTACCATAATATGTTAAAAATGAATGCTAAAACTCATTTATAATGCGAAAAATGAGTACCTAAATATAAACAAACATTTGACTTAAAAATGAAAAGGAAAGATTTGGGGCCAAAAACTTGGATGCACTTATACACGGCAATACATGGCAGTAACTAAGTCTTGCCAAGGTTCTGCATAGGAAGTCATGGTGTGATGTGGCCACACTTGACTTGCTGCTAAGAAAGCTGGGGTATATTCTTAGCTAGGTTCCATGTACTCAATGTAACTCACTTTTATTATTTTTATTAAATTTTAATTAGTTTTATTGAAGGAATACTGCATCAGAACATTATATAGGTTTAAGGCATGGATCATAGTAAATCCACATCCATATAAAATACATTCAGTTTGTCACCATTATTTTTATGAAAGGAGAGAATAGATTCTTTTGGACAACTAGTGGCTCCTACAGCACTGTCAGTCTCTCATATGATCCTTTTTATTTTCTTTACAACTATCATTGGATATAATTTTAAAATTAATGAGTTTAACTAAGTTCTTTTGCTTGTTTACTAAATCTCTCATTGTAATATGAGACCTATAGCAGCAGAACTATGGTCTGTTGTTTATCTCTGCATCTTTGGTGCACATAAAGTACTTGGCATTAAAAGGTGCTTATAGGGCTTACCATCCCTGAGACTTGGTGAAACACTGTTCAAGAGGAAAACTATACGACTTTATAAATGATGCTTCCTCTTTCACATTTGCTAAGAGACTTGCACAGTAAGCTATCAGGGGCCAAACTTGAGATTGTATTTAGGAAATGCACATTGAGTTCTTGCCCTCTTACCATGACTGTCCCCATCTTGAACTGGTTATGTTTGACCACAGACTCCCATAGCAAACATAAAGCTTATGGGATAAATTTATATATCTGGGGTACTTAAATCAGGGGAGCAACTAATGGCCTAATATGTTGCATAATAGTGATGTCATGTCTTTGAAAGATAGGCAAGATCTTAGCTTTTACCATGCTTCTTCTCCTTTTTGGTGACATCCACCCTTTTAGTAATCACATCACGCTTTATTTGGAAGTGAGATCTGAGTCAGAGATTCTTTGGAGGTAATGAACTGTATTTGAATGATATTTAAAGTTAAAGAGTGAATGAGGTCAACTAGAAAGAACAGGAGAGAAAAATGTTGGCAAGTTGAGGGATTGAAGGTGAGAGGGATGGTGAGTAATGTTAAGACTTCAAAAGATGTGTTTCTAATTTTTATTAAAAATTCTAAATATACAAAAGTTTAGCGAGACTACATGGTACAATGATCATACATCTACTCTCTGGATTCAGCAATTGATAACATCTGGTCAAATTTTGTTCATCTATCTACCTATCTTCATATCTATATCTACATCTATACTTAGATCCAAGTTTATCTATACATAGCTCTCTAAATTGTTTCAAAATAGATACTGTGACATTTTACCCCTATATATTTCATTAGATATCTCCTAAAACTAAACACACAGTCATAATACTGTCGTTGTGTCTAACAAAAGTGACAATTCGCTAACATAATGCAAGGCTTAATTTGTATTTAAATTAACTCAGTGTTTCCCAAAATATGTTTTGTATATCTAAGTAAAATTCAGGTAAATGAGCAAGAGTTATAAAAGAGGATGAAGAAAAAGGCATATGAGTAGAAAGTAAGGCAGGAACCCTGGTTTCAGGGAGGCCAAAAAGGAAATGATTTCAAGGATGCTTAGTCTCTAAATACTAACAATCTTCTGCAGTTAGCTCTTAGAAAAGTTGGGTCTAGAGTCATCTGAAGGAGGTTGAACAGTATGACTTAGTGCTATCCCTTCAGACTAATGATTTATGAAAGACTGCGAGCACTCATATCCCAACTGATTTGGTAAAGAAATAAAAATGAGGGGAGATAAAATCCAGTGTTATTTAGTGAAGGACTGTAAATTGACTTTTGCCTATTGACTTGCACTTTATCATTCCATTCAGTACGTTTATAATGCTTTCCTTCTGGCAACTGACCCAATTTCAGAGATTCCTCTCCTCTTTAAATTTTTCACTCCCTGCATGTCCCATTAAATATGCCATTAATTTAATGTTATTTATAATCCTAGTTCTTTACTCCTCTCACCAATTGGAATGATCATATAATTTATCTCTCAAATTGGAACACTTTTTAAAGTAAAAAGGAGTACAATTAACACATAGGACTAGAGGTATAAACTGAACTGTTGCAGGAAAATCAGTTTATAGTATCACCCTAACTATGAATAAATTGTCTTCCCCCTTTCATTTTGCATCTTTTCTCATTCCCTTCTTTACAACTGCAGCCTCTTAATAATGAAAAATGAAAGACCATAGTATATACTTTATGAGAAAGCAACTTCTCATTAGCTTTCATAGAATAAAATAAACATCACTCCGACCTTGCAAAATTTTAAGTACTGTTAGTGGTTTCTAGCTTAATCTTTTTCTCATAGTTCTGATTTCAGATTTTTTCCTCTCAAACATTTTTATTTGTTTTATAATGTGTGAAATTTCTTTAAAATCATATTACTTCGGCTAATTGCAAGATCCTCTACTAAGCCCTTGAATAAAAAACATACAGGTTGATTTATAGTTTAAATATGTTAGCCTGTTTCACATAATGGATTATAACCTGGCAGTAAAAATAAATTATATCCTTGTAGTAAAAGAAGGAAGTCAATTTAATGGAAGCAAAATTGTCAAATATATTTGAAAAATATGGTGATGAACTATCAGTAACTATTTGTTAAATAAATAAGTAAATGAGTGAGACAAATAGCAATGTTCTAGTTTGTTTTTAAGTTGGTTGGACAGGAATCCTTCTGAGACATCACAGATCAGTGCTACCAAAGCTTTGCTCGCATCTGGTGCTTCTGCAGCAATAATCTGGTTTCTCCTTCTTGTCAGTTAATTGCCCACATCACTTTTTAACTTGTACTCTGTGAGTTCTCTGTCTCTGTCTCTTGACAGGTACTGGCAAAGAACATCTCCACCCACCTAGCAAGATGCTGAAATCTGTATCTCAAAATAGATTTATTGGCTAGAGGAATAAATGACTAAAAGAAGAAGCAGAGATGTTTCATGCCACCTTACCACCCCCAAATTCCACCTCCATGATCACCCTAACATATGTGAGATAAAAAATAGTTCCATGTATCCTGGATGAGGTTCTAATACATGTGTGTACTCTTGCGAAAACATCCTTTTCTGAGTTTCCATTAATATATTTCTCTGTACATGTGGATATTGTTGGGGACAGACAAGAATATATTTAGAAGGCAAGAATACAAAATTATGTAACACCTAATTGTCGTTGTTTAGAATGTCAAAATTTGTTCTAGCTTTTTGGCATTCCTGAAAGCAATTCCTTTGGGAAAATTGGATGTGATTTTTTCAAAAGCTTTTTCTGAGTCCTATGGGAAGATCTTTTATCTCCACAATTTTCTACTCCGTCTTTTTTGAATTAGACTCAGCACATTGTTTTTCTTTACTGAAAGGTCAGGCTTTCGATCTGATTATATCACTAGAATTATCAGCCAATGACATCTCTATTTTTCTACAAATATTGATTTCTCTAATTCCTTTTCTCTAAATATATATCAAAGCTAATAACTTTTAAGGCAGTTTTTTCTTTAATGTCAGCATTGAATTTTGGTGATTTTAGTTATATTAGGAAGACTAAACTGATTATTTGTCTGTGAGGAGTTTATTTCACAGACGAAACTTATACAATATGAAACATGTACTTATACAATAAGAAACATGTATTAAGTGGACTCTTCAAATATAATTACAACCTGGCATATGCTTCTTAAAGATTTGTGCACTTGAAAGAGACTCTGAAGCTGTCTCTCCACATTTTCAAATATCTGGGAACAAAGACTTTGCTCAGCAGGTTTCGAGAAATGTTAGTCAATTTAGTCCAGAGAGAATCTGAAATTCCCATAATGTATCATATCATCCCAATATTCCCTAATGGAACTTGTAGTTCTAGGTTCCTCATGGAATATTCCAAGAAAGAGCACTTTGAGGAATGTTAGTAGGTGTTAGATGAAGAGATGCTATGACCAAATAAACTTGAAGCAAAATAATATTAAATAGTCTACCTTACTTAAGGAAGTCTTAGAAACTTTAGCATGCTTCTGTGCTCTGCATTTCTCCAAGGAGCACATAAATTTCACAGATTTTTCTCAGCTATGTGATCTCCAGTGTCCACCCACCGTTCCTTTTTTACCCCCACAGTAGAATTTGGTGGAATTAACATTCTACAAGACGTGTTTTGGAACTAGTGTAGATCCAGATATTAAGATGGCCCAAATGACTTTTGGATTGAATTCTTAAACATTTTGCAAAGCAATTAAGAAGAGGTGAACCATTATGTTTCTTATCCCCTCTGAATCCTTTTAAAGATCAGATGTGATCACTCATACATACTCCTCACAAGTGACTATGGGCAAACAACCCACTTTCTAGAGCCTCATAGAAGTTTTAAGTTCAATTCCCAGGGATTTGTTGCTGCCTTCAATTTTAGTAGAATCAGTCGTGGGAGAAAAGAATTAATCTCTCCCAATACTGGACATTGTTAGCAATACCTGGACAGCTTTTCTTACAAGGCTTACCTCAAGGGTAGAACATAGAGTACAGGGATGATCACTTTCCTAAATAAATGCTCAATTAATTAAACATCTCTCAAATGTGGCGCTGTGCAAGTGCTGTGTGAAGTGAGTAAAAATGTGGATGATGAGTTTCTTTTTATCTCTTCCTTTATATGAGCTCTACTCTTTTATGAAGAATCTGATTACATTTTTCCCATTGCAGGGATAATTTCCCTAACAATATCCTCAACCCCTCACTCGTACTTTCTTTGTGCTGATTAATTATAAATCAGTTCAATAAATATACATTGCATTCGTAAGAGGCATTGTTACAGGAGTGGGAAACTTAAAAAAGCAGCCATGGGTTCAGGAGAATAAAAAAATGTCCTAAACATACCATGCTTGAGTTTCTCCATTACGTTTTAACATAGAGATATTGAGTAGGCAGTTGGGTGTAACAGCATAGAACTGTGGTAAAATTTGGGGTTAATCATACACATTTGGCATTTATCAGTAAATATGATATTTAAAGAATGGGGCAGAAAAAGTAATCTAGAAAATTAGTACAGTTGAAGAAAAGCGGACATATACTGATTCCTGAGGACACACCAGAGATCAGAGAATGCAAGATAATTGTCCAGGAATTTGCAAGCAAGAACTAAGAGCATGCTGCGTTCTGGAAGCCAAGTGGAGATAGAATTCAGCGAGGAGGTAAATTGCTCTGGAAGTAAGTAAGGCGAGACCAAAGAATTTTCCATTGGATATTGCAATGTTGAGTTCTTTGGGGATCTTAAGGCAAGCAGTTTCCGTAAATGGGGAATCCTTGTATATTGCTAGAGAGTGAACAATATTATATAAATGACTTTCCAGAGGGGAAGCAGCCATACTGGCTTCCATCAAAGATTGGCCCCTTATGATTGCCTTTGGATTAAAGCTACTAATGTAAGGTGGGCCCCAGTAGCCAAAGTTCTAGTGCACCTGGGAGCAGCCCCACATACATCTCAAGGTCCAAGGTTCAGGACCTGGGTGCAGGGAGCAATCCGTGTGAACAATTAAATAAAAATGGAGAGAGTACTTCCTCTTCCTCTCTCTTCCTGTCTGCTGGCCTGCTCCTGTTCTTTAACATAATCACATAAATAAATAGATAGATGAATGAATAAATAAATGCTGCTCTTTTAGTCCATATAAACATTTGTTCCTTGTTTGGTAACAGTATTTAGATGGACTAGAAATAAAATGAGGGTTTTTTTGTTTTTATCTTTTTTTACTTCTGTTGCTAGGGTTTTTTCCTTTTAATCTTTTGATTTAAACATGGTTCATGCTCTCAGAGGAGATGCTGAGTATGTGATGCAAAACTGTAAAGTAAACATTTGAAATGAAACTCCAATACTGATTTTTAAGGCTGTTTTGCTAGTTTTTGTTTTGTTTTTTTCATTTTAATGAGACTTTTTCGTTGGCACCAAAACACCACTATTTTTTGCTAGGTTGTTTCTCGTTAACATTCTGGTAACTAAGTAAACAATCTGATCACACTTTTATGTGATTTTTTTTAAATATTGAGATGACTTTAACTTATGTAATTACCATTTTTCACTCTGGGAGTTGCTTTAAAAAAAATCACAAGAAGGTAGAAAAATTTGATAGAGAAATGCCAGCCTGTCCATTCCTTAGTCTCTAGACAAGTCACAATTAAAGGAATTACAGTAAGCTAATTATACATCCTAATATTAAATATCTCCAGAAAAGAAGATTAGACATGTACTAGGAAATTATAATAGCTTTTCCTGAAACATTCAAGCTTTTTCTATTAATATTGTAATTCCAATTTCAACTGAGCTGAGGTTACACCGAGCAGTCAAAAATAGCTTCTTAATGCCATTTGTATATTTTATATTTTTTCTAGCTCATATTTTAGTCTGTGTGTCAAAATGCAGAAAATGAGTTGTACTGTTTCTCTCTTGTGCTCTATCTCATTTTTTAAACAATAAGATAGCCTGAGAATGAACTGAGCTTTTCAAGGTCAATACTTTATGTGTCTCTGTTTCTTCATTTGTAAAATGAGCTTAATTCCCCCTTTGTTATGTCACCTGAATGTTGAGATGTCTGATTAAATTATTTGACTCATTAGGTAACCTCAGATGTCAGGTGTCTCCTTGTACTCCGAGAAAGATGATTTGCTCTATTTATTTTTTGAAATTGATGAAAGAAAGACTGTTTGCTGCATTGGTTATTTGAATTCGGTGAGGATGTTTCGGTAACGTACATCCAACTAACTTGAATGGAATTTGGTCTTAGGTAGAAAGCTTGATCCTTTTTGTCTAGCTCCTGACATTTCTCATGGTAGAGATTCTTCGTGTAAACTGCATTTCCAAAGAAAAGAAGCTGTAGCAAAGCTGACTTAACACATTCTTTCATTTTTTTTTCTTTCGTTTTTTGGAGGGTGGGGAATGGGGTGTGGGATGGATATGAGATGATGTGTTAATTTGCAAAATAGCAGTGTCTATCAAACTAATCAAATAGGACTAATTTTTGTCACATGCATGTTCAACCTCAGTGATTTCTAGTTTTGATTGTAAACACATCTTGAAAGGAGTAGCCGAATTTTGTTATTTCATCTCCTGTAGATGGCAATGTTGCACCTGAAAAATAAACAGACAAATGCATCAAGAAAGTCTGTTTCCCAGATGCAACATTGCTTAATAACCAGTGAGCAGGAGCTTTAATGCCAATTCAAGGTATAGTGTTTGAGAAATGTATTTCAGATGTAGAGCAGGTATGGAATAGATAAATATCTCTAAGAGCCAGCATTTACATTGAAAATTGCGCTTGGTTTTAGTGTTTTGTTTAACTGTGCTCTTTCCTCTAAGTGGTCTCATTTTTCTTTTAATAATGTTTTATTTCAGGTCTTGTACTTAGAGTTTTGTTCCCCTTGCTGAAAGATGAAGATGAATTGTCATTGCTAAAACCTACAGCGTGTTTATTGACACCATTCAGTAATCTGCCACAGAACTGGGAAGGCAAAAGCTCAGGGATAAATAGGCTGTGGACTTCTCCTTGGTCTGAGAGATATTTTCAGTTTTTCTGGGCTTGAGTCCTGGCCAGTCAGGACTGAGGCAGGAGAGAAGTGCTTTCTCAGGTAACTCATTTTGTGAATTCGATTTCAAAAGCAGCCAGAGAGAGTCAGGTAAGAATGTTATAATGTAAACCCCTAACCAGGCAGATAAGTGAAATCCCTTGTTTTAAAATTGAGATGAAAAAACTTCTGTAACCTTTCAATATGAAAATATGAACCAAGATCAGCTTTGGAAATCCAGTATCTTGCTATCTGGACCTGCAGGTAGCTCTTCCCCTGACTGAAGACTGAAGGCACATGCAGAAATAGAATGATGGTCATATTCTGGCCCATTTTCCTCCTGATCTATGAAATCCCTAACACTATTCTGATTGCTCAGAATGAAATGCTTGGCAAATTTAATCCAAACAAAGAAGCAATTATATGTTCTTTGGTAAGACTGAGAGAACAAAAATGGACTGGGATTGTCAAAAAAATTTTAAAAACCCATGAAATATTTCTGTACCAGATTGTGAATGATGGTCTTGAGGAATTAATATATGCCAGCCTTATTTTTTCCCCATAAAATATGATTTTGGCTACTGAGTATTAATTTACTTTATTAGAAACTTCTGGTTATACTATTTTATTATACATTCATATCGTGGTTTTCCGTGTATTATAAATTCATTGACAGCATGAGAGGAGGAGTCAGGCAGAGCCTCAGGGCTGAGGTCATACAACCCTGAGGTGACACTTGACAGTGTCCACCTCAGCCTGGTGTCTTGGTGGATAAAACTTGACTGTGATGAACTTCAGGTTTAATCTTTAAAATAGTAAAAACAAACATCTCTCAGGTATTTTGGCTCAAGTATTGAATAAATGACAGCATTTATAGTATTTTTGTCTTCTGAGAAATTGAACTTCTATCATTTTTCTCCTTTTGGCAACAGAATAATCATATAGTAACTGTTCAATAAATATCTGTTGAAATGAATTGCTGACTGAATTAATGAATCATTGAAAAAAGTTTGTTCAGCGACATTCCTATCAGAAAATTGTCTTCCACTTCTGTTTCTAGACTAAAGCAGAAGACTAAGAGTAACCATGTCTCAAAGGCTGGTGATTAAATCATACAAAAGAGAGGGAACAGAGTAAAAGAAAGTCAATACATTTAGAAATGTATTATGGCATGTCAAGTAGAATCAGAGACTTTTTTCCCATTGAAGAGAATTTCTTGGGAAGTTCAAGCTGAACTCTGAACTCTTCAGTTTATGAATGGAAACTCATCAAACTTTAGCGTTTTGTTCAATATTGAAAGAATGTGTTTGCTTATTGTATGCATGCATGTGTATGTTTCTATTTTAAAGCCAAGAGACTGTTGGGGCTGTTTTATACAATAAGTTTAGAGAGCTTTACAAAGCACACAGAAAGCATTGCTGAAGTATCCCAAAGCTAAAAGTTTGGGTCTAATATGATTTCAGAGGATGCAAATCCTTACAAGTTAGTTTTTTACTATGAAGTGAATGCTTCAGTTGATGATCACAAATAAATCTAATCCTATAAAAACATGTGGCTCAGCTGAGCAGTCTGTGATTAAAAATTGGATTCCAGATATAAACTCCTCTTTTTTTCCTGGGTTCAATGTATTTTGTGAAATGGTCTGCCAATAAAGAATAATGCATTTGGATGACTTGCTTTTAAGGCAAAACCAGAAGCCAGGTCTCTAAACTTTTGAAATAAAGCACTGTATATGCCTGCTAGCTATAATATATTCATTTTATCATTCAAGAACACTGTTTCTAATATTGAGAGAATGCTTCCCAGATATCTGGTATTATATTATACAAAGCACATGGATGATCATTCAATGGTCATCTTAACCCATAATTAAATTCTATTATTACCATTAAGAGAAATAGACTGCTGGTAGTCTACTGTTTCCAGCCAGGAAGTGTTATTCCTAACCTTGACTGAGGCAGTCTGACTACAGACTGGACTCTGAAGCACTAGACCCTCTGCCTATCCAGTAAACACCTTATGTGGAGCTTTTATCAGAACTCCAGTAGAGAGACTCTTCAGAACAGTAGATTGAATCTATGTTTCTTAGTCTGGGGTATTCTGTCTATCTGGTTATGTTTCTCCCACTTCTCTCATTAATGCTCTTTCATCTGGGACATACTAGGTTTTACCAAAGATTTTGTTATGATGTAGGATGCATAGGACATGCTTCCAAAATGAAATATTTTACTTAATAGAGTGGGGTAAGCCATTAGTACTATTGTATGTTTGTGGTATGAAATTGTTTACAGGGGAAATCATTGAAAAACAATTGGAATTTAAAAAGTTCTCATCTTAGTCCCTATTTTAATATAAGCTTGAAGACCAAAGAGTAGCATAGCTTGGACTTTATTCTTCTGTTTCTCTTTAGAATTTTTATATTGAATTCCATATATTTTATCCTTAACTTTCATATGTTCTGATGTAGGATATAGTACATTTTTTTTCCTGTGGCATTAAAAATAGCTGCTGTTGAGGTATTCATTAATTACTTTGGTCAAAGCCCCCTATTAAAATCCTTGTAACAAATTCCTCTAAGAGCTGGGAACATTCATTGTCTACTTGATAATAAGAGAGATTCACTGTCTAGCCTTTGATCTCATTTGCCAGGGACTGAGAGTCAGAGCCAAGGTTTGAAATGACATATTTTTCCTTAGTCAAGACTTCATATAACCTCTCTCCTAAGTTTTCTTATTTTAATTATTTTTAAATCTTTCAACATGAGTTAATAGTTTAGGGTTTATTTATGAACTTTTATTTCACATTCCCCCAACACTTTATGGAAATGAAAAGGTTACAAAGGTGAACAAAAATGCATATAGAAAGAAACTTTGTAGTGTAAAGTAAAGGGAAAGAAAGAAAATAGTGGCAAACCCACTGTACTATATATGTAGATGTAAATTTGCTCTCGTGTATAGCTCAAACCAAGTTGATGTTAAAATGCAATGTTCCTTCAATAAATCAATTTAAAAAAAGAAAAAAATATTGCTAGGTGAACACTTTCTTTGTCTGTACATGTAGGTGGGACTGTCTTCAATAGAAAAAAAACAATAGCGAAGTAATAAATTGCAATGTATGCTTGAGAACTTATGAAGAATATGACATTTTTTCAATAGTTCATAGATCTGTGTCTACAACTGTGTGTGAGATAAAGGCAAATCTTTTTGCCTTGAAATCCAACTTACATTCTGCTCTCATGACTCAATGATTATTTTCCATTTACTTATTTATATGCACATTTATTTATTTAATTTATAAGGAAATTTTTCTGATTTTCTAAAATTCCTAAAGATGGTGATTTTCCACCTGTTGCTCAAATTGTGTACCTGTGCCTTGTTTAGACAATAGTTATAAATATGCAAAGCACGGTCATCTCAACAGTGAGTGGAAACCATTACTAAAACTATCATGATATTGGGGGATGTTTGAAAGAAGTTAGTATTATCTGTGTCATCAATGCTTCTTGAAACTGTGACTTATTTCATTAGTAGAAATATCTATTGAGAAAGTCAATAAAGAGTGCTGAGAGCATTTGTGAAATGCCATTGACTTTTGCACTTGCAAGAAATCCATCTCCTTAAACATGAATTGTGCTATGTCTCTGGGTCTTCCAATAAACATTTTCCCATCAAATAATTTTGACGTCAGTGAATAGAATGGAACATGAAAATCCCTTGTGTTTATTCTTCCTTTCAGAACAAAAACTCTGACCTTGTCACATCTATAGAAAGTTAATGTACCTGAAAAAATTCAATACAATTCTTTTAGCTAGAACTGTACCTTTAGTTTACATTTTGGAAACTATTGCAAAGGTAATTTGAAATCATTATTTAAAAAAACACTTATGCTAATAATTGCAGGAACACATATGAATAAAATAATCTTTTTCAATCAAATTCTTGTGCTTTTATGGAATGCCAGTTTTGTCTTTAATGACTTAGAACCATTTTCCTCTTCCTGGAGAGGACATTATGCTTTTGTTACATTGTGATTTTTTCCCTCAGTTGTTTCTAAGTATCCTGAAAAGAGAAATAACCTGAAAAGAGAAAAGAAAGCACATTGATCCCATTTTCTCAGAATGTATTGTCTAGAGCCTTTGTCACATGTTTGTTTTTTTTTTCGTTGATGTTATTATCTTTACTTAGAACAGTGTTCTTTTATTTACTATGCGTTTATTCCTTGTCGTACACTATTTCTTCACAAAGTCTTCAAGTTACTATACAAGTCATTTACTATTCAGGCCATGTAAATTAAATACTTCAATTAGTGATAACATCCTTACATAAAAATATTAAACTCTTCTTTACAAATTGATTTGTATTTCTTGAGAATGTGCATATCATTTATAGTTTCTTTTTAAAAAATAAGAAATTATTCCTAGTTAAATAGAACAAATAAGTATCATTTTTACTCCAAAATCATATATCTGTGCTCATATTTAATAGACAGGTAGAAGTTAAGAAAATACTAAAAGTTGTTAAAAACTGACCACTTGCAGAGAAATTTACAACGTTTGTACTTAATAGCTATAAAAAAAACAGAGAAATGCAATAACTCTATTATTTCTTTGTTTGTCAGTGTCCAAAGAGAGAGGTGTTTTCATTAACTTGTTTGTCAGGCAGATGTGAAATGAGGCAGAAAATACTAATATAAAACTAGGAGCAATATAGAATATGAAGTTTTGACAGCAACTTAGATGGGTTCTGACTGTATGAAGGTTTGAACAACAACTTTTCAAAGAGATTAATAAAAAAAAAAGAACTTAGGAAAAATGTTGAAAGCAGTCATGTGAAAAATGACAGTGCAATCTTGGCACTTAACTTGGTCTTCGAGATGTGCCATATTGCATAGCTTGATTTTGAAAGGTTATGTAAGCAGGGTTAATTGCAGCTGTTAAACTGAATAATCAACAAGGTATGTTCAAATACTTGGTGTGCTTTGGACCTCAGAATTAAAGTAAATAATTTATTCCTTCTTAGAATTGACCTGATAAGCAGAAGTTGTAAATGATTTCAAGTATTACAATACCAGACTGTATCAAAATAGAATACTATGGTCAGATAAACAATGGGATGTGAGTTAGAAATAGCTACCTTTGTAGTAGATTGTAAAGAGAGGAAGAGAAACAGAAATTACAACCATGGATTTAGACTTCTATATGAAATTTAGATATATATAGTATTATGATACTATTTCTTCTTTTTAGATGTTGTATTTAATTTCTCCAAAGTTAATATGCATCTGTGCATATGTAGCATCCTTGTATAAAAACACATTTTCTTTTTCTTTCTTTTTATTTTAGATTTTTAAAAATTGTTAAATTAGTCCACATTGCTATATGCTTTTTAGGATACTGAATTCGCATATGAGGATGCTGAATTCACACCACTTTCACTACAGAATCCCAGTGCCTTTTTACCACCAGCTTGTTAACTGCTTCTTTCCTTTGTTCCCTATCCCACTTTGCTTAGCCACAGTCTTGCCTCCTATAAATTTTGTTGATATTTGTCTGTTTATTTGCTTTATTTCTTAATATTTCATATATGAGGGAAGCCATCCTGTACTTTTATTTTCTTTCTGGCTTATTATTTAGCACAATAACCTCCAATTTCATCCAGTTTCTTTGTAAAAGGTGTAATTTCATCTTTTTTAACAGCTACATAGCATGCCATTAAGTAAATATACCATAGCTTCTTTATCCAGTGACCTACTAATGAGTATGTAGGCTGCTTCCATGTCTTGGCTATTGATAATAATGCTTCTATAAACATAGGAATGCAGATTTTTTTTCTGAATAGAGTTTTTATGTTCTCTGGGCATATACCTAGAAGTGGGGCTATTGGATTAAATGGTAGACTCATCTTTTCTTTTTAGGAATCTCCATACTGTTTTCCAAAGAGGTTGCACTAATTTACATTCCCACTAACAGTATAGGGGCGTTTTTTTTTTCTCCAACACTGTTGTCTTTTCCAACACTGTTGTCTTTAACTATTTTGAGACAGGCCATTCTCACTGGTGTGAGGTGACATCTCATTGCAGTTTTTATTTTCATTTCTCTGATGATGAATTTTGTAGGGCATTTTTTTATTGTATTTCTTAAAAAAAATTCTCGGCTCAATTTAAGTTAAATTGAACCTATTATGTGGATGACTATTATTTTATTACATGATGAGCCTTAACTAGAAAGTACATGCTTAGTCCTGTCATTAGTTAGCAACACAACAATTTATATATTTGTCTGTATTAGAGATAATTAGGATGAAAAATGTACATTAAGTACACTAAATATATTAATAAAAATCATGAGTGATGACAATATGGGAATTTCAAAAACTGGTTTCAGGACAATATTAGCCAGCAGAGAATACTTTCCATTATTTGTGATAATGAGAATTTAATATAAAAATTAAATCCATGCTTTATTCCATAGTTCCAGCCTCTTTACTAATAAATTTTTACTACAGGCACTAATAAGTGACAGATGTGGTTGACTCATCTCCTTCCTCTTTCTGCTCTCTAACGAGCAATTACATAGCCTGAAGCACAACAATGAAAAGGTCTGGAAAAATCACACACCAGGTCATCATTTTTGACAAATTGGGAGTTAATGGTACTAAGCTTTGTTGTTAGTCAAGAATTCCCTAAGTGTTTTTTTCAAAATGGCTTTTCAAAATAGACAAACAATAATGACATTAATTATCAGCAGTGCTACCACCAATCCATTCTACAGTTCATAACTTTTTTTTTCTTATTTTCACAAAGCAAACTTTGTGATTTTTTTAATTTAATGTTTATTGAGGCAA
This sequence comes from Solenodon paradoxus, assembly GCA_004363575.1. NCBI lineage: Eukaryota > Metazoa > Chordata > Mammalia > Eulipotyphla > Solenodontidae > Solenodon > Solenodon paradoxus. The sequence goes on from RJWH01000047.1 coordinate 863,660, forward strand.
CTTCCATTTGCAAACCATGTAAACCCATATGTGCAGATTGACCATTCCTCAAACATATGACAACACACATGTCTACCACCAAAGTACCAAATGTTCTACACTACTGTCCACTGGGCCCCACCATCACTAGCTCCCACGCCCCACCCTATTTCCCACTAGTAACCTCAGTTCTATTGTTAATGTCCAAGGGTTTATTTTCATTTTACTTTTTCTTTTGCGTTGTTTCTTTATATTCCACATATGAGTGAGATCAACCAGTATTTGTCTATCTCCTTTTAACTTATTTCACTTAACATAATCTCCTCTGATTCTATCCATGTTGTCACAAATGACAGAATTTCATCTCTTTTAGGGTTGTGTAGAGTCCCATTAGGTAAATATATCACATGTTTATCCACTCACCCGATGATGGACACAGATAGTTTCCAGTTCTTGGCTATTGTAAGTAATACTGCAATAAACATGGGGGTGCATATAACTATACAAATTAGTGTTTTTGTGTCTGGGGTGAGGGACTAAATACCCAGAAGTGGGATTGTAAGAGTATATGAAGTTTCCAGTCTTAATTTGTTGAAGAATCACCACACTTTTACTTAACAGCATTTTTTAGGATGCTGTTTTAAATAAAGGTGTGAAAAGTGTCATGTGCTGTATATGCTATGGTAGTTAAGAGGACCTGCTGAAATTCTGGTTATTTCAAGCCAACTTTCTTATTCAAGCATTACTGTTCAATGGTTGTCCACGATTAATGGATCTTATTTAGATAGTCGTCTTATAGAATTTCTTTTTCATCTCCTTTCTTTCCTACTTTTCATTCTTCCTTCATGATATCCTTACCTCTCCATACATGGAGTGTTTGTTGTGTGCTATACTGGGTAAGACGAATTCTGAGTATGAATATGTAAATATAATGAAGACAAAATTTTCGCTTTAGTACTATCTGCACTGACAACCATAAATACAAATGTATGGTCACTGAGCACCACGGAAAGTTCAAAGATAAAACCATTCCTAGGTCTTTGTGGAGCATACAGAAAGGGTGGATTAGGAGAGGGGCTGGAAGATCATTCCATGCAAAGAAGACAGAAAGAACAAGAGAAGATGCTTGAGAAAGAGAAGAGGCTGTGAGGGAGATAAGAAACAATTCAATGTTTTTGGAGTGTAAAGCAGAGTGTATCGAGGTGTATGTGGAGAGTGAGGTTAAGAGGATTTTAATTCATGCTAATAACATTAAGATTTTTCTTACGGATTTTAGGAACTCACTGAAGGTTGTTGTTTTTAAAGGAAAGGTGCAGGCAAGAATGAAGATGAGTAGGTAAGCAGGCAGAAAGAGGAGGAAGAAACATTTTCATTTATTTTTATTTTAGATATTCATCTTAATTGTTCACACACACACTCCACCTCCTCAACCCTGGGACATAAACCCTGGTCCTTGACATGTATATGGACTACTGTGGTGGATAACTGCTGCTCCATCAGGGCATACCTCACTGAAGGTTTTTCAAGTAAGTTAAGAGTATGATATATTTACGTATTGTAGTGACTATGAACAAGATAAGACTGATACTGGGTTGTGGTTAAAGAGCTAATGCAGTGCTGTTTCTGACATACTCTGATAGAGGACTGTGGAGTAGAGTAGAGGATTGGTGATGGTTTCAATGTTTTTTTAGGAGGTCAAGTAAACATACTTGGTGATAAGTTGAGCATGATAATAAGAAAGGAAAAAGTGAAAGATAGTATTCATGTTTCTGTGAAGACTTTGATGTGACCCACTGAATTAAAATAAGAGGATCATATGATTCAAAGTTGCATTTAGTATAGACCAACCTAGAGGAGAGATAGTTTTATAAATCTGCTCTTTGGATGTGTAGAGAAAATATACATTTGAGAACAGAGAATATTTACATTTCAGTTGAAATCATGTGAGTAGGTGAAGTTTCCCTTGTTGTGACAAGAGACTTGAGTCTAGGAACTCAATATTTAGAGGCCAGAGGAACAGATACACAAAGAGACACTTAGTCACTATTTACTTTTAAAAAGTTAAGAGAATTGAGTAGAAAGAGAATAGAGAATTTCAAAGGTAATGCTTAATGTGAGGAAGTACTACAGAGAATCCTACTTGTTATTTTGCAAGAGATGGGTGATCAGAAACAAGGACCTGGAGGAAGTTGGATTCTCTTCTGTTACAATGAAGTTCTCGAAGAATCAATATGAAAAGCAAGTCCAGACTATATAAAAACCGAGTGAAACATTCTGTCTACAAAATGGACTATTGGCCTTGAACCACAGTGCAGGATTTTAATTTGTGACTTGTCTACAATTAGAAGGGCTTTGAAGACTCTTTTCCAAGGAATAGGCAGGCACAAGACAGTACTGTTTTTTAAATGTTTGAAGTTTCCATCTTATCTCACACTTCCGTATTTTTTAATTCAGATAATGAGGGTATGTGCATCCAAGAAAAAAACAGGTCAAGTAAAGCAGGGGAAACGAGTTTTTCCTAGGGGAAATGAGTTTTTCCTAAGGTCAAAGGCTCTCTGAGACTCTACAAGTCTACTAGATGAAGACCTTTTATTGAAAGTTGTAGATACCCTTGAATTTTTTTGAAAGTGATTATATTAGACAAATCTAATATCTGAGGGTGGGGGGAGGGAAGCAGAATCCATTTGAATGACTCATCATGAGTAAATTCTGTGGTCCAAATACATGTCTTAGGCCTAAGAGACTGACATTTTTCCAATAAGAAAATCTTGAAATATACCTATTGTAATTAATCATTATTAGACTGTTCTAGAAATTTTTTAATACATTTTTAATTTTAGAATGGTTTTTGCATTACAGAACTATTGTTTCTACAACTGTAAGGAACTGAAATCTGCCTCAAAATCCAAATGAGTAGGAAACAAGTAGTCTCCTTGAACCTCCAGAGTTGGATGCAGTTTGCTTACATTTTGATTTGAACCTGGTGAGATCTACTTAAGCTGTTGACCTACAAAAATAAAATAAAATCTATGCTATTTTAAATCATTGCATTTGTGATAATTTGTTACAGTAACATTAGGAAACTAATATAGAGGGGATTCCCATGTTTCATTAAAATTCCATTGGTGTCTATGACATAAAAATGGTAAGAATCATGCTCTAGTTTAATCCAATATCAAAGTTCTAAAATCTTTTGAAAGTGAAAGCCATGAAATGGAATAATTGGTAGCCATTAACAAAACGTCGGTGTTGGGCACTGGAGACAAGTGATTCATTCCGTCAATGCTAATGAATACAAAACAATTGTATCAACCTTCAACATTCTCCCTTCCAATTTAGTTCTTTTGCTTTCTAACTTCAGATATGAATCTGATTCATATAATTATTAGAATTCAGGGTTTTTTTTCTTCTTCAAGATATTATGCCATATATGTAAACTCAGACATCTAAATTAAAACAAGCTTTTAAGAAATTGATTGCCACAAGCAATCGATTGAATGATATCATTCAGGAATGCATGTGGTTGAGAAAATTGTGCCAGCAGATTCTAATGAGGAAAATGATTCATTAGAAGTATGAAAAAGCACTGACTTACTTTGAGCATACTTCTCAGGTTGGAGTAAATTACAGTTTGTTATCTCAATCTCCCTTTGTAAGAGTAACTAAGAAAATGCATGTTGGTACTAAGGTAGCTTCACTGTGTATTTTTGATTATTCATATTTTAAAGCAATAATTAAAGGACTATTAAATACTTTAGAGATGCTTTTGACAATTAGAGAGCAGTAGAAATACAAATGATATGGTAGCTGAAACATTGCAGTATTCCTACAAATGATAGAAAGTCTATAGGCAGTTAAATGAGGAGACAATTCTCGAAAAAGTGATTTTGGACTTTCCCTTGAAATACATTTTTTAATTAGTTTTATTTTAGTGCTTTTCTTCTAGAAAGAAAAATATCCTGTATCTTTTATTCACAGCATTCTGTTCTCAGGATTGTTGAACTCAGGTCCTAAAATAAAACTATTTCCAATCTAAGCATTTTCTCCTAAAGTCATCAAGTTTGGAGGAGAAAAGATAGCATGTCATTTAGATGGACAGTTCATCATTTTTCTATTAATTCTCATCCTAAGGTAAAACTCTATGATTCTACATGATCCAAGTAAAGACCTACTTCCTTAATATATTTTACTTATTCATCCCTCTCTGATATGCTTCATTCTCTGAAAATCACAGTGTTTGGCATCTATAAATGTTAACTTGAATCTTAGGCCTTCAGTCATTCATTCATTGATCCATTCATTCAGCACTATTTGATTATCTGGTGTATATCAGCACTATGTTCTGCAGAAACACTACTGAAAGGGACTCTGATTATGTCCTCAATCTAAAAGGAAAAGTATGTGGAAGTAGATAATTAGAATATAGTATGATAGCAGTAAATAGAAGGTGGAAGCTTTGATATTTCTGACAATTATGTAATTTTGTACATATATCCTCTCTTTAGCTGTTAGGTAAAATCCTAATGCTTTACATTTTGTCTCCCAGTATTTACTGAATGCATCTGTACAGAATTCTTGTTCTTAATTAAATCTTCTTTATAAAATTTCATTTCTTTTACTTTTGCTCTTCTCTTATTTTTCTCTGTTTTTCTAAATTTCTACCTTGCACAATGAGAAGGCATTTCTTCTTAGTCAACCTAATGTATCATTTATTGTCTTGGTTAGCAGAAGGTGATGATTAAAATATGTATAAATAAATTATATTCAGATATACTATATGAATATGTAAAAAATATATATTAATAAATATACTCTGGAGTCATAGTATCTGCTTACTCTTGGTATATATATTGCCTCTTCTGCAGAATAAGGATAATAATAGTACTCACACCATGAAATAATAGATGTAAAGTGACTGGCACACAATAAGCACCATATAGTGACATTATTGCTTGACAACAGAACAAAGGGTTGATCTTTCTTTGGTTTATAATTTAGGGTCACAGAAAATACTATAATAATAGATTTATTGTTTTTAGTTAACATTTCAGGGCTCTCTATCAGAGAGAGGGATCTTTTAATAGGCAACAGTGTGGGAGGTGGTGGAGGATGAGTCTCGCATCATCAACACGTGCGAGCGTGTCTGAGTTGCCAGGGAGTTTGACCCTTGTCTTTCCCAGAAGAGTCCCTGGGCTTTGACTTTTGAAGGTAGCAGATGACAGGTTGTACCACCTGGAAAGATCAACAGTAGATCTTCTGAGTGGTGGATTTGAACCCCTGGCTTTCTGACTTACAAACTGAGGTGTTTTCTTTTGTCCAAAGTGTTTTTCCAATGTAGGATCCAGTAAGCATACAGGAAAGTGGCTGGTAAAAGAAATTTGTGATCGAGTGGTCATAGCAAGGACTGGAAGGGATGGAGATGTGGACATGGGGTGTAGGGCATCTGCTGTTGTCTAGGGAGGTAAGGGTACAGAACAGGTACTGTATTTCTTAGTGGCACTGCCATGTGCTTAGAGACACCCTAAGCATTGTTGGTGTGAAATAGTCTTCAGAATGCCTGACTTTTACTGAAACCATGTTTGATAATTGCTTGTAAATTAAAATTGTTGAAAATCCATATTTACTCTATTGAAGTATCAGATAGACATTCTGTTTCCTTTCACGGGGTGATACCACATTTTCTTAAATTCCAATATAATATTAATCTATTGAAATAGCTAGTAATCATGGTAGGAAATTCCCTTTGCTGTCTTGGCTCACAGAGAGGCATGTCAAGATCGGGCATTATTCTACACAGTGCACCTTCCACACTGGTGTTGGCCACAGGGCTTTGGCCATTGGCAGGACTTTGCTGTAACAGTCTCACTTTCTGTGTTCCCATGGCCTGAACGCTAAGGGCTGCAGTAAAGCTGGGCTTCGGTGTGACCCCCACATAGGAACACTAGACAGCACCATAATTCTCAATGTGTTAGGAACTGTGTGGTGGGTCTAAATACCAGACATGGGATATATAGTTCTGTATTTAAAGACTTGGTGGGTCTTTGTTTTAACTCTTCTAATCCCTTGGAAGGATTTGAAAATGAATTGAATGCTGGTTTGTTATTTTTCTCTCATGGTTCTTTGTATGTCTTTTTAACAAGCATAACTGTTTTAGAAACCCTTTCTCTGGTAAGGTTTATTCCTTTTCTGTTTGGGAAGTACATTAAGTCCCACAGTGGTACTTGCAGCACCCTGTCACACTCCCCATCTCTCATTCCCCCTAAACCCCAATATGAAAAAAAGCAAGAAAGGAGAAAGCACCTGTGTGCATCTGAAGCTGTGTCAAGACTCTTTGGCACAATTCAGTGTCAGCAAATGTTACGGAACAGTGTGTAGACAGATGCAAAAGGGCATTTGTCACATCACAGGAATGTTACTCAACTGGGACTGGCATTCCAGCTCTCTGCTGTGTGGTTGCCATGAGAGTAATTACAAGCCAGTGCAGTTTGGGTGACATGGTGGTCTGATCAGGGAAAGAAGATTCTGGGAATAAATAGCAACTAAGTAGCACAAGAGCCAGTTGTCTGTTTGAATAATGCTCTGTAAATGTCTGCAGGTAACCAGACTAAACCAGGATCTTATCTTCTTCAGGTTCCTTAACTACCTCTCAGTATTAATCAACCATGGAGGAGAAACCTTTTTTTTTTTTTTTTTTAAAGGAAAGGTGCAGGCAGGAATAAAGGCAAGCCCAGGCAGAGACAGGGAGGAAGAGAGAGGAGGAAGAGTCCTTGATTTTGTTTTATTTAGTTGCTCATCTTGGTTGTCCCCTCTGGCCTTGGACTCAAACCCTGGACCATAGAATATATGAGGACTGTGCCCAACCACTGCTCCACCAGAGTGTGCCTGAGTTGTTTTATTTTACAAAAATCTGGTTCTTTTACTATTTCTTATATGATAACAAATATGAAATCTCTTTCATTATTTAATATTCATAAATGAATCTGGCATCTTTTAGATATTTCTGTACCTTATGTAAATGCATCACGTCCTTTCGGTTTGCTTCATAGACTCATCTTTTATTTTTCATTCCAAACACCTCTGCTGCATAGCACTTGTTTCACACTAAATTCTAGTCTCAATATACTAGTTCCTAAGTAAAATCTTCTCCTTTCAAAAATAAAAACAAGAAAGGAAACGTTTTCTTAGGTGTTCCCAGGTTGATCTTACACAGTCAGCAAGCCCAGGTGTTCACACATAATTAACCAAATTAGAAAAAATTGTTGCTTACTGTTTTTTTAATACACATACAGAATTACTGTGATTAACTTTGAGAAAAAGGAGGACTGGATTGACAGATTTTATTTGCCAAGTAAAAGATTCCCTTTTCACTTATTTTCTGCAACTTGTTTGCCAGATTTCAGTGGTGCATGGATGAAATTCTCCCTTTAGCCTCCATGGTCCTTCGACTCTCTGTCCTCTTTCTTGGCTTTGAGGAATTAGATAGTAAGTTTCTTCCTATTTCTTACTCCTTTCTGCCATCTTGGATGGCTTCTCTACTACTGTTCACATTCTTATTTTACTTTTCCATTGATGTTCACACTTAACTTCTCTTTCCAGTGTGCCATCAATTTTCAATGTACCTAATTTTTAGCTTCAGAACTCAATTTTATATCTCGTGTCCTGACATCTCTCTTGACCTTGGGTCTATATTTTCACATACCTGATAGAATTTTCACCACTGATCCAGCCTGTCTGTCAAGCATAAACTTAACAGTTCTTACAGAAAGAGATGCTATTCTACTTTTCGGATGACTTTGTTCTGCATTGGAATGCATGTGGGCTCTGTAATTTCTTGAAGTAGGGAAGTACACTTAGATATGGGCCATAACTATGGAAAGGTGAAATTTCTGTCAGTAAACTAATAAAATTTGTTCATTTCTCCAGACGAACATCTCCAAATAGACCTATAAAATAATAAGTGCCTACTGCTGTATATGCCTATAGTTTCTCATAGTCAGCTGAAATGTGCCTGTGCTGATGGCTTGCAGATCATATAATTATTATTTTTCCATTACAGGTAAGGCATAGTTCCTTCATGACTTTTAAAATGCCTTTTTGTTCTCCTTTCAGGGAGGTAAAAAAGATTGCTTTATAAAATCCATGTCTATAGAAAATGTATTCCTTTATTAGATCAAATAATACTTTCTATGGATCAGCTTGTCTCAGTCTTTACTTCTCTCAAGAGGGAGGAGATATAAAGCCCACCTTAGAGAGTTTTTATTGGATTTGCTTGCACACTATTGGTAAAGGATAAATGTTGACCGAGAGTATAGTCATGATTCATATGCAAATATAAGAAGACAACATGCCAAATACTTTATTTAACTCACAAATTAATTAAGGAGCTCAAAAGGAGGTGAAACCTATAAGTACAAAGGAGAATCTAAAGAATCACCTGATATATAAACTCATCAGGCAAATTGATTTAAATATGATTAATAGATGCTGAACTAGTTTCTTTAGAAGTAGGGAAATCTGTTGACCCTATTGGTCAGAATTTATTTGCACACCAATTACTTAAAACTTTTTGCATTATTATTTGTGTTTTTGTTAATTAATATCCATCTCTACAGAGTTATAAAGTAACTAAAGACAATGAAAGTACAAACTGCAAAGAATGTAGCCCTGAGTGTGCTCTGAAGAATGCATTGTTTTTTATTGAAGTCGTTCATTAATCGTTTGGTTCATTGAATTAATTTTCACAGTTATTTCTTGCAGAGTAACTTCTTTTCACTTTTGTTCATTGAATATGTTTGAGGATGGTAACATCCTTACTTAGTGTTTTGATTTTTATTATCTCTGCCTGAGTACCTCCTTCCCTTTTCCCTAAGATCAGCTTCTGCTACTGAGTCTGAAATGTGTGGCAATATTATGTCTTAAAATCAGAAAATGATCCTGAAGAGTATCTGAAAATGATCATATTTTACTCATTTGTTGAAGCTTTAGTCTGAAATAAAACTGGGATAGTAAGAAGGGAAAAGTCAGACATTTTTAATGGATTTCAGTAGAGATGAAGGTTTTTTTGCTTGTCATATTTATTTGCTATGCATTTTACAGGAGATAATCCAATTATCTTAAAATATCACAGGAGGTTTATCAATTATATTTTGTGAAGCATTAGCACAAATTGAAGATCACATGATTCAAACTCGTAGACAGATTTATTATTCTTTCACTAATGAATTAATTCATTTACTCACTAGATCAAAAAACTTCTAACAGTAGCATCTCCATCTGTTTTGCTCACTATACCTCCCCAAAGTCTGATGCAGTGTCTGAGGCATAGTATATACAAAAACATATTTATCCAGTGAAATTTTCAAAACAATTTTTTAACTACCTCTTCTTTGTCTGACATTGTGTTAGGTGCTGGATATTAATTTACAGTAAGATTTATATTTTAGAGAAGTTTGTGATTTTTTTTTTTCCTAAAGGAATTTGTCCCAGAAGAGAGAATTTCAGGTAACATGGCAGGTTGACAGGAGAGTAGATTTGATTCATCCCCATATCATACCGCACAGATAAATCTCTACTTCTTTTGAACATCTGGTTATTATTATCTCCAGTAAGATCTCCCCAGGCAACATTCTTGATGTCGTCAAGATGGGGATGTTGGTGGTTTTTGCCAAGTTATAGATAGATCATTGACTTCGACAGCTCTCTTCTTCAGGTTGCTCAGGTAACCCTTTAGCATGTTGCTGAGTCTGATCCTAGGATCCTCTCTTACAGCACCTGGGGAGGAGAACCACCACCTCAAACTACTATGTGCTTTCAATTGTTATTTTATTTATTCCTCATAACTATCCTATGGGATAGGTAAGGTGTTAAGGATTATGACTGCAACAATACAACTACTAGTTGACAGAGTTAGAATAGGAATTGAAGTCTAAGACTATTCATTACCACTAAACTCCATATGTAGAATTGATGTAAGTAGGGGTATGTGTTAAGTGTGTGTGGGCAAGTGTGTGTATGGCTGTGTGTGTGAGAGAGAGAGAAAAAGAGAGACAGGGGGAGAGAGAGAGAGAGAGAGAGAGAGAGAGAGAGAGAGAGAGAGAGAGAGAGAGAGAGAGAGAGAGAGAGACCAAGACATAAAGACATGGAGAGAAATTTTATGAGGGAGGAGGGTGAGATTATCCCTCTATCACTGCACAATCAAGAAAAAATGTGCATTACCAATTTCTGCTCAGTTTTAGACTTCTCACCGTCCAGACTCTGTATAATGAAAAATTGCATAGTGACTCTGACAATTGAATCAATACTTCTATTAACTGCAACATGCAATTTGAAGGTTCAGGAGGTGATTGGATTATGTTTTGTAGAATTATTATCCTCCAATGGTGGATTCTATGCTGTTTAGAGGGACGGAGGAGTGTTTGAAATGTGTCTTGACTGCAGAGAGGTTATTTAGTCTTTCACACAATGGCACTTTCACCCTTCCTCTCATTCCCTGCCCGAATTGTTCAGAAATAGGTGCTGTCTGTCTATGATCAATCCTTCAACTCTTTGTATTTGCAGGACAGCTTGGCATTTTTCTTTTCCACACCTTTCAAAATTTCCAATACCCTTAACATTTGATTTTTTTTCTCAGAATTTTCTCTTCCTAAAATGTGTGCATTTCTACTTTCTTTAGTTTTGCTTCCAATTTTGAACTCAGTGTGCTCTTCTGAAGTCATTTCCCTCCTTCTAATTAACCTAACTCTGTTACAGACACATTCTTGCTTCATTGTATCATCTACATAAATTACTGAAGTTATTTCAGCTTTGTATCAGACCTCCTTTAGCACCTACTCTTCAGAGTTCTTGGTTTCTTGCCATTATCCTTGATTAGTCTCACATCTCTTTATTCTAGTAATGTCCTGGCAAGAAAATAATTTTTTTAATGTTACTTTCACTTAATTTAATTCTTTTCACCAAGGGACCAATGTGCTTAGATCACAGTGTCGCTGAATTCTTCCGATTATCTCTTAATAATATCCTACTAATGTGGAATGTTCAGGAAGCTAGAATGAATGCTGTGTAGATTTATATATTTAAAAGTACACTTCACTTAGTTTTGTTAGTTTAAGTTCTTAAAGTACCTTTGGGGTCAAAGACATAATAATTATACAGAGAGGACAATTTGTTTACAAGGAGCTTAATTGTTATTTGATCTGTGATTACTCTGATATAATATTTTATATATGTTCTTTTTGATTTTAAGTTTCATTGTGGAAAAATTTTAAATGTATGCAAACGTAGTATAGTATCTTTAGCTCTCAGGCAGCCACCGCTTAGCTTCTACCATTTGTAAGCTGTTTATCAATCTTATTCTATTTATACTGCCATTCACTCACTCTTTTCTCCTGGATTCTTTTTAAACAAATTCGAGGCATTCTACATTTTTATGCATATTTCATAATATGTGATTGTAAAGGATAAATACTTTTTGGAAAAAATATACGATACCATAATCACAATTAAAATTTTTCTTAAAATCATGAACTAATATCGATGTTTTACATTTTTGATTATCTCATTTATTTATATATATATAACTTTTTTTTGCTTCAAACAAATTGAGATCAAGTCCATAAATAGCTTTGATTTCTATATATTTCATGTTTTTTTGATATCTTGGTTACCTCTCATCTCTATTTCAAATAATGTTTTTGTTAAAGAAAACAAGCCATTTACTCTAGATTTTCCCACATACTAATTTGTGGATTATGTTTCTGTGGTGGATTTAATACGTTCCTTTGGTATTTGTGTTTTCTTGAAATAGGCAATTGTGTATTTGACTTGAGCAAATACAGGTCTGAAGACATACCTAGAGATAAAAATAAAATTGCAATAATCATGTGTATAGGAGAACAATGCCACATGCTTCTTCAGATCCATTAGCACTTATATTTTCATCTTGACCTCTGGCTATTATTATTTTAGTCTTCCATATTTGTCTCAGGACTTTTTCGGACTCTGGATTCATTTTAACTTCTTCCACATTATCTTAGTTTGGCTTCAAGTCTTTGTAAGATTGTTGCTTCAGCCTCAGCTTCACAAAATTTCCCAATAAATTAGGCTGAGTCTGCATAAATCTTGTGAGAGGTTAATTTGGATAACATCAGAAGACAATGTTTGAAGGAGTATTTCTTCTGCTTATCTTTTCCAGAGTATTAAAAGCAATGCGTTCATTGTAAGGGACATATTTTGGATTTTAGTATTTCTAATAAAAACTAAATATTTATTAATAACAATTACAGAAGAGCCAAAAAAGAGCTCTAAAGGAAAGACAGTAGATGCAGTTATATATAACTTTATTCTCATCTGTACTTTTTAACCCAGTTCAAAGCAAGCACTTCAAACGTCTCAGTGCAAATCTAAGACCAATAATCGAGGTAAGAAGCAGCAAAAAATTTCCTGGGCTGTGTCCTAAATCGATAAATGAGTAAGTATGTACACACATACGTGAGAGGTCAAAGCAGTTGATGTAACTCATCTGGCAAGTGACAAGCTAGGGACAGAAATGTGCTAAGCTATTTCACAAGATTAGGAAATAGCTTCTAACTGAACACTTAATAATTAATTTTGACTGTGATCATACATTAGCTGTTTCTAATTTTTCCTGCATAGGTTTCCTAGTTCAGATTCACTTCTCTTATTTACTGTTGCAATCACACTGCCTATCTCCTTCTGTCTTTGACTGGTGAGTGCTGGACCTAATTCACTGGATTCTCCATCCCTTTCATGGTCCCTGTGCCTGTGCCAGGAGCTGCACAATGGCTTACTCAGCTGCCTAGCTTGGTTCTAGCCCCTCAGTCTTACACTTCATTTTGCTCACTCCCTAGATTTGATCTAATGACCACAGCTGAACTGCTGAAAGTTCTCTGTGATTTTATCAAGAGTTATGGTATAGAAAATTTATTTCTAAAGGTAGACTGGACAAACTCTGAGAAGGCTATCCATATGGGGGATGAAAGTCTTATTTTGTCAGTGTGGGATTTTTAGTTAATTTTCATTTCAGAGGGAGCAGAAAATTAGCAGATGAAAGCAAGAAAAAGAAAACCCAGAAAAGATTTTACTAGAGAAATAATGCTTTGATCATTCATTCATCTGCATCTACCTGTCTGTATAATTTTATAGCTTTATTTTTTTAAGGAAAGGTGCAGGCAGAAATGAAAGTGAGCAGGCAAGCAGGCAGAAAGAGAGGAAGAAGAAGCATTCCATTTTATCTGTATTTAGATGCCCACCCTGGCTAGCCCCAGACACGAATCGGGTCCTTGGTATATGTATAGACTGTGGGTTGACCTGAGGCAGTGAAAACAACTGTCAATGCACCGGGTTGTAAAGTAAGAAGGCCTGCCCGCAGCTTCCCAGCAGCCATGAAGACAGCGGTAAAGACAGCCTGAGCTAGCAGAGCCACAAAACATCCTGTGGTCTAAGCTTGCTGAAATGTTGCAGGCAACTGATATGTCACCAACAGATAAAGAACTTCCCTAATTACTTGCAAATGGAATCTTGGGTGTGTCTGGCAAATAGAATCTTATATATATCCCATGTGAAGAATTTACAATTAAATTACTTAGGTTCATGCTTGCAACCCCCCGCTCTGACTTACACCTCTCTAACCTATGTAAGTATACACTCACCTGCAATCTATGCTCAGACTTTAGAGAATACTCCCTGAGCCTGATATGCAAAAAATTTGCCAAAATTTCAAAGAAGTGCTCGCTTGGTTTGTTGCGGGAGAGCTGCAACATTTGGTTCCCTGAACGGGAAAACCAATTGCTTTTGGTCACATGGGGAACACTGGTGTGGAAAATGGCCCACAGCCGGCGTGATGGGGAGACATGGAAGGGTAGGTGCACCCTGCTGATTTGAGCAGACCGATGGTGGACTGCTTCTCGCTGGCCCTGAGCCGCAGACCCCACGGACTCTCAAAGGAACATTCAGGCACCAGGGACAATCTCCGGATAAGGCAAAGTCCTGGGATTTCAGACCCAATCAGGCCTGCCTCGGGGTTGAAGGGGAACTTGATCACCTCCCATGAGACTGTCAGAAGTCTCAGTCAGGGATGCCCAGGAGGGAATGCTTAATCTCTGCCTGATTGCTGCGTGAGTGTTTCTGTGGCCCCAGGGTCAAGGCTGCGGAGTATATATGGGCCAAAAACTGTGGTTCAGGAGTGTCGTCATGTGGCAAAACGGTGATACATGGCAACATGACCAGGCTTGCAGGTATACGGGTACACCTTAGCCAAGACGCACGTTAAATGTTCCAAGAGGATCACGGGCCAGCCGGGCATCTGAATGGGTCACTCCGATGAGCGGTCACCCCTCCCCTCTGTCAGTCGTGACACCATACAAGGGAGGACATGGGAGGGAGCCAGGGCGTCCTGGCACACACACGTCTGTCGTTCCCTTCCAGGAGCAACTCCGGGGAGTGGTTCTGTGCAGCACAGTGCTGGGCTGGCGCCTAGCTAAGAATTTGAAAAACTTGTATGCTTTTCAGGGATTTTCAGGTAATTATGGAGTCAAATTGAGCCTCAGAAAACTTTGCACTCTTTGTAAATTAAAGTGGCCAGCCTTTTGGGTAAGATGACCATCAGAGGGGACCTTAGATCTCCCCACAGTGAGGGCTGTTTGCAAAGTTGTAACAGGAGACCGAGGCCACCCTGGTCAGTTTCCACATACAGACCAGTAAAGTGGTTAGAAATTGTCAGTGAAGCCTCTCTGGGTCTGGTTCTGTGTTAGTGCTCAAGGACAGTGCAAGGTTTTTGTCAACCAGGAAAGAAAATAGACATGTGAGATCAGCAAATCAAAGGCCCAAGCCACCAGCGACCATGGAAATGGCCCTCCGCGAGGTCAGGGGTTGTCAGTGGGACCCTATAAGGGCGGGGATCAATCTTTTATTATCAGCCTTTTACTATGACTCATCTCCTGACCTGGAAGCACCATAACCCAGCTCACTCTGAAAAGCCTCAGGCCATGATTGATCTCCTGCAATCAATCCCTCAGACCCAGAGGCCAACATGGGTTGACAGCCACCAACTCCTTCTTACTCCCTTCAATACTGAGGAGCAAATGAGAATTATGTCAGAGGCTAGAAAATGGTTTCGCAGTCAAGACCCAATGAGTACTGTAAACACAGAAAATTGGGTATAAGAAGCCCTTTCAGATAATGTCCCCATGGGATTCTAACAATGAGAAAGTGAGAAATCGCTTGGAGAGATATTGCCAGGCCTTCCTCCAGGGAGACTGGGCAGGGGCTAAGAAGCGCACTAACATGGTTAAGACCTCAGAGGTTCTCCAGAAACCAGAGGAAAGCCCTGCAGACTTTCATGAGAGACTCCGTGAGGTTTTTAGGGTCTATACTCCCTTTACCTTGAGGCCCCAGAGAATCAAAGAGTGGTTAACACTGCCTTTGTCGGCCAGGTTCAACCTGATATAAGGAAACTTCAGACACTGGCAGGCTTTGCAGGCAAGAATGCCACTGAGCTTTTGGAGATAGAAAATAAGGTCTTCACTGATCAGGACCAAGCACTGAGGAAGGAAGCTGACAAGCAGCTGAGGAAAAAAAGTAAACCTTCTAGCAGCTGCCTTAGGACACCCCTGCCTGCCATGGAAAATGGAGGTTACAAGACAGGGGCCAGGGGACTAGGGAAAAGGCTTCATTAGGTGGGAACCAGTGTGCATACTGCAAGAAAATGAGGCACTGGAAAAACAAATGTCCAAACCGCCAGGGAAGGAAACCGGGTTCTTCCAACCTGCCTAGCTGCTACCGGCCCGAGCCACCTGAAGCAGACCTGATGACATTGGAAAGAATGGACTCTGATGAGGACAGACCAGGCTCTTTCAAAGTCCATAGTCAGAATGAAAATTGGGGGCCAGTCTGTGAACTTTATGGTCAATAGTGGGGCTGAACATGCAGTTGTTATTCACAAGGTAGCCCGCCTTTCAGAATAGGAGGCCACTATCATAGGGGCTACCAGAACCAGACCCGCAGACCATTCTGTGGCCCTTGCAGCTGCTGAATTGGAGGCCACCAAGCTGTCCGTGAGTTCTTGTATCTGCCAGACTGCCCAGCACCTCTGATGGGCAGAGATCTGGCTGAAATGAAAGCAGAAATAGCCTTCACCCCAGATGGCTCAGCACAACTGCATTTAGGTAAAGAAACCAGGGTGAATGACTACCACCCAGTACAGGACCTAAGGGCCGTCAACAAAGCATTCGTCACCCTAAATTCAATGCTGCAAAACCCGTATACCCTACTAGGACTCATGCCATCAGAAGCGGAATGGTTTACTTGTTTACACTTAAAGGTTGCTTTTTTCTGTCTTCAGTTGATGCCCAGTAACCAGTCCCTGTTTGCATTTGAGTGGGAGAACCCAAACACAGGGGCTAAGGAACAGTTCTCTTGGACCAGGCTGCCTCAAGTGTTCAAAAACTTGCCGACCCTGTTCAGTGGGACACTGGCATCTGACCTGTCCAAGTTTCCAGGTCAGGACTTAGGGTGCATCTTACTACAATATGTAGATGGCCTTTTATTATTAGCCAGCCCCACTCGAGTTCAGTGCTGGGAAGGAGTAAGGACCCTATTGCATCTCCGGACTGGAACTGGCTACCAGGTCTCTAAGAAAAAGGCGCAAATATGCTTGAAAGAAGTCAAGTACCTAGACTTCCGAATCACCCAAGGGAAATGAGGGTTGGGGACTGAGAGAAAGTATGCAGTATGTGACATTCCAG
This sequence comes from Solenodon paradoxus, assembly GCA_004363575.1. Taxonomy (NCBI): domain Eukaryota; kingdom Metazoa; phylum Chordata; class Mammalia; order Eulipotyphla; family Solenodontidae; genus Solenodon; species Solenodon paradoxus. Next base: position 880,399 of record RJWH01000047.1, read on the forward strand.
TTCCCACTACTCATTGGCGGATCCGAGAATTCCTAGAGCAGCAGGATTCTGTTGCATATGGATTCTAGGGTTTTCAGAGCTGGCAAAACCCCTATATGGAGCTTTCAAAGGAGAGGAGAAGGCACCCCTTGATTGGGGACCAAACAAGAAAAAGCATTCACGACTTTAAGGACAGAACTCACTGAGGCACCAGTCTTGGGACTCCCAGGTGTGACACGGGACTTTAACCTGTTTGTGCATGAGAACAATGGGGTAACTCTGGAAGTACTGACTCAAGTTTTGGGGCCTTGGCGGGGACCAGTAGCTTACCTATCAAAGCGGATTAACTCAGTTGCTCAAGGATGACCACCCTGCCTAAGTGCTTTGGCAGCTACAGTCTTATTGATTAAAGAGGCAGACAAACTTACATTGGGACAAAACCTAAATGTTAAGGTGCTCCATTCTGTCATCACGCTCATGGATGTCAAGGGACAACACTGGCTAACTCATGCCAGGATGACCCAGTACCAAGGGCTCCTATGTGAAAACACACTGGTACTACTGGAAGCAATAAAAACCTTAAACTCCACCACCTTCTTGCCCGTTGCTGCAGAGGCCCCAGAACATTACTGCCTAGAGGTTCTTGATGAAGTCTACTCTAGCTGACCAGACTTGACAGACAAGCCCTTGTAAAATCCTGATGTCTTTCTTTATACAGATGGTAGTTTCATAGATGAAGGCAAGAGACATGCTGGGTAAGCAGCTGTATCAGACTATGAGATTATACAGACAAAAGACTTGCCTGAGGGATGGTCAACCCAGAGAGCAGAAATATGGACTCTAGTCGGAGTATTAGAACTCAGCAAGGATAAACACGTCAACGTGTACAAATAGACATGTGCTATTACTATAGGCCACTCTGCATGTACATGGGGTTATATATGTATGGAAAGAGGACTTCAATAGCAGGAAAAAAATAAATCAAGAAGAAATCTTAAAACTACTAGAAGTAGTTTGGGAGCCCAAGAAAATAGCAGTCAAGCACTGCAAGGGGCACCAGAAAGAAAAAGACTCAATATCAGAGGGAAACGGCCGAGCAGATGCAGCAGCTAGACAAGTGGCCAGAGAACAAACAGCACCGTCAAGGATCGTGCTAGTCTCAGAACTACCTACACCCCCAATTTACACCACCCGGGAAAAGGAATGGACACAACAGGTGAAAGACAACAAAAGAAGCATGGTAGGTACTCCCAGACCATAGAATCTGCGCCAGAAGAACTATCACACTGGGTGGTCCTTCACCAGCATGAACTTACCCACCTAGGAAAAACTGCTCTAGAAATCTTGTTGAGCCCACACTATCTGACTGCTCAATGGCTGTCTCTCTGTGCCTCGATGATGCAGTGCTGCTCCTTTGTGCACAGAGCAATGCCAGACAGTGTCCTTTGGACCGGGAGGAATTCAATGCAGTGATCAGACTCCCTTTGAAGATTTAGAAGTAGACTTTACTGAGATAGGACCAAACAGAGAGAATAAATATCTCTTAGTTTTTGTCTGTACCTTTTTAGGCTGGGTCAAAACATACCTCAATCATACAGAAAAGCCCAGAAAGGCAACAAAGACACTACTAAAAGACATTATCCCAGGATACGGGTTGTTATTGACTGTAGAATCAGACAATGGTCCAGGCTTCACAGAAGAGGTGGTACAACAGGCAGCTAAATCCCTAGGTGTCCAATGGAACTTACACACGGCCTATTGGTCCCAGAGTTCAAGAAAGGTAGAACACATGAACTGGACCCTCGAATAGGTTATGGCTAAGTTATGTCCAGAAACTAGTGTATCCTGAACAGACTTACTGCCCATAGTCCTCCTATGGTTATGCTGTATCCCTAGGGCCAGAATAGGATTTCCCCCTTTTGAGATCCTATATGGTAGAACTGGTCCCCTTAAATAAACTGGAAAATGAACCCCTTTAACCTACCTGGAAGGGACTTTATCTTGTCATACTAACATCTCCCATAGCCCTTAAAGTTTCAGGAATCTCTCCTTGGGTGCACCACTCCACAGTGAAGACAGCCCATCAGAGCAGCGGCTCGCCCAACCAAGAGAGAGATCCCTCTGATCAGGACTCCACCTGGACTGCCCAGTACTTGTCATCCACTCATCTCAGGCTGATGCATAATCTGCCAAAGGGTTAGAGGAGATGATGATCCACCAGGAGATCGTGTTTTTATCTCTGTTCATTGCTCTTATCTTACTCTGGGTCTTGCTCCTCTCATTTTCTTTTGTTATCCAGTTCTGCAGACCCTTTCTGTAGGATTGCTGCCTGTCAGCTTATATAGATCATTGGCATAATTATGCCTCAATTCTTCCTCTTGGAAAATCTGTAGGGGAGACATTATGAATTAAAGTTTATGTTATGCTAGAGAAACCAAAGCGAAGCATAGACACTGGTCTTACTTCGACCGGTGATGCTAACGGATGGGGAAATGAATGGCCCCCTGAAAGAATAATCAGACCTATGGCCTTGCCACTTGAGCACAAGATGGCAGTTCAGGATACTGAAACCCCATCTACCTCCTGAATCGATTAATGAAATTACAAGAAGTAGTAGAGATAATCATTAATCAAACAGCTAGACCTATTGGCAGACCAAACTACCCAAAAGAGATATGCAATCCTCCAAAACAGATTGGCCTTATATTACCCATTAGCAGAAGAAGGAGGAGTTTGTGTTAAATTTAACAAACTGTTGTTTACAAATAGATGATAAGAGGAAAATAGTTAAAGATATTGTTAGAGGCATGTGAAAAATAGCCCAGTCTCAGTCCAGAATTGGGAATCCCTCTTTGATTCAAAATGATCCTCTTGGATTGGAGGATTTAAAATTCTATTAGGGACCATGGGATTCTTTTGGGAGTCTGTCTATTGCTCCCTTGTATTTTACCTGTAATAATAAGCCTGATATGATCCTCAGTAAACCCGATTGTTCAGCAGGTCACAATGAAGCAAATCCTGTTAGCATAACAATATAATGCTGTGCCCCTACGATGAACAAGACTGCTATTTATTCTTCCTATATTCAGGTGGCCCAAGGTGCCCCAGCCCCATTACAGCCCCATACAGCAGGAAGGAGTCAGAATGATCTACCGGCATCCCTTTTCCCATCCTTGGATCCATCAAAGCTGAATATCTATCAGTTTCAGGAGCAAGAAGGGGGAAATGTGGGGTAAAATGCCTGTCTGCCACTTTCCAGCAGCCAGGAAGACAGCTGTGAAGACAGCCAAAGCTAGCAGAGCCATAAAACATCCTGTGACCTGAGCTTGCTGAAATGTTGCAGGCAACTGATAAGTCACCAACAGATAAAGAACTTCCCTAATTCCTTGCAAATGAAATCTTGTGCGTGTCTTGCCAATGGAATGTAGTGTGTGAAGAATTTACAATTAAATTACTTAGGTTCACTCTTGTAACTCCTTGATCTAATTCACACCTCTCTAACCTATATAAGTATATGTAAAGCTGCAATCTATGCTCAGACTTTGGAGAATACTCCCTGAACCCGTCGACGTAATAAATTTGCCAAAGCTTTGAAAGAGTGCTTGCTTGGTTTGTCACAGGAGAGCTGTAACAAAGTCACACCGTTTTATTCTTAATTATTTTTACATATTTTATGGTAAAGCCATTTTCAATGCAAATATTAACAAGATAATGTTAGAACTGAAATACGAAAAGACAAGCATAGCAACAAGAGAATCATAAAAAGCATAAAATAAAAGTAGAAAGTCAAGAGAAAATGTACATGCATGTGCAAGTAATGTCAGGTTGTTGCAGATTACTTTTAAATTTAGTTCTGGTTCCTAGAAGTAAGTTTGGCAAGATATAGTCAGAGACACTATAGTTTTGTTTTTTTTCCATTGCTTTTTCATTTGCATTTGAATCCTTTAAATAAATACTTGCTATCAGAAAAAAAGATGCCTATTCCTTGGTTAGGGTAAGTCATGATTCTCCTAACAATAAGACAGAAAATATATTTTTATTTAGTTCTTCATATAGGAAAAATGGCGTGATTTAAAGGATAGTGTCCAATAAGATCTTCACAAAAATAGGGTAGATAAATTTAAATAACTTTTCTTTAGCACTGAAACAAATGTCAGCCTGATGAGACCACAAAGCAATCAAATAAAGATAATTTGGTGAATGGTTAAGGCAATGTATATGTTCAAATCTGTAATCATGTTTGATGTAAGAAACATACAAATGAAGATTATGCAAAGATGATAATACCTTTATCACTTCCAAATACATAGCACTTTAACAAATTCCTAAGGATATGGATAATTTGAGATTGAACTATTGTCTAAATGAGACCGTGGATTGCTTGCATTTTGAGTTATTTGTTGACAGAGCATGTACACACTTCAGAGAACTGATAAGCAAGTTAGCCTTCTTAAACAAAATTAAAGAACCCAGCTAAAATTGCTTCCTCCCTAGCCCCCAGTGTAAGCATGGTCTAGATGCAAATGAGATAATCTGTTAACAATGGTTGCCATTGGTCAGAAAACGTTAGGAGAGTGAGGAAAGTCTATAAATTTAATTTATCCACTTAGAATATTTTTAAAAATATTCTGTGGTACTGCTAATTATAGTTTTTTAAAATATGGCAATATTTGTATCATTCTCTGAAATGTACATTTCATATTATTACGAAGAGTAGAATACATTTTAAATTTCTGGCAAGAATTATCATCCTCGAATTGTTCTGATTCTTAACATCATATCTGACAAATGAACTGACTTCCAGTGAAGTAAGGAGTTGTGACTCTCCTCTTTGTACACAATAACTTATGCCCTGGGAGAGGGAAGGACTAGAACAGCCCCCAAACCTGGAGGTATCCTTCTGCAGTATGACTCTCCATGGAGTGTTAAGTGGTGATTTGGGGTCAGGAGGTACAAGTCTAGATCTGCTCAGCTGAAAATAAAAAAGAGAGAAAAACAAAAAGAACACAATAAAAAGACCTGACAAGGAGTGTTAAAATAAACGTGAACGATGTGATAAAATAATAAGTCTATCATTTATGAAAACATTTAGCAATTTATAGAAAATCCACCTAAAGAAATGTACACAAGTAGGCATTTGTTCTTCTCATAGAATAAAACATCCAGAGGTGAGTCAGTCAAGTTATCTTCAGAGGATCGTATGCATTCTCCTTCTCTTCTCTGCATCCTACTGTGCTGATCCTTCTTTCTATATGTCCTGCCTCCTGATTACAAGATGGCTGCTGGTATACCTTGACAAAACAAAGAGGAGGGTGTGCTCTGGTGGCCTAGTGTTCTACTATGCCTTGGAGTAGTCCCACATACATCCCAATGTTCAGGGTTCAAGACCTAGGGCCAGGGTGAATAACAAAGTGTCAACAATTAAATGAAAAAAATAAATAAAACTCTTTCTCCTCTTCTCTCTTCCTTCCTGCCTGTTTGCCTACTCACCTTCATTCCTACCTCTACCTTAAAAATAAAAGAGGAATAACTGCCAATCACATCTATCCTCTTTCATTAGGAAAACAAAAAATCACTGAATTCCTCAAGGGAACTTTAATTTTGATGCATTGGCTAGAGCTCTAATCTATGGGCTCTGCTAAAAGGCATGAGAAGCTGGGAGACTGGGGGCAATTATCAGACAATAACACCCATGACCACATTAATCAGGGATGCAGTAGCAAGGGCCAAGCAAAGATTGGGGGTGAGGGGGTGGAATTTAGAGTGAATAACCATAGAGGACAACAGAGTATATGTCTACTTGGTCCCTAGGTCTCTTGGTGTTCTAGAATACCTACCCTCAATGTTTGTTTTAAAAGATCCTAAATTAGGCTCAGACTAGCGTATGGAGTCACTGTTGATTTTCACATTTGCTTAAGATGATTTCATAATGAGAGTTTTAGAGATATGTAGCAAGCAAATTCTTTATCTAAATACACTCTCTTGTGTTGATTTGTGAAGTCCTTTCCTAGGAGCTGTGGAGAAAGTTGGTGTGAAATGTTAGTGATCTTATTTCTTTCACCTTTTTTTCACTTCCCAAGTCAAGTGACTCTCCTTTTGCCATGGAGTTATAGTGGGTAATGTAACTGATGCATACATTATCAATTCTAACTGTAATTTGTTCCAATGCGTCTGAGCCAAATTTTCTATTTTTATCTGAGACTCTGGAGAAAAATCTAATCTGTGACCTTGGAATTCTTTTCTTTATGCAAACATTTTTTAAAAGCTAATGCAGTTTGAAATTGTTTTTGTAGATCTCAAGGTTATAAGAGATTGTGTGGAAAAAACAACTCCTAAGGAGATAATTAGTAACATGGAACATTTAAGGTTAAAACATAAAATTCTATTTGAAAGATTTTGATTGAATGATGATTTGATGCTAGTCCTCGAAAAGATGAATAAGTATGTATACAAGTTTATGAAGTTGAAATCTTCAGAACTTTCAGGATGCATTTCCACTCAGTGAACTAAAATGCTCTTATGAATCTTATTCTCAATAATGGAATATTTTTAAATCAATCTGTCAGGACCAAAGGAAATGGCTTTTATTTGCCAGTATCTGATTAATGACTTAGATGTTTTGGAAAGCAGTGAGACATACATTCAGAAATCTAAGAGAAATCAGTTAAAAGAGAGCTGTTTTCTTATAATCCAGATCCTACCATCATTACTTTCATAATATGATATTCTCTTTTAAAATATAGATGATTGACAGTGAAGATATCCAACCATGACTGTTCTTATTTGAAGTATTAAGATGTCTGGAAGTTATTTATGACATATTTTAAATAGTAAGCATATTTATATTTTCCTGATATAAAAATATATAATTTTTCAGACCATGAAACAAGTTTTGAAGTTGAATAAATTATGTCTTGTGATAAAACAGGACTTTGTATAGCTCCATGACTCAGAAACACTTTTTCAAGGCTACCTGTTTTTAGTTGAGAAGCAGGTTTGCTAATCTTTACTGCATATGGATGTCCACACCATTATTCAGCTACCCAAGTGAAGATTCCTAAGTTGCAAATATCCTGCCACTGGTCATATACTCTAGTATCTGAATCATTGTCATCCATGAACACCCATGAACACATTCACTTAAGACTTTACACAGTAAAGTCCCATCATCATGTGGATTCCAACTCACTGACCGTTTCATTCTAGAAGGTTCAGTGACCTTTATCTCTTCCATATTTCAGTCAGCACTTAGTCCATACTTTGTTCAAATGCAATTTACAACTTTTGGGGGCTTTCTTCTAAGGCTTTCTTCATTCTAGAATCTTCCCTTTTAGCCATCTGTGGTAACTCCTAGTTTATTTCTTGTCCTCTGAATGGTTCTTCTTAGTCTCCCCATCCCTTCTCTTTTTTAAAATTGAGATCATTTTGGTTTATAATACTGTATAAGTTGACTTCACATATGGACTTCTTCTTGGTCTCTTTTTAAATCATCTTGAATTTTGTTCTTTAGGTCATTTCATTCCTTGGACAACCACATCCCTTATATGTCTTCAATATGTGTCTAGATATTGATAAAGACAAATTCTATAGCTGCAGTTCAGAACTCTAGAAAACGTCATACAGGAATTTTAAACTTGGAATTCTAAGTGAGATCTCAAAATCAGCATGTTTCTCAAGTACTCTCTGTCTTTGACATCACCATTTACCCGTTGCCTATTCCACTGCTCTGGGGGAATTTATCCTTTTTCTCCATTTTTTCTTTATTAGTATTGACATCTGGTTGCTCAAGCCATAAACCTGGAAATCACTTATGCTTTCTCCTCCTCTTCATTTCTTCTATATAAAATCAAGTCCTGCTAATTCTTCCTCCTAAATACCTCTATTTTCTTTTTCAAATGTGCTTATTTTTTTCTGTACTTCCTGTATTTTCCGTTTATAATTGAGAATTATTTCTAGACAAGATGACTGACATCTCCAATATGCATTTCATCTAAGTCCCCCAAAGCATTATAATTCTATCATTCTATTTCAACCATCTCCTATTTTCCTTTGCCTAAGTTCCTAACTACCTAAGTTATTTGTGATATCCTTCATTATCTGGTCCTTGACTCACTCTCTGCTCTTCCTTTCCTTGGCATCTTGTAAGACCCAAAGTTTTTATCTTCTTTCCACCACAATTCTACTAGCAGCACTTTCAGTTGGTTGACTTCTACTTACCTTTCCCTTATTGACATTATTTCCTCCGGGAACTATCATTTGACAACCTTCTGCCTCCATCTTTTGTTACCTTCCTCTCATGAACTTCCTTGGTTATGGCATTTCCCACTCAATAACTGCTTACTCATTTGTCTTTTAGACCCATTATCCTTTAAGTGTCCTTTTTTCATCTTGTTCTCCATTGCTTTTTCCTTACTAGGAAAAGTGATTGGAAAGTAGGAGGCACTCAATTAAAAAAAAAGAACTGAATGAATTCATTATTAGGAAACTGGTGGTAATCCAAAAGTTCAGATCTGGAGTGAAGTAAGCACATATTAGAATCCTTTCTCCACATTTATTACCTCTGTGATATTAAAAAAATATTTAAAAACATATAATACATTTCTTCTTGGAGTGATTATGCTAATGGGAGGGATTGATCATCTGTAATGAATGAATACATACACATGCAATGACAACATTGTTGGTAAGAGCAGCATTGGGTAAGAAAGTGCTGTATGGAAATGGGACGGATTATAACTATGTGGGAAAGAGTGATCAACAAAGACCTCTGTGAGGAGGTGACATTTAAGCGGAGCTTGAATGGAGGAGAAGGAGTCATCCCTGTAAGAAGCAGGGAAAAACATTCCCAAAGGAAAGCAAAACAAGGGAGAGTTGCTCAGGACTTTTTGCTTTCCTTGCATCATATATGAAATAGGACAGTAATAGTAACCCTCACACAGGATGGCTTTAAAGTTTGAAAAAGGTGAAACATATTTCCCACTGTCTGATTGATGATAAGCATGAAATAATGTTTAATAGTATTATTCAAATTAAAGTAGATCAATTTGTCCTTTCCGAAGGGAGACTTTATTTTACTTTAGGGACTGACTTAAAAATATTTACTCTCTATCCAATCAATTCAAAGCTTTATTGAGCCCCTAATATGGATAATATAGCGTGTTGGATATTATAGAAGACTGAAGACATGTCTAGGAACTAAGATGTGTGATTCACTTCTCTTATTTATTACAGCTTTGCTTCCTTCTCCATTCTTTCTCATTCACACACACACACACACACACACACACACACACACACACACACACACACACACCCCTCTCTTTATATTTTCTGTTTGGTTACTTGGAAATTCAGTATATGTGGACTTTCTTGGGTGATGACCTTATAAATCATTTGAATCACAGTTGGTATTTCTGAACATTTGAAATGCTCACGGCAAGGAAGCCTTCACATTTCTGAAAGAAAGGCTGTCACAAATACTGAACTTTATTGAAAAAGGAGCCAGATGCTAATGGAAAATATAAATGTTATCCAAGAAAACTTTTGCATTTTTGTATTAAGAATATTTTTGTACCTAATAGCTACATGTGGCTACATTTCTTTTCTTTATGTAGGTGTCCACTTCCAAGAAAATGATGACTGAAATGTTAGAAATGCAAAATTAATTAACACCTTGTATAGTTCATTTGGCTCCCGCAGATTCAGTAATGGTTTTATTTATATAAAACTGTGTCTGTTGCTTATTTTTGACAAGTTTGGACAAAATATCTGTTCTGCACAATTTCTGGGTTTCTGATGCTGCTGAGAATAACTCCAAGGATAAGAGGAATGAATGAAGAATGAAAGACTGTTAAATGTTACTGTGATGAATTATGCCTTTATTTTCCCTGATTATGTGTCAATCATGGGTTTTTATTTAAAGTGAGAGGTATTTTAAAACTAATGACTTCTTTTATAAAAACAACGTTAAATAAAATGACTTATTTTACAGTTTCTAAGAGCAAAAAGATTGCACCTTTAAAGATTGCTAAAGACAATGTCCTTCAATAATCAAAGACTGATCTAAATATGGCATCTGAAATAAGGACAATAAAAGCTTACCTTCACTCTTCATTATTCATTTGTTCTTTCATCTTCACCTTATTTATTTTTCTTTAGACAAATCATGTCTAAACCATCCCAAACAGGAGAAATCTACTCCTTCAATTTGTTTTGATAAAAATACCTGTTTTTTTATGTGCATGGAGTAAACTTAAGGAACATTTTAAATAGATAATTTTCGGGCAGATTGCAAAGCATATTTTGTCAAGTTGATAGACAGTCAACTTGGTAGGTCCTAAGCTTCTCTCTCTTATATGAGAATGACCATTTTTATATGTGTGCATACATAAAAATGTAGGGCATGAATATAATTTTACATGTTAATTTGATATATTTATGTATGTATGTATGTATGTATGTATGTATGGTATCTGTTTAAACCTTGAGAAGGCCTATTGATTATTTGTAGGATTTCTAAATTACTCTTTAAAGGATATAGCTATCAGATTTTCAAAGTCACAGGTTGAAAATATTTGAGGAGCTGGTTGGTTCACAAAGTATTGAACTTAATGTGTAATTTGTGGTGCATTACTGTCAGTAACTGTCTTTTGAAGTGTAGTGTGTTGATAAATTTGTTGATAGCTTCTGAGAAGATTTTCAGAAGAGTGAACAGCTAGTGTTTAATTATTAATTCATTATTTGCTGAATGTCAATGAAATGCCAATTTCTGTGTTTCATTCCAGGAAAAACAGGCTACAGTTACTCTGGCTTACAGCAGCCCATGACGTATCCATACCCCTTCTTTCTTTGTGTGTGAACGTACTCTGTCTTTGCATAATTCATTTCTCTCACCATTTAGTCCTGGCAGTTCAGTGGTCCCCTAGGCCTGCAGGGATTGGCATGACTTAGGCTGAGCTAATTGTGTGCTTGGCAAGGTGAATTGATGACTTTTAAGATGATTAATTCATAGCTATTTAAGAAGAAAGAGGGCCTTTCCTTTGGAGGTGCTAAACTGAGGTCACATAATCCAGGAGGAATTAGTAAACCAGTAGTGTCTCCATTAGAACTGGGTTTCTATATTTTGCAGTAAAAAACTTGAATTAATAAATTTGTGGCTATAGAGGCATAAAATATGGCTCTAGCCCTTAAATAATTCCATCTTCTTAGACAGATTTATAAATCAATAGTACCCAATATGATGTGAAGAGTACTCTTTATTGCATAGTGTAATGGAATCAGAGGAGAAAGAAACATGACTTAGGGTAAAAGTTTCAGAGTGATACTTGGGCTGGGTGTTAAATTATGTGTATGGAACCACCAAGGGTAGGACGAGAGGGGTCGGCTTACTAAAACCAAAGAAACAAAGCATAGAGATCATAAAAGACAGGAGTGTTCAGGGAATATAAGAAGTTCTATATTCTACTATTCATAAGCTGTGAAGAGAATTGTGATGTCTGGTGCTGGTTTGGTATTTTTGATAGATTTTGAGAGGTATTTACTCATTAAAAAAAATCTCTCCTCTCCCAAACATAACAATCAAAAACATTCCTCATATAATGTGGATTTTTTTAAAAAGTTTAACATTTGAGTGTTTAAGAGTCTCCCACCTTCTCTGCTTGCCCCCATATATGTCAGCCAGATTCTCAAATCTTTCATATGCTATCCAGAGTAATGGGTGAAGTAAGAAATTACTAAAAGCAAAAAAGGACAAATTATAAATGATAGATCGTTGCATGAGCAAAGACTCTGTTTTAGTTTACTTGGTTTTAACAAAACTACCAAATTTATTTTTCATAATTCTGGAGACAGGGAAGCCCAAAATTCAAAGCACCAATATTTGGTGTCTGGTTAGGGCCCATATCACTTCATAGTCATATATTTTTTTCTTTCAAAGAGGAAGACAGGCAGGAATAAAAGCAGACAGGCAGCAGGCAAGAAGGCAAGAGGAGGAAGATTCATTTTCTTTTTTAGTTTTCATTTTAGTTGTGCCCCCTTATCCCAGGCCTCAAACCCCAGTCTTTGGGCTGCATTTGGTCTGTATCAGAGGCATGAACTTAACCCCTGATTCATCAGAGCACAATGGTAACAGTCTTCCTTAAAAGAGCACTAATCCTGTTAATGAGCCTCATGACCTAATGTCTTCCCAAACATCTCACCTCCCCAATGTCATTATATTGGCTTTATGACTTCAACATATGAATTTGGGGCCAGACAGAGACACATGGTCCATAACAGGCTACTTCTGGAAAAGTAAAGGAATGGACATAGAGATGGGGGAAACTAGTGAAAGTTGAGTTTTAAAAGGAGTTTCCCTTTGCTTTCTCTTCTAACAATATTAATAAGCATTTTTCAATGATTTATCTTCTGCTATTGAATATGTGTTTCAGATAAGACACCTAATAAGGCTTTGTCAGTCTGTATAAAAGTAAGGGACTTCTCAATATGTCTTCAGTTTAGAAAAGGTTAAGGTTAAGCATATATTTTCATTTTCTGTGAGGATAATATGTAGATGTGCGTGATGGTTAATTTTAGATGTCAATTTGTCTGGGCCATGGTTCCCAGATGTTATGGGAAGATATTTTTAAGATGAGATTAACATTTAATTCAGTAGACTTTGAGTCTACACAAATAATGTGGTTGGGACTCATCTAATAATTCAAAGGCTTTAAGAGAAAGAAAGACTGAAGTCTCAAGAGAGCTTGCATGTTTTCTACAATGCCTACACACTAAGCTCAGTCTTTTTGAATTAGACACTCTGATAGCGAGAACAATCAAGATGAAACTTTGAAGGAAAATCTCTTCAAGGGAACCTGGGAATATTTTTCCCTAGGGCATCAGTAGCTGGTCTAAGTGTCTTATAAAGATGGAACTGCTTCTGAGAAGAAACGTATCTGAGACTTAAAATAAAGTGAGTCCAAACTTTGAACAAATCCAAGGGGAATGAGTTACCTGAAATAAAGTAATGTAGAGTTCTTTCCAAATAAGCAAAATTTAAATCCGTGGCATTAGCACTGTAGTCCAATAAAGTATGCCATCTTGTTCACCATTAATGTTTCTCTAATGTTCATTGTATTGGCTCAAGAAGTTGGGAGAAAGAAGTTCTGAGTTCCTTTTAGAATTCAAGGTAAATTTTAAGTATCTGAAAAACTCAATAGGTATCATCTGCTGTCCTAAAAATTCCATGATTCTGTAATGTTCTTCTGTGATATTCTTAGCTCTTTTCTGTAACATATTTTTTCTTCGCTATCTTTTATTATAATTTCTCTTATCAACACTGGCAATACAGAATGGTCAGAAAGAATATTTAATTTGGGCACAGGTAGAAGTATTAAAACTTTTTTTTCTGAATTCATGGAGAAATTTAAATACTTTTTGACTACGTCTTCAGAGAAACTCAAATCAATAAGCCAGTATCACCAAATGTCTTTGTAATAGTTGGCAACAGGTGTCCACAGCTATTTGTGGACATTTAAGAAACACATATTGAAAGCTATATGCAAATTCTTGTAATTTCTGACTATCGACCTGAATCCCATAGTAAATAAGGATAGAAACTGATCAGAAAAGAAGGCTAGTCTACCATGATTTATTCTTATATCTACCACTGCACTTCGGACAATCATATACGCATAGTAGGCATTCCTATATTTTTGGACCAGTGTTTTAAAAGGGAATAGCTCCGAATTTCAAGATGATGCTGGTGGTTTTTATACTGATAAAGACCATTGTTTTCTGAAGAGCACTACGTGCAAACTCAGACTTTTTAATAAAATGACACTTCCTTTTTCTCTTTAACGATACCAGCAATCGATTCATGTCCTCCTGTAAGCACTTTGTGCCATCCACTCTATTCACAGCCGGAAATGGGTAGTTTTATTTAGGAAAGTTCCTGAAGCAATTCTGACCCTTGCTGACCTCTTTGAGAGAGAGAAATAGCAAATCTCTCTGGTGTTATTATTAGGGTAGAATGCTGGTGAAACAATGCAACTGACTTTCTTCTCCAAGAAAAAATAGACTCATAATTGGAAAAGTGTTTTGGGTGTCGCTGACCCTACAGCAAAGGATTAACATTAAGCTGCAAAGTTAAAAAAAAGAAAAGATTCAAATCAGACAATCTTTTTAAACATTTTCTTTTTCCATTTTGTAATCATTGTTCTCATGGACATGATATAAATACTATACTTATGCTATATACGACCAGTCATTTAAGTGTGGTACCCAGCAAAGTAGATATGATAATCATCACTATTTGAGTGCAGACTCCTGTATGGAAAGGTGTTGGGTACTTTATACATGTTATCTTACTGATCTGAACAATTATGTAGAGTATTTTTTAAAAAAACAGTAAGATCATGGTTTTATATCTTGTTACAATGTTATCACTGTTTTTCTTTCAACACCACACTCACAAGAGTCCATTTTTAATCCATATGTAAAAACTGAAGAAACTGAGGCATGGTGAAATTAAGTAACTAGAGCAACAGAGCTACTTTGTAAGGTTGGAAATTTGAACCAGGTCTGTGATTTCAAAAGCTGTGCTTTGTTGTCAGTAGCAATTTACCATCACTTCCACATTTGATGACATGCAAAATAAACAAATAAGCAAAAGAAGAAACCTCAGTGCAGTATCATAGATATGTTGTCATCAAATATAAAAGAGAGAACACTTTTTTCTCAAAGAAAAAGATTAATGCACGTGCCAGTATATAAACAACAAAAAAGGAGGCTACATAAATCTAAGGGTTTGAGTAGGGTGCATTGCTGATGATCTTTGGTAAGCTCACTCAAAGCTGAAGAAAGATAAGCAAACCTTTCTTTTCAAAATATGAAAACAGTGGATGCTAGTACTAAAATTATAATATTTGGTAACTCTTTTTCATTTTTATTTGGTTCTGTTATTTTCTTAACCAAAGAAGAAGTGTATTTTCAGGATGAGTCTATTAATCCACGTGTGTCTTCTGAGTGGGATCAGATTAACATACTGCTACTATATTGGAAATTGATACTGGAAAATACTTTGGGCTAAGACTTGTTTTGCAGGTGGAATTATATATAGGAGCTCTATGACAACACTTTACATGGTTTTACATATAGACTTCTTCCATCTGTATATACCTATATGCGTACATATAGTGTGTGTGTGTGTGTGTGTGTGTGTGTGTGTGTGTATATGCATTTTTTTTTAAAGAAAATGTACAGGCAGGAATGAAGGCAAGTAGTCAGGCAATCAGGAAGAGACAGTAGGAAGAAGCATTTTATTTTTATTAGTTGTTCACACTGATTTCTCCCCGACACACATAACTGGGACTTGACCCCAGAGGCATGTGGCCTGCATTCTTTCAAAAGCGATTGATTTAACCAATACTTCACCAGGACACTCCTGGATATATTTTTAAATCCACAACAAACAGAAACCATGTTAGGGCATGAAAGATACTGATGTTTAAATACTTCTAGTTTTCAGAAGCTGTAATTCATTCACTTATTCATTTATATGGTTTTTCATTTAATAAATATTTATTCAGCACCAGCTAGATACTAGGTACTGCCCAATTTGCTTAAGATATACTAATGAACAAAATAGACTAAAATCTCTAATTTATGAAGTATACTTTCTGCTAATAAGATATGCATTAAATATGCCACACTTCTGTTTAACATACTCCTGGATTAGAGGTCAGCATACTTTTTGGTAAAGGACTAATAATATTTTACGCTTTGTGGTCCACGCGGTTTCTACTGAAACCACTCAGTTGTCATTGTAATGTGAGAACAGCCCTAGACTGTATGTAAATATGTGACTATGTCCCAGTGAAGTTTTATTTACAGAACAGTAAGTAGGTCTAGACAAAGTATGATCTAGTCTAGGCCCATGACTCAGGAAACTTGGAGAGAGCAGACACACCAACTTACACAACCTGAAAGTTACTTTAAGTGTTAATTCAGTAAACTCCTTTGTTTTGTAGATGATTGAATGATGCTATGAGATGTTGAGTTATTAGCTTCAGATAACAAAGTAAAATAGTGGCAAACTAAGACTAAAATCTGTAATTCCTGCCACCTAATGTACTTTCTTTTTACTTTACTGTATTACCTTAAATGTGTTAGGAATAATAGAGTTTATTATAATATTGTAATAAATATGAAAGATTCTTTTTTTTAAATTTCCTGGGATACAGATAATAGAGCTATGCATTGCTTAACAATATGATGCACTCTGAAAAATGCTTCTTTAGGTGATTTTGTTGTTGTGTGAATGTCGTAAAGCGTGATTACACAAACATAGGTGATATGGCCTACTACACACTAATTCTAATGGGATGCCATTAAGAAGTATTAACAATCTGATTGGATTTCCTAATATATTTTATCTAATAAGTCAGAGGATTAAAGTGGACTACAGTTACATTGGTAAAGAAGCAGCAACAACTCAGATTATCTAGAATAGGGACAATTCTTCATTTCTGTAGTTCTGAGTGACCTTGCCACTGTTTCATTCTAGGCACTTGTCACTTTCTTACTTGCATTTTTACCTTCTTGAATTTCTTTCTTTGAAGAGCAATATAGGTTCACTGTTAAAAATTATAAAATTCAGGTACAAAATGAAAATTAAATTCACTATTCAGAGAGAAACATAAAGAATAACAGTGTATATTTCTTCTCTGTATATAAATGCACATATACACATTTACACAGAAAGTGGGATTACACTAGACATCCAAGTTTGAACTAAGTTTTTCACTCACTATGTAATGAGCAACTATTATAAAATAGCATCATTTGCAATGATCTGAAAGAGATTTTACTGTGTGATTTTGCCACATTTTATTTAACCATTTACTTTGTATAATGTATGGGTACTTTCCTCTTTTCAAATGTTTGAGTTACAACACCACTTTGATTTTAAGAAAAGACATACATTAGTACGTGTTTTGTCTAACTGAGAGAAATACAAAGATGATTTTTAATTTTAGGACAACTGCAAGTTTGTTCAAATGCAAATTTGTTCAAATGCAGTTGTTCTACTGGCAATGTCCACCCCAATTAGCTCTGTGTATGTATTATCTCCCAGTCCCTTCCCCTGGAACTCCTTTATTCCAGCTGTGTATGTATCATATCATTCTCATGTTTGCTACATGTTAGAGTCATTTAAAGTTTTATATGTCATTTGTTATGATTTGGCAGGTTATTTTGGGGTCAGGGAGAAATAAAATTTTTCTGTTTTAAATTGACAGTAATTGTTTTTTCACTTTGTACCATTTTGACTTATGAAAGTTTTTATAGGAATGCTCTGCTTTTGTGTAGTGGGGGAAACCTGTATTTAGAAGATGGTTTCCAGCATTTTGCTAGTATAAAAAACATACACAAATGTTTGTGTACATTCTAAATATTTTTTTCTTGAGATTAATTTCTAGAACTAAGAATATGTTAGACCAAGGTAGTGTCACAATTTAAGACCTCAAAAATCTTCAGAAAATGTATATAAAATTTTACTCACACATGCAGCATATGAGGATATTTCCAACACCTTCCCTAACTCATTTTATTTAAAACTCACTCCAACATAATGTCCGGAGGGTGTAATTTTGCTTAGTTCCTGTTAGGTAGAATTTATTCATGTTTCTCAACTGTCTAATCAGAACTTATTGAGTATGTAGTGTGTGCCAGTCACTGTGTTAGCTAAATATATGAAGATGAATGATCTGTGATTTTTGATATAGTCAGCATCTTTTCAGTCTCCATACAGACTGACCAGATGATCAACAATTGAGTCTATAGAAAAAAGATGTGAAGATAGGTAAATGTGGTTGATGAGCTTTTTTATTGGAGGAAAATTGTGTTTCATTTGTGGCACCTACTGCAATCAGTCTATTGTAAATAATTGGTCATCATTTTGGGTGTGTGACACAGGATTGACATGTCTCCAAATATCAAAGGCCAATATTTGAGCTAAGTTAATGTAACTGTGTCTTACCTATTCTTACTACAAACATTTATTAGACTTCTATGAAAGTTTTAGTTATCACCCTACAATGAATTACAGTCTCAAAAACACACACTAAATTAATTATTTTGGATAAAACTCTTGATGAGTTTAAGTTCTTGTTTCTGTGTGGTTCAAGTAGGCCCATGTGTCAAGATGCTGCCCAATTAAATAACACAATTATTAGTAAGTGAGATTGAATTAGATAACTTGAAAACCACGCTTCCTTTTTCAGGTAAAATTAAAATTAGGGTAAATAATGGCGAAGCAAGACAGCTTATTTTGTCTTCAATTTCATCATCGGCTTCACTTTCTGAGATTGATGAATAGCTCCATTATTTATATGATTCTTGCTTTTTACAAGACAAAGTTAAGTTTGGGCAATATACAAGTGTATGGAAATTGCATCAGATATATGCACTTTCATTTCACTATATCTTTCTTCTTAGCTCAATGGATGTTAATAAAAAACTATTAGATTTTTGTACCAACAATTGTAGCTATTTTCCAAAACTGAAATAATCTCATAAAAAATTATACTTTAAAAAGATAATATCATTTGACTTTTATCTCTATTCAGAAGTGAAATATATTCACTGGTATACCATCTAGATGTTTCACTTTTCCTTTTGAATTGTAGTTGATTTCTTTCACATGAAATTTAAGCTATAATGACTTGTTTTAAAAACAAATCATGATAGTGACTATAATTTGTGTTCTTTAAAGGTAGTTTATTTTTTAAAGCAGCATTGAATCATTTTGCAAAATTTTGGATTAAAACAAAATATAAAATGCATTCAACATACGAAATATTATTTATTTGATATACTTTTATTATGACTGCATTGTTCTAAAGTAATGTTCTATATTATACATTCATCAACTAATAATAAAGATGAATTTTAATATGTCTAGAAAATCAGTCACACATAATATATAGTTCTTATTCTTCTTTCCTTTGTAATGATTTGTAAAGTGCTCTTTTGTACTTTAGATGGCAACAAAATTTATCATTGGCCATCCTGAATTTTAAATATCCTAATAAATTAGCTGAATTGATTTTGTTACTTTTCTGTAGCTTTCTAAGTTTGGTGTATACTGAGTGGTAAAAGTTCAAAGATCTTGACTGAATCCTTAGTAAGACAATGAATAGCATTAACTGTTTAATTTGACATTCGTATTTTGTAAATGGAGCTAGTTTGGGGTAATTTATACTTGCTATAATCTTATCTATTTATTTTGACTTAATAAATAAATCATTTAACTTAACTTATAAAAATGACTTCTCTGTACAATATGGGGAAGAAAGTTCCATGATTTCCATACATTTACAAGAGATCCTACTTTTAACAAAGTCTCTCTCTTTTCTTTCTACACACACACACACACACACACACACACACACACACACACGCACACACAGTTTATCATGCAAAAGTAAATATGCAAAATCACTTATTAAAGTTTTCTTTCTTTTTTAATTCATCTAATTTATAGTAAACTTATTAATTGAGGGATATTTCTATAAGTTTTGCTAATATATAGACTCTTTTGTCCACCACCCAGACAAGATATAGAAGAGTTTCATCACCCTCCAAAAATATTTTACTCAGGATGCCTCTTTATAATCAAGCTCTCTTCTCCAACCCCTGACATTTATTTATTTTTGATTGAAAATTGTTTCCTTTTTTTCAGAATGTTATATAAATCAAGTCATACAGTATATAGCTTTGGGTGTGGCTTCTTTTACTTAGCATAATGCATATGGAATTAATGATGATATACTTATTACTACTTCTTCCTTTTTATTTCTGAGTAGTATTGCATTAAAACATATAGAACAGTTTTTATCAATTGAAAGCTATTTGATTGTTTCTGACTTTTTAGAAATTATGAGTAAAACACCTTTAAATACTAACTTACTGCTATTTTGTGAAACTAATTTTTAAATTTTGTGTAGATAGCTATAAATGAGATTGCTGAGTGAGTGTATGTTTTACTTTGTAAGAAACAAACTGTCTTCCAAAGTCACTGTGCCATTTTGAATTTTCCCCAGCAATGTATGGACGTTCTGTGGCTCCACCTCCTTTGCCAAATTTGATAATGTTAGTTCTTTTACATTTTGCTTTTCATAATTCAATAGTGTGTAGTGGTATTTCATCGCAGTTTTCATTTTAATTTTTTTCAATGAGTGATAATGTTGAGCTTATTTTCTACTATTTATCTTCTTTGGTAAAATGTCTATTGACATATCCTTACCATTTTTAAAGTGGGGCATTTTTAGTATATAATTTTATGTCTTCTTTACATATTTTAAATACAAACTATTTTTTTCCAGGTATGTAATTTGCAAATAAATTCTTCTGAGATATCTGATCTTTTCATGTAATTTATACTCTCTTAATGCTATCTTTCTTGAGTAAATGTCTTTTGAGAAAGCCTAAATTAACTCTTTATTTGTGATTTGTTGTGTTCTATCTAATAACAATTTAACTTATTGAAGTCTCAAAAAACTTTCTTCTACCTATTTTACTAGAGTTTTCTAAGAGTGATTTCTCATTCAAGTCAACCTTTCTGGTTCATTAAATTTTCAGACACCAAAAATTATATCTAGGTGTCTGTCTTGATTTTGAGACTGTGCCTCCAAGTGAAAGTGCTTTGTAAATTCTAAGGTGCTATAGATGTTTTAGCTGTGTGATTTTTCACAGGTCAATTAACCTACCTAGGTTCACTTATTTAAATATATAATCATATAAGCAAAAATTCTATGCAAATATATTGTGATCACAGCCTTGTTATCCATCCGTGAGCTCCCTGTACCTCAATTCTTTCTAGCTTAGTGGAGTAAAGCAAGGTGATTTAAAGTTCTGGAGCCAAATAAAACAGCTTTTGGATAAATCTGGCTCTGGCACTTAGTCGATAAGAGAATTTTAGAAGGCTGAACAGTTCACAGATGATTTTCCTTACCTGTAAATGAGGTCAGTATTTCATGAATCAAATAATTTTCAATGTGTTAAGTAGAAGATCTAACCCACTGTGTCTTTCATCAAATCTCTGCTGTTAGTGATCCTAATGGAGTTGTGACTTGCTCCTTTCAGTCTACTTCAGTCACTGAAGGAGCTGAAGTCCTCTCATTATTGACAGTCTTGTCTGCTGTGCACCACTGTCCCAAATACTCCATCATAATTCATCATTTATTGGCAGGGCCTCCCCCTTACCGGTTACCTCTGTGGTGACAATCATCACCTGTCCTGCCACTAGACATCATACTCTCTAAATATTAAAACCCATCGGCCCAATCAGTCCCTCTCCATCACCACTTTGTTCCAAAGTTCTCTATAAGTTAAGGCTCATACCTAAGATTTGGGTCCTAGTTCCTCCCTGGTCCCATCCCTGGTTCCATGAGCTCTACACTTCAGTTCTGAAACTGTCTCCCTTACATCTGCTTTGCTTCTTTTCAGATATTTTTCTTCAGGCTGTCAATTTTTTTTGAAAATTCTTAAATGAAAACAAATAAACAAGGCTTGTATTATAAATTCTTCTTTGGTTTCTATTAGCCCATTAGCAAATCTCTCACTTAAGTTCAGGAAGTTCTTAACAAACAATGCAGTGTTTAACTGGCTGGATTTAAGTGACTGCTATAGAAAAATCAGATGGCTTAAAATAGGGCCCCTTCACCTTCCATTTCCAGTTGAATGGGGTTGAGAAAATTATGGGGAGGCAATAATTTGAACACAATGGGTATTGAAAAGTTTCAAGAACCTGAATTGTGGGTGTGCGAAGTCAAAGTCAAAGCTTGGCACTTGAAGCTACAAAACAAACTGCTGAAACTGTATAAAGGTTTATTGTCTCAGGTCACCTAAGATTTCTTTTGTGAAAGGTCTTTATTTGGGAGTTGGAGACATTGCTTACATTGCTCTGTAGTATTTTGAATGCCACCATTTTCTTCCTTTGAAAAGACAAGAGTTTTCTGTGTGTTTTGAAGTCTGTTTTCATCTTCTTTCATCTCTTCTCACTCTCAAAACTAAACTAAGGATGTGAGAAATGTACCAGCTCCTTTGCCTCCCCACCTGAGAGCTGTGATTTTTCAGAGGAAGAGATAGAAGTGGCCTTTGATTACTGTGAAGGGGCAATTGTGACATCTTCCTGGAAAGTTAAGCACGGGGAGAGATCAAATGCTCTAGTTTGAAAGCCCATTGTCTGTGTTCACAGTATGCGTGAGAGAAATGCAAAACTAAAAAACCACCTGTGTATAAGTAAACTAAAATCTAAATAATAGTGGAGCTAGGGTGAAGTATGATAGAAACTTAAGGAAGAAAATATTTTCCCTAAACTGCTGGAAGCCGGGGTACTAATTATTTATTTATCAAGTGTATTGACATGTTAAAAAATACCAGCTGGAAGCCACTTCTTAGACTCTAGAACTGCTGCGCAGTTAGCACATGCCTCCAGGTCCCGAACGTTTGTTTTGCAACCATCTTCTGTCATGTGGGTAAAGGAAGAGTCACAGTGGAGTCAGCTTATTGAATGTCTGGAAATCCTATTCCCCATTCAATTGCATGATTAATTCATTTATTCAATCACCTACCCTGAGTTGACTGAAAAGTTAGTTAAACAAACTTGTGTCCAGTCCATCCAGGTCTTTGATAAGCCCGGATTAACCTGTGCTGTGCTTCTATTGTTCTCCTGGGCAGGGTCCTTGTCACTCTTTACCAACTTGTGCTCTTGTTACCAAAAGCAATGGGTTCATTCCCCAGGTGAGCATCAGCTAAAAGACACAGAGCAGTGCATCTCTAAATAGAAAGGGTTTATTACTTGCAACAAGTAAGGAGACAGCATGATATGGTGCTGACTCCCAAAGTGCTCTGAGCAGGAAACTTTATTGGGGTTCAAATGAAATATGTGCTGATAGCTCAGTGGGTTGCTGGGTAAGATTCCAAGTCCACTGTGTAGGCACCAACCTTTATTATGTTTGATCACACTTTCACATGTCTAGAAATAGTGGTGCAATGTCACTATGACATCACTGCTGATTGTTCTGTGACTACTCAGAATGAGGGTGGATCAGAGCCACTTAGCCTAGTCAAAGACTTTATTTACTTCCCCAAGACAAGATCTATTCTGTTTTCTAAGATCATGAGGTTTTGAATGGACTTTCAACACTGCAGACCTCAGGGACTCCATTAGGCTTTAAGGATGGTTTTAGGGAGCATTTTCCATTATATTATTAGGCTCTCCTATTGCTGCCCCACTCACATTTTCATTTAGTTTGGTTTGCCTTTGTGATTATGATGATACCTTTTTATCTGAAATTTTTATGATTTGTGTCACTTTGGTATTTATCAAAGCTGCATGTTGTGGAGGTAATATAATAACCTGGTATTTGGATGAGGAGAGCACCTAGCTTTGTCTTGGGGATTTCCTCATTGTTAATGGCCAGGATTCTCTATATAAGATACCAGGAGATCTCACGGAAGTAAAACACAGAATGAGACCCACCACACCACTGGATAAACATTTTAAAATTGAGGTGAATTTAACAGAAACTGGTTCCTGACTTTATTTTTAGAACAGATCTTCATTTATAAAGGATTTAGGGATTATTTAACAGTATTAGGTTTTCAGGAAAATTTATTATGCATGGGCTCAGCGGGGATCCTTCTCCAAAGGCTGAGCACTGAGTTCAGTAATTAACAGAGAACAGATTCCAAAGGACTGAGCCTCTATTCATCTGCAAAGAGGTATCCTTGGATGGGCAGTTTATCCCATGGTGGGGTTCCTTCTTGGGAAGGGACTCTAACTCTCTTGATTTCTTTTGTACTAGATGGAGAGTGTTAGAGATATATAGTCTGGACTTGGGTACCAACTATTCCAAGGAGTCACAGCTGGCTACTGACTATCAATGGCTATCAAGTTGTTGTCCTAATAGAATCTGGACACTTTCTGAGATGTTGAAAAGTATGGAGGCCTTTCCCACTGGAAGGTGTGAAGTCACTAATCTCACTATATTGACAGGTAAGGTGGAAGGAGCCTCCAAAACATTTAGCAAAATTCATTTATCTCACCGAAATGAAACATGTAAAAGAGAATAATGGAATGAGTGAAAAGATGTAATTTCAGCTACTATTCAGAACTCAGTATATATTCAGAAAGAGATAAATTTGTGGGTTTGGTGGCTCAATTGAAGTAATTCCACTCTGAAGACTTCCATTTCTTTATAAATAGCAGATCAAGGCATTTGCTGAGAGGTTCAGAGGTCTGAGGAGGCAAAAGATTAAAAATAGTCACTGTGGAAAATAGAAGAGATATTTGCCTAGTGAAGAATGTGGATCATTGGACAATACAATGTGAGGTCATGAAATGTTAGTGGTATCGAATCTTAAATAGTTACGTGACTTCTCTAAAAGTGATAGATCAACAGTCTAGGTATAAATATAGAGAAGGCTAACTTTGGTATAAAGCAGGGCTGGAATTTTATCATACAGTTATGCTAGAAGAAAAATAAAACAAGAAAAGTAATGTTAAATTTAGTGGTTGAGTAATGTGTTATAGAAACTAGTTCGAATAGGGGAGAAGTTAAAGAGTCAAAATTAGAGAGCAAATCAGGATTAGATCAAGGACCAAATTCCTTGAAAAATGGAAAATCAGGTATAATGAGAGAAACTTAGAAAAGCACATTAAAGAGATGACAGGTTAGTTATACTTAGTATTTTAAATACAGGACACAAGTAGTGATATAGATTTTAGGAGTGTGGTCATAAGGTTTGAAGTGGAATGGCAGTAAAGGAAACTGGAAATAAAAGAGTGAAAAATGTGAGTCTGAGAAAGGTGACTTATGCCCCAGGAGTAAATGAAGGTACTAAGAAACAGTGAAGATATTTTTTGCTGGAGAATGAGTCAACCATTAGTGGGAATCAGGTTGTAGGAGGTGACTTCAAGAAATATATGATTCTAATACTATTTTTGTGAGTTCCTATTTTCACTTGTACCCCAAAGGCATCTTCCTTTCTACAGCTTGAACTGTGTCAGAACTGGATAGAAATCTGGAGTCATTCACTGAGGAACCATGACAGTTATAACTACTCATCTATTAGGCATATAATAATGTGGTATAAAAGAACCAGGTTCATATATATAGCTACTTTTTGACTCAGAGAATGAGTTAAGTAGCAAGAAGCTGGGGGAAGAGGAGGTGGGCTCCCAATGAGAGGAGAGAGTGAAATGAAAAAACCACATTTCACTCATGTGTGGTATATGAAGAAACCAAACAAATGAATGAAATAAATAAAACAGAAACAAACTTTTAGTCTGCAAGACCAAATTAGTGGTTACCAAATGGGAAGAGGGAAGGGTGTAGACAAATTAAAAGCAATTAATTATATAATTATTTATAGAATTGGATTTTAGTGGCTATCTTGATGTAGAATATACAGATGTTGATTTACAAAGAGGAACACTCAAAACTTAAATGCTATAATGCAAAGTTACTTCAATAAAAATTTATTTAAAGCTCTTAAAGGAGTTGTTCTCTGGTAAGACCAGCATGTCATGATCCATTGCTGGCTTATCTGTTCCTATGACTGTGTCCTGGCCCAGATACGCCGAAGACCATCTCACATGTGCAGTGCCCAATTCTGGATCTGAAAGGCATTCATTAACTTCTCTACCTCCCATCCTTGCATATATTCCCACTCTAGAGTGGAAGATGGAGAAGCTAGAAAGGTGATGGTGGGATGAAAAAATGTTTTGTTCTAATTCATTAGATTAGTTTAATTAGCTTAATATATTAATTTTGAATCTCTTGTGTTATGGAGAATAGATACTTAGAATACCCTTGTAATCAGCATTACTTTTTAACGGTTCTTTTGAGAAAAATAGTTTGGGACCACATAAAAATTTTTAAATTTCAAGATAAGGAATTTAGGTGCTTTCCCCAGGGGACAGAAAAGAGTATATTGAAAGTAGCACTTTTAGAAGATTCATCTGGTGGTGATGTGTGGGTGGGTTGTTTTTTTTAATATCACCTCACAGCAATAAAGAAACTATTCTTTGTTCTTCATGAACAGGTCTTATAACTTCTTTTTAAATATATTTAAATTATACTTCCATTTTTTTCTGTTTTTGTACAATTTTATATTCAATCACTGTCATTTAATTTTTTTCTATTATTTGCTTTTAGACCTCCAAATTCCCTTCTACTAGTTCTAAAATGCCAGAGTTATTTTTTCTTCTCAGTAACTTTTGTTGGTAAAGGTCACCTATTGAGCCACTCAAAAACCTCTCGGTGTTCTCATTTCAATTAAATCAAAATCTCCAATTATGAGTTCAAGGTTTGCTTGTCCCTGCCCTAATATACTTGTTTCTGAGGAACACCTCCTCTGCTGTGTATTTTCCAATGACACAAAGTTTTTGGTCTCTCTCTTATTCGTGATTCTGCTTTCCACATTCCCAAATGGTGAAGGAAGTTGGTACATTGTTGGGCCCATGATGAACTCTCAGTTGTTTACTTGCAGGTCATAATCCACAATCAGCCAAAGAGATATGTATACACTTGTCTATGTTAGCAGAATAAGAACTGAAAATCCCTGTGACTAGAAAAATAACCTGTCTTGTAGCGCACCACTAAAATTCTACTTCCATTCCACAGGTGTGCTAGAAAAAAACGGAAATGAATCAGGAATCCTGTGTCCTTTAGCTTTCACATTTTACCTACCAAGGCTAAGTTTGAATATACATGTGTATATATCAATTTCAAGTATCTACTTAGAAATTATGAGTGGATCTGGTTTGGTGTAAGACTACCCTAAAATCAAATATGAAAATTGTGTTTATGTGTACTTACTATTTTTTTCCATGAAGAGAAAACTTACGTTTTTCTTAGGCATTTTTATCTTGTTATATTTATTTTGTTGTTAGGTATTATTTATTTGTTATTTTCTTGTTATTTGCTATTGCTGTTAAATGACAAGATAATTTGCCTATACCCATCTCTTAGGTTCTTTTACTTGGGAATAGTAGTAGGCAATAAAGTCTACTGTGGTGAAGGTTGATATGCCACTAAATCTAGCTACTTAGTTATAATCAAAGGAATCTCAGACAAAAGTCTTCCACATGTAAAGAAATTTATCAAACAATCAAACATAAATAAGTAGAATGAAACAGTTTATGTAACTTTTTCTATCAGCTTGATGAAGATCCACTTCTCAGTCTTTTTAAATGCTATGGCCTTTACTTTGGGTAGAAGTTAACTCGAGGATGCCTTGATAGCTTTTCTGAAGACAAGGCTTTGATGCTTTCATAGGGTGTTTTACTATGACTGCACATGGAACTGTTTATTGATCATTGATATCTTCCCTAAGAATTTAGACTACATACCACTGCATTCTTAGGTCTTATTCATTAAGGAACTGGTGGAAGAAGGGTTTTCAAAGTAGTGCCCAATACACATTTATTTAACATCTTTAATTTTACCATGGAGAACTCAATTCTAGCATTTATGATGCTAATTAATAATAAAATGTAGTAATAAATAATAACTTAAGAATAAAAATCTCTTTTATTTATTTATTTATTTTGCCATTCTTCTAAGTTCACATAATGGTCAGTATAATGAGAACATAAGAATCTATAATGGCCACATGTGATTTATGCACTTCTGCTAAAAGTCTATATAACCTAACCTAATTAGAGCAGCTGATGACCCTAGGGTGGTATCATAAACTAACTTGGCTATACATAATGCTATACTGTTTATGCTGAAGTAATTGAGAGTTAATTACAGACAAAAAACAATTATGCATATCACAACACACATATATAATTTTACATAAACGAATAGATGTCGTCATATGTTTTCTACTTTGAGTCAATTTTTTGTTTATGCTGTATTTTGGTTCTTGGTTTCTCCTTTTTTTCTTTTCCGTCAGTGTTTTGTCTTGCAAAAATCGCCTGCTATGACTACTTTTCTGTATTTTCTTTTTCCTTTAAAATTTATGTAAATAATAACCACAAGTGAAAATCATTCTATTGAGATTTAATTTATATATTACATAATTCTCCAATTTTAAGTCCACAGTTCAATGATTTTTAGTAATTTCAGTGAGCTCTACACAATCAGTTTAGAAAATTATTACTAAACTAATATCATTCCTCCTGTAATATACAATTCCATCCGTTTCCCCCACCTCAGACCTAGGTGAGAAATAACCTATTCTCTAAGTCTTGTATATCCTAAACAATTTTTCTTAACCTCAACCAGTTTGATATATAATTTGGGTTGTGTAATTCTTGGGTTATAGTTCTTTTCTTACAGTGAGTCTGTGGATGTTATTGTGTTGCCTACTAACTACCCTAGATTGAAGATAAAAATTTTACTTTTTATTTTAATTAAGTTATTATTTCTTCTGGAAAGTCTATTTTTATGTATAAAAATATGCAAATATATATGCACACAAATATATATGTATATATAGATAGACACAGATGTATTATATAAACAATATGTATATATTACATACATAATTTATTTTAAGAGATTGAGAAGTTTACCATGAATTTCTTAGTTGTTCATCTTTTTTAATTAACCTATCATTGGTGAACCCTTAGAGTATGAAGACTGCTTTCTTCTCATTCAGAAATTTTTCCTTCTAATATTTATTTATTTGCTTTGCCCGCATCTGTTCCTTCTGTTCCTATGGAACTAATAATATTGTTTCGTTAGATTTTCTGAATCTAGGCCTTATTCTGCAGATTTATTTTCCTCTTGAGATTTTTATCTTTGTGGCTTTCTCTGATCCTGAAGATACTCTGAGATTTCTCTCACTTGATCTTTCCAAGTCACTAATTTGGGTCTCAATAGTGCCTTTATCCTTTAATTCATCTGTTGAATTTTTAAATTTAGAAATTGTATTTTTTGGCTGCAGGAAACCTTTATGCTTTACTTGAAAAATTCTCACGTGCATGCATTTTTATTCTGATCTTAATTTATCTCCTCCAGCAGTTCTACATCACAGATATCTATTCTGATTGTTTTGCTTGATCATCAACTCTAGTTTTTCAACCTTTTTAGTTGAGTTGACATTTAGTCTTTGATTTTCTTGGCTCAGGTGTAACAATTGTAGTATTTTAAGTAGCAGAAATCTTACAAGAGTACCTGCATTATTGGCACATGTAGTATGTCAGGTCTTGTTGGATTGCTGGTAAAATTTCTTTCATCTCTGGTTTCTGCTCTCATCTCATTTTAAGTGTTAGCCTTTTTATCTGCTGGCCTTCTTAAGTCAGAGAAACCCAGCACACTTGAGTAAGCCTATTTAATTCTTTCTTTTTAGATATTCTGATTTCCGAGAACCAGCCTCTCTTCTTAGAACCATAACCTTTTTCTGATATTCAGTCCTGACTTTATTTTTCAGATGACTTTTCAGGCATGGGGGGTTAAAGTTTCTCATCAATTCTTTCTATTTGGAATGCAATAGAATCCAGATCTTATTCAAGCAAAATTATTTCTAAATTTCTTCAGGTCATACATCAACTTAGATATGATTTGTAATTTCTGAAAAAATAATAAATATAGCATAATTATTTATAGAACAAAATTTAATTTCTCCATGAGACATTAAAAATAAATCTACTCTAAATTATGTATAATTGGAAAGGGATGAGAAAGGAACCTTTGTCTTGTTCAATTGTTTTGTTGGATTTTCAAAGTTGTCTGGGACCCATAAAGCACATGTTTCTCAAGATAAAATCTTAAACTGCCAAAGCCATGGGTTCTCCATTCTTGAATGCATTTATCAGGAATTGTTATGTATATGGATGGCAATGACTCTTTGAAATTCATAGGACTTTTATCATTCCACCTAATCTACCAGAGAGAGAGAGCTGTACCTTCCACCCATTGCAATTGATTTTCTTTTTCTATAACACAGGTATTATGAATCCAACTTTTATATGAACTCTGCTTGAAATTGATACTTTTTTTTAGGAAAAAAACCCAGCACATCCACTCTCTGTAAGTCTTAATCTTTAGAAATCTGTACCCTAATGGTGTAGCACTATAAAAATTTGATGGAAAGGCTTTTCTATCTCCTGACACATTATATTGTTGGGAAGAGACTGACATTTTAAAAATAAATTCAGAAATACTACTTGTGTCTTAACACCCACATTTTAAGATTTCAAGAAATTTTCAAGATCTTATAGTCTAATTTCTCATTATTATTAGTTAGTTGGATTCCATTTTTTTTTTTTTTTCACTTGAAAAGGTGGCCCAGTACTATGTGAGCAGTACATCCATTGGGAAACTCTGACTATTGAAAAGGTCTTGTTATGTTGAAGTTGGCAATAGCTCTTTGCAAACTATAACCTATGATCCCCTTTTCTACCTTTGCAACATATATTTTGCAGACAATATCATCCTTACAAAAATATTTCATATTCGAAAGAAAACTTGTATACTTAAAAATTTTCTAAAGAGGTATCTGTCCTTAAGTTCTATAATAAGTAGCTTAATGGTTATATTGAACTTTCTTATATTTTAAACTTTGAATATCCTAAAGCAGTTGGGCAAGAGAGGCATATATACTAAATTTAGACTTAAGGAATTTCTTTATAAAACTGAGGTTTTTGGTTTTAGAAGGAACTTTATACACATACCACCTAGTTCCCTACCCTTATTTTACATAGGAGGAAAATAGGAGGTAAGTGAATTTTTTTTAAAGTCAAGGCCACTGCTACTTAAAATTCAGATTTTCTCTTATATAACAGTTGAAGAGATTACTAAAGAATAGCTAGAAATTAAGGAAGGACTGTAAGATGTTAAAAGGTATAATATGAAAGAGTAAAGGAATGATCCATAAATGTCAGAGAGCAGCCTAAATAAACTTGAGATGCCGAGGAAGCAATAAATATAGTATTATTTTAGATGCTGAAGAAACAATAAATATAGCATTATTATTTATGTAAGACATACTAGTCACTGCCCAGCTTCATACTATTTTAAAAGTAAGTCCATTCTGAATAAATCTTATCTCTAAGAAATATGTCTTCTTGTGGAGATAAAAATCTAAGTAATTATCTAATATTTGGTTCTATAATGACCTAGTCCAGATGAAAAATAACAGAGAAAATAATCTTTAAAAAATTTAGGCTGAGTTGCCGAGTTATTGTGGCTTTTTTTTTTGACAAGAAATAAAATCTAATGCCAGAAGTTAAAAATAACTAATAAAATGTTTCTCATAATAAATAAAAAGTAGTAAGAAACATTTCAAAATGTAAATTAATCTTAATTAATGATTCCAGATGACATAAGCCCATGTCATGAAGGGAATTTACCTGTTAAATGATTTATGGGCTAACAATCAAGAACCAGAAAAGATTCAAAAATACTAGAATAAATAAAATGTCATCTTTTGTTTCTGAAAATGCTAAGGGAAGGTGATTCAAATCCTTTTCTTGATGGAGGCATTACTTCTTTTACAAGGCTGAAGGGATTTCTTTCCTGCTGGTGGATGGATATGCATTCAATGGAACATCTGGCCCTTCAACAGCATTGTCCTTTTGTGATGAACTGTGAAATATGTCTAGTCTATCATCCAGACGTGGTGATACACAATAATAAAAACTCAAGGCTATTAAAATAGAAACACATAGCACATTT
Organism: Solenodon paradoxus; assembly: GCA_004363575.1. Taxonomy (NCBI): domain Eukaryota; kingdom Metazoa; phylum Chordata; class Mammalia; order Eulipotyphla; family Solenodontidae; genus Solenodon; species Solenodon paradoxus. The sequence goes on from RJWH01000047.1 coordinate 912,057, forward strand.
TTGCCAAAACAATTCTTTTACTATTTATGTCATCCTTGTAGGATACAACAACTGCTGGATTATAACCTCTTCAGGGCTAGGCCTATGTTTTATTTGTTTTATGTTCCTACTAAAGAATCAAGTTGAGACCATACTTTATGTTTAATTTTTTTCTTTTCTGGTAGAATTTGAAGAAGCTCTGGCCAGGCAGTTCAATATTTATTGAACACAACTAAGAGAAATCAAAATGAACAAAATACTTGTATAAGGTTTTACTCCACATGACACATAAACAACCTTCTTCCCTTAGTGAGAATAATATTTTAATTATGAAGAGGTGCCCAATTGCTAGACTACTTCTCAGTTATACCAGTGGGTAAGAAATTACCATGTAACTTCATTTCATCAATACTGTAGACAAAGACATTATTGTTTCTTTTACTTTATGGCTCTGGTGAGCCCTCAGGAAGCATAGCTGAAAAATCAGATTTCTAGGCTCAAGTCTTTCCTGGTCACAGTTTAGGAATTAGAGAAATCCAATTTGATGAAAACATTGGTCTGCCTGAAGGCACCGTTAGAGCTCATGTCTTTGAAGTGCCTAGATGACTTCTCTTCTGGGTAAATATTCAAGCCAGAATTTTCATCTATCAATATAGAATATCTTATTTCCCTTGTCCCTTAAATTATGTATGTTCAAACCTATGGACTTTTTTCTTCATTCAGACTCAAAAGTCATCTGTGCTTCACCAGAGTGTTTAAATGTGTCCCAATTACTATTTAGGTATTGCTAAGACCTGCTTATACATGAACTCTTAGAAGAATCTTTGTCTACTGGACATACTCTCCATTCACTTGTTTAAGAAGATAATTTCCATCTTTGTAGTATAATTTAATATGTAGCCTACTTACTCATAAATAAGTTGTGTTAAAACTAAACTGAAAGGAGTGAAGCATAAGCTGGACTTATTAGTTTTGATTATTATGAACATCAAAATTTTAATTTAATAGTCAGACAGGATGCCAAATAACTAAAACTAATTCAATTTCATTCTTGGATAAAAAGAGTGTATAGTGTAGTATATCCAAGCCAGAATAAGACTATATTGCCAGATCCTAACATAAAGTCTGACAAAAGAAGTTACTCAATAATTATTTTTGGAAAAAAACAATGACATATATATCATAGCATCAGTATTATAAACATCACAGAAATAATGAAAGATCCTTTTGTTTTCATTGTGTATAATATATACCTAAGGAGCAATGAGTTCTATCTTGGGATACTTGAAATTAATGCAAGAATTTAGCAATACGAGTCTAGGAAAGACAATGATGTCTTGAGAGGTTTATTTCTCTTTCTCTTATATTTTCTTACTTTAGGTTTGTTGAATTGATCTGGGTGTACCATATAGTACTGTCCTCTTAATTCAAAATGCCTACTCCTTCAGGTGAAGGGTAAAGCATTTAGTCACTAATGGTAAGGACAGTATACAGAGCCTTTCCTTTCTGTGTATACCAGATTCCACATTGCCTTATTTTACGTCTGGAATTTGGAAAAGATAAGACACTTCATGGTTTTATTCATCCTGTGCCATTTTCTGTAATTTACTTTCTTCTTACTTAGAAAATGCTCAGCTCAGTCTTTAAAGATCTTGTTTCTTCTCCAAAGAGACATTCTATGCTCCTCAGAGTCTGACAAGGCATGCCAATTTTCTTTCATGGATCACTGGATATTAACTGACAAATACTGATACTTCTTGGTTTCTGGTAAAGCTGTGTCCACAGGAGCCCATACAATCTATATGTCTTCACTATGCTTAAATTCTTTGGAATAATTTTTACTCAACCCCAGATTCCCCAAGGGCATAGCAGGTTATTAGCAGAATAAGAACTAGAACACAATTCTATCAAGCCACATCTCTTTTCATAGCAAATAAGGCTGTGGTTGCTGGCAACAAAATTAATTTAATATATAACCATAAATTATACTTTCAGGATATGCGAGTCATAAAACAGGAAAATGACAGAAAGCATCTGGTTTATTATGCTTCTTTATTGTTCAGTTTCACTGAGGATGTTCAGTTTTTGAAAGAGAGAGGTGTTGTAAAGAATTCACAATGAAGAGATAATTCTGTTTTGTGTTTTGATTGAGCCAAATTATTCTTCTACCTTGATTTTCAGCTCAAAAGCTCCTAAAGTGATCAACAGCTGTTCATTCAAGAGTGTACTACCTCTCTGAATACAGAACAAAATATACTTGTCTTTCAGATTTTACAAAGGTAATAGGAGAAATGACTCCTTTGTGGTGCAAGCAACATATATTCTGGCATAAGTAATCTAAAGAGCTTAGTTCGCTACACTGTCATAATAATCAATACACTGTGCTTCCATACACGGTATGGCTCAGTAAATCCATCTTGTAAATTGTTCTCAATTCATATTCTAAACAATTTTATCATAATGTTTCATATTTGATCAAAAACTTGCCTTTAAAACAGAAAATATGCTGTAAATAAAGACAGGAAATATGTATCACTTCTTGTTTCTAGGCTAAAAAACTGCTTAAAAGAAAATTTAACTTAGTTTTAATACTTGATGAGTAGAACAAGAATTGCTTAAAATTGCATTATCCTTATAAAAATGAGTATGATCATCTATAAATGATCATTCAGAATAGTATAGACAAACATTGTCAAACTATAAACAATGACCAAATCAAACACAATGTTTGTTCTTGTAAATAAAGTTTTTATAGAAACATAGCCATATTCATTCAGTTATGTGTTATCTATGATTATTACTAACCCACAATGACAGAGTTAAGTAGTTGCTCACCATACAAGCAGATTACGACTCAAGAAGTTAACACACTTACTTTCTGATCTTTTACAGAAATAATTTGCTGATTTCTGGTATAGAGCAGTGATTTTTTTTCAATCAAGTATTGCAATTTCATTGAAGTTAATGTTATTCTACTTGTTTCTCTTAGTCATCATTATCTTTTCATCAAACTTTAAATTACTCCCTGACTAGAAATGACTTAATTAACCATTCCCATCTGTAAATATGCCTATTAAGAACTTTTTGCATTCTTTTGACCCAAAACATAGGTCTACTCAATCATAATAAGACTTATGCTGTGCTTTTCTTTAGTGATCAGAATAATTAAGAAAATTCATTTTAAGGACAAATCTTTCTAGATTGTGAACAAAATCTTGGAAGTGATTTAAAATATACTTTGTGGTATATATACACATAATCTATATCTCTTTATATAGATATTTATATATAGAGATACTGATAATATATATATTCATACATATACAAATATATATACGTATACCACAAGATATATTTTATATTGTTTGAGGTTCTGCAAGGTTAACAATTAGCTTAAAGTCACACAGATGGTAAAATCAATAAAATTGCACTGTATTTCTCATTCATTTATGGATTAAGTCACCCAGCAACTGTGATTTCCTTCCGTGTGTGCCTTGCAGAGATAGAGATGGCATCTTCTTTTATGTCTGTGAGGATGTCGTATGAAGCGCATCTCAGAAATCCGGGCACTTTTATTTAGAATGTGACTGCAGGGTCTGGGACAGGGCCCAGTGTTCACTCTGCAGCACCCTCTGCACAAGCAGCATGGCTCAGTGGGCACTGTTGGAACTGTGCTTTGCCAGGGATGTTTACATTAGCGATTGGTTGTTTATGGTACATATTGAATAGCTTCTCACTTTCTCTCTGCCAGTAAATTCAGAGTGTAACAAATGCATTGGGTCTGCAGGTGCTCTATTTCTCAAAGAGCATTTAAATATGTGAGGAAACAAAATGACAGCAATGTTATTCCAATGTGAATATTAGTTTCTTTGACTAATATTTATTAATGGTTAATAGCCTATTAAAATTTAAGATTTTGTGTGTTCACACAATGAGTTCCTATAAATAGCAAATTTAAAATTTGGAAGCAGGTTTAAAGTCTACAATATTTAAGCTCTATATCTCAGATACTAAGTTTTGTATTTTGAAACAAGGATTAAATAACTTCTTAAAAATTATTCTTAACGCTTAAGTTTACTAAAAGCAACAATCTTTTTTTTTAAATATATACGAGAAAATAAGAAAAACATGTACTGATTTAAGCATGGTTTTTGAATACCGTCTACATGTACCTTTGTGATCTAAAACAAATGAAAAGGAAAACAAAATGGCAAAAAGCATTATCTGATACTGAATATTTGTGTACACCCCTGACCCCAAATTCATGTTGGAATCTGGTCTCCAGTGTGATGGTATTTGAAAGTAAAGCTCTGGGGGAGGTGATAAGGACACGAGGGTGGCACCATGACAATGGAATTAGTTCAGTTGTAAAAGAAACTCAGAAGCTCTTTCGACCCTTCTAAAATAGGAGACCACTGCGAGAAGATGGCCTGTCTACAAACTAGGAAGTGAGCTCTCACCAGACACCAAATCTAAGGAAAACTTGATCTGACTTTCCTAGTCTTTGGGAACTGTGAGAAATAAATTTCACTTCTGTGTAAGTTCATGACAATTTGTTATAACAGCTTGAACTAAGACAAGCAATAAAAAATTCTTAGATGGGGAAAACGTGAATAAAAGCTAATCACAGTAATAATCAAACACAAACTTGATTCTCTATTGTACTCAATAGTTGATATCCTATGTGTGATTTACTCTTACAGTGTATCTTCTTCCATTCTGAGCTTTGTCTCTTACCTTTGGTCTTGTGTCTTTTGTTATGTAGAAATCTGAAATGTAGTTAAGCTAAATCTGTCAATAATTTCTGTTCTGGGATATGTTTTGCATTTTGTGTTCCAAATACTTCACCTCAGTTTTCCATATTTTCTACAAAGAGTTTGACTTTTTCTGTATTTGCATCTTGATATACTTGGATTTGAAGTTCATATACAGTGTGAAAATAGAGATTTGACTTATTATTTTCTGTTAAAGCCATTTTGGGGTGAGTTGAAAATTGAAATTTAAAATGCCATCTATCATGTGTAAAATTTTCATGTTTCTTTCTGGATTCTTTATTAATTTTCTGAGTTATTCCTTTCTACTTGTTTCTTTGCATGTTTTATTCAATGATGTATCCCAATCGTCTAAATGAGTGTCCACATATCATCAATAATTATTTCTTATTGTCTTAACTATAAACCAGGATGACATTCTTTATCTTGGGCTCACATGTATGAATTCTAATCATAATAGCAATAATTCAATATGTACTGTCACAGAATTTCAAGGTTACACAAGATATGATGGGAAAGGATCATTCAGTCGTATATCTTTGTTTTTGTCTAAGAGAAATGAAGCCCAAAGTAACTAGTAGCTTAGTACAGGTAACTTAGAAAGTCAGTGACAGACTGAATACTGAACTCAAGGCTACTCCATCCAGTGCCCATTCCTGCAAATTGTGTTGTCATATTTGTTTGTTTCTTCATATGAAAAAATGCAACCATAGATTCTAACCCTATATTTCTCTAGTTATCTGAGATACAATTTAGATGCCATAAAATTCATCCTTTATAGTAATTGTTTCACTAGTTTTTAGTATATTCAAAATACTGTGTAACCATCTTTACTACTTAATTTCAGAATATTTCATCATTCCATAATAAAATCCCATGTTCATTAAGCAATCATTCTTAACTTCTCACAACTGCCAAACCCTAAGACCATTAATCTATTTTCTATGTCTATGTCTGCATATCTGACTATTTCATGTAAACGTAATCACCCAATATGTGGCTATGGGGATCTGGCTCTTATCACTTTAGCAAATTGTTTCAAAAATTCATCCAAATTGTAACATATATCAGTACTTATTACTTTTCATGACTAGATAATATTTCTCTCTCTATATATGCCACATTTTGTCTTTTGTTCATCAACTGATAAACATTTGAGTTGTTTTCACTTTTTCACTATTAAGAATAATGCTGCCATGAACATTCATGAACGAGTTTTGTGTGGAAACATATTTTTCATTGTTTTTGTTTATACATAGTTTGAAATTTCTGGTCATGTAATAACTGTGTATAAGCATTTGAGGAAATGTTAGAACACTTTCTAAAGAGGTGACATAGTCTTACCTCCCATCAGCAATACAGGCAGTTTCCAATTTCTCCATTCTTGCTACATCCTTCTCCAGCTTTTTAAGTTTTTTGATTAATTTTCTATTTACCTCAACAGCTGTCATCTCAACCGTTGTTATATTTCAAAGTGTCACTGATTGTTTTTGTCAAACATCCCTAGCGAAAGGGTTCCTTTCACTGGGTGAACACTAGGTCTGGTCAAATATAGACTCACTTTGTCAACAGGGCTTTTTAGAGAATTGCCAGACAGGTTAAAAAATGATAATTTTCTGAGATGAGGCTTCAAAAGAGTTTCAGTCCAATTTTGACCCCTCCAATGACTGAGAACCACTGACTTACACTATAATTTGAGCTGTTTATTTCTGAGGCTACCACAGAACTAGGGAGAGTCTGATCGACATAAGCTAAGTTAAAATGCCAGAAAGCTCACTGTTGGAGGAAAATAGAGGGGAAACAAGAGAGGAATTAAAGAAGAATAGGGGAAGGAAAAGGCTACTTGGGGAATTTCAAAGAAGCAGTTTACTGTGTGCATATTTTGTTTACAGAGGAGACTAAGTAGACAGTCTTTTATAAATGTCTGCTTAAGGGCTGCTGAAAAATACAAATGATGTCTTTTATGAATCTTTAGTGGATTCATACCCTCCATGCCTTTTGATTGGTGAGTTCACTCTATTCACGTCTAGGATGAAAATCGCTTTATTACTGTCATGTGAACCTGTTTTCTACACCTGTTGCTTCACTTCCTGTTTGTTGAAGCTTGATCTTTTCAGTGGACGGCTTTCCTTTTTCTGTATTGTCAGTTTTGTCTACTTCTCAGCTATGTATCTCTTGACTGGGCTTTGTGCCTATCTCATGGGTTATCTCTAACTGTATTTCTCTATGATAGTTGATTATGAGCTGATGTCCTATCATATTTATGTATTTGTACAGGTTACGTTTTTTCTTTCCCCCTTTAGTGATGTTTGTTCTCTCCGGTTTGTTTCATCTCGGTTTCTGTTTTTGCTTTCCTTTTTATCACCATTCTCGTGGCTTAGCTGCTGTTTTTGTTTCCCCTGTTATAAGGCCCCTTTTAAGTTTTCTTGAATGAGAGTCTTGGCAATAGAAAGATCTGTTAACTTTTATTTGTCATTAAAGACTTTCATTTTTCCATTGTGTTTGAATGATAATTTTGCAAGGTATAGCATTCTTGGCTGGTAGCTTTTGTCTTTTAGTATTTTGAATGTATCTTTCCACTCTCTCCTGTCCTGGAGAGTTTCTGTTGAGAAATATGATGACAGAATAATGGGTGTGCCTTTGTAAGTTATGTTTTTCCTTTCTCTAACAGCCTTAAGTAATTTTTCTTTATTGCTGACTGTTGCTAGTTTTATTATGATATGTCTGGGGTAAGTGTATTTATATTTGAAATTTCTGTGTTCTTTCTGTTTCTTGAATATCCGTAGTTAGTTTTTATAAAAATCGTGGGAAATTGTCTGCCATTACATACCTACATAGATGTTCTTCTCCTTTTTCCCTCTCCTCTCTTTCTTGAATACCTATTATCCTTGTTTGTTTTTTCTCATAGTGTCTAATATCTCTCATAGTGTTTCTTCATTTTCCCTAAATCTTGTTTCCCTCTCCTTCTAAATGAGCATTGCCTCTGTTTCCTTGCCTTCAATTTAAGATATACATTCCTCTGCAACACTGAATTTGTTTATGCAGCTTTCCATGTTTATCTTTAATTCCCTGACTGTGTTCCTTCAACTCTAACATTTCTGCTAGGACTTTCTTCATGAACTTAATCTCCTTGGTGACATATTCCCTTTGATCTATCACTTGTTTTCTGAGCTCTTCAAATTGCCTTGGAGTAGCTACATGTGCCTTCTGCATCACATTCAGCTTTTTGGGTAATTATTATTTTGAACTCTTTTTCTGTTAGGTTATCCTAATCCATATTAATGAAGTCCTTTCCTGGTGTGCTCCTAGCATCTTCCTCTTTTTGGGCCATTCATGATCTTTTTGGTGACTCAGATTTTGGTATGCCTTTCTTTTTCGCCTTGAATTTAGCATTGTGGCTCTTTTTTGCTTTAGATCTCTTCCTACCTATATGATCATGTGACAGTTGCAAGTCCCTTGATTTCAGTGTTGCTGGGGAGAGTTCTGCTCTCTAGGATTTTCTCTTGTGGTGGGTCATTGATATTGTTTCAGGTGGCACTTGTGGGCTTGGCAGCTTTCTCACAGGAGGAGGTTCATAGGCAGCTTAGGTGGAGTTCATGAGTCCAGTTCTCCACTAGCCCAATTATGTATTTTAGTATCTCTGGGTCTGGGTTGAGGCACTGTGGTTGTCCTCAGGTCCTGAAGCCTAAAAGGTGCTTGCTTCTGGTGGCAACTGGGCAAAGCGGGGTTCAATGGCCCATAGGTCCAGAGGCCTAGTGAGTACTTGTGTGGACTGGGAGTCAATGGATCTTAAGCATAGTGTATGCTGGTTCCTGGTGGTGGCAGAGTGGGGCTGAGGGTCATGGTCCCCTGGATACTCAGAACTTGAATCCTAGCTTCCAGGTGCTGCTTCCAGGTCATGATGGGAAGGGGAAAGGGGTTTGGATACCTGAAGCCTGTGAGGGCTGTGAAGCTGGTTGGGTGCACATCCTGGTCTCTCCAGGTCAAAGCAGTGACCTAGATTTGCTGGAGCCTTGTGAGCACTATGAAGCTGGACACCTGCAGATCCCGCACTCTGCAGGGCAGGGAGGTGAGCTGGATTCATATTCTCAGGGTAAATCTGCTAATTTTTTCCACTAAGTCTAGATATCATGAAGAAGATTTCAAATGCAGAGACCTGAGTTTTAAAAGAGAAAATTCAAAATTTCTGAAATGATTAAACTTATTCATAGTCGCAAGACAATTAATCAACTTCAATTTTCCTAAGTTTGGTTAAGAGGCAGGTAAGCCACTGAGACTGTGCTTTTAACCTTTGTGAAAGAAAAAAAAAGCAAGACACAGCTCAAGGAGCTGGAGCTCTGACTCATCACCATAAAACTGAACACCATGTATTTTTCTCCGAGGGAAGATTTCAGCCCAGTTGAGGCTAAGAGAACATACGAGCACCTTATGCTGAACACACACTTAGAGAACTGGATGGGTTTTGCCATCTGCTAAGCCTCCCATTGTCTCCAGTTTGAAGTTGAAGTAATGTCAGAAGCTGATTTAAGCAGCTTACATATGTTGCACGGCAGGAAAAACATTGGACGTTGGGGACTCTGAAAAACAATGCTAGGCATTTGGGGTTTATAAATGCTTAGTGTTTATGACAAACATGCCCAATAGCCAAGGGCAGCACTTTTCCTCCCCTTATACTTAAGTGTATGTTTTCTCCTTTGCTTAGAAAGAGAATTTTCACATTATCTTCTATATTTGCTGGAACCACATGATCATCATTCATTGCAGCAGGCAAGGTTATTTTAGTTAATCATCAACCCCTTTTATTGCTCAAAATTTGACAGAAAATGCCACCACCCTGGCATACTTTGGAGTATTATTCTAGGGATTTACCATTCTTGATAATGTTAATGGAAAATATAGATGTGTAATAAATGAATAAATTGATATAACTGACCTTTAAAATTCTTTAAGGGTTCCACAATGCATGCAGATCATTCAGTCTGCTTTCATGGATTCTTATGCTGTAACCTACCACCTTTCTAGTTTATGTTTCTTTCTTAGTCTTTTCTACACAGTGAATCAATACCACTGCAATCCTTTAAAAACCTTAGATTTTTAAATATATCTAACTGTATCTACTAGTGTAGTTTAGTCTGACTTTCCCTTCCATCTTTTTTTGATTTTTCTTGTGATCATTCCCTCCAATTAATCAATTACTTAAGGACTAGTTCAAAACCTCTGCTTCCAGGAAGCTTTTTATAATCACTGCCTGTAATTTTCTTATAACACTTAGCATAATCTGTTCTGTTTCATAGTTCTAACGTAAATATTGTCAAAATCTGCTTTTATATAAATAAATAAATAAAATTAAAAACCTGCTTTTCCTGGCTCAGCCTTTTCTTTTTCATGTCAATTACAATCCATGTCCCCATCACATGCATTATAGATCCCTCTCCTGTGTGTCTTGGGAAATTCTGATAATTCTCAGAGCAGTTGCAATAAGGAAGGTTGCTTAAAACATTTGTGGTAGGTGGGGAGCACTGCAGGTGTGCTCAATAAAAAACAATTCCTTCAACTTTGCTAAGATGGCTGACCATGTTCAGGACCAAATCTGTTTCCATATTGGGGTCTGGTTGCTGATTCAGCCCTGACCTCCATTTTCTGACCTCCACCTAAAGATGTCTTTGTTGGTTTCTTCTCCTGGGAATCTTGCTTTTAACTCACCCTTCAGACCTTTGGGCTGTTGCCTGTCACTTTTCAGTCAACTGCTGTGTCAGGTAGCAGGCATTACTCCAGGAACAGGTGGCGTTAGCCTTGTTGCTAAGGTAGTAGTGGAAATGTCGCCAGGCAAACTGTTCCTTTCTGTAAAGTCCTGATTTGAGAGACTGCATGACCTTCGTGACGTGAAGGTTGGGCACATCTTCTCTTCCAGCTTGGATGTTTTAGGCATTTGGACATCTTCCTTAAAAAGGAGTTCATAAATGGTAATCCAGTTCTTCTTGGGAATTAAATGCTGGTAACTACTGTATTTGGGGCTGCACTAGGAAGGTTATTAATTTGTCCACCACTCTGTAGCTTTTTAGAAGTGAATTATTTCTAATTTAAACTCCTGTTTTGGAATTCCCTCAGAAAAATTGTGTGTCTGGCCACTTTTGTGCACAGGAAAGCAACTGGCTAGTGATGAATATTGGCCCAACTTTGAGAGAGACAACTTTCCAGGTCCTATTCAATGCTTCATAGGTTTTGTTTTCAACCACAGACCCCTCTAGGCAGGCTTACACATTTTCAATATCTGTTCTTTTCCTAGATACCTTTCATTCCAAGTTTCTTTGGATTTCTCTGCTGGTAATCTTTTTTCCACCTCATAATTGCTACTCCATGTTCCTGAAAGTAATTACCCATCACTCTCATCCTCTGTGTAGACATAAGTCCCTCCTGTAATTCCACAAAGAGCAGTTAACATTAGGTTGCAGTATTTTGACAACACTTTTTAGAGTATGAAGTAGGAAACTAGTATGAAGTACAAAACTTTAAAACTATACATCTGACAAAATAACTCTAGAAGACTATTTTCTATGCCCCTTACCAGCAATTTACCCAGGTGTGTCAATAGTTTATTCCTCCTTTACTGGAGAATCTTTTTTCTTTATTTTATCCCTATAATCCACCCCAAACAGAAGTAGCAAAAAAGTAGTTGACAGAATAATCTCCACAGAATTCTTCTGATGAAGATAGCTTTTACATTAAGAAGAGAAATGCATCAACATTTCTTCTAAGAACAATGGATTCAGTCTTACATCATTAATGACCGAAACTATTCATTAGAGTGATAAAAAAGGATCTAAGACAGGGCTCTCCAAGGTAAACTTTTTAGTTCCCACTTTTGAAATGTAACAATTTCTTAGACCAAATAACATAAAGGTAGGTTTACATCAATGGGGAGGTTGTATATTTTATGTGTTTAGAATAGCCAGATAAGAAAGGGGAACTTGAATGTCTTAAAGTTGATTTTATTGCTGTTTAAATTCTCTATAGACTATGCCCCCTCTTACTGCCAGCACAAGATAAAGAGAGGGATTGTGAGGGAGAGTGTCCCTTTACTCTTTCCAACCCCATTATGACTTGGGCAGTTCCAGAATGGCAACTCTCTTTGAACTTTAGAAGCATATTTCATCTGCAGAAAAAAGAGAAAGTGCTGACAACATTTTTGGGCTGAAAGGGAATGACTAAATATTGTTTACATATGTTCCTGATTTCCAGAGATATGCACTTTGAGCTTTCAAGACAAGCATTCTGACTCAACTGAATTTCTGTACAGTGTTGCTTCTAGAAAGCACCTGGTCAAAATGTTAGCTGATAGACTCTGTCTTCTTGAGTTGAATTGCATATATATCCTCTGTTTAAAGTTGTTGCATTGCCAAGAATCTTGGAGTTTCATTTCAAAGTTCTTTGGGTAAACATCTTCTGTTCATCTAATACACCAGTTTTTGTTAAGAGAGGGTGAAATTGAAGGACTTGGAGTAGAAATTGTGGGTCAGAATACTGTGGTTTAGGTTACCTTTACTGCAAGGAGGACAAAGATTTTACACCAAATGCAACAACTAAAAGGAAACCTTAGAAACATAGCACCTTTTTGACCATGTCTTCACTACTACCACCTGTGAAACTGGACAGTTTACTTAGTTCTTTGCCCTGATCTTCTCATTTATAAGTTGGAGAGAATACTCTGCTTTTCATTAGAGTAACTGTACAGATTTAAAAAAGTAAGCACTCACAGGATGTAAGAAATAAAAAGACTTGAAAAACATCAGTGGTTTTGGTACATGATGCAAACCAGCATGGAGAAAAGAACTGATAGTAATCAGATTGGTTATTAACACACACACACACACACACACACACACACACACACACACACACACACACTTAGTGATTGTACTCCTAGGAATAGATTCTGGAGACATTTCCAAACAGCATCATAAGAAGACAAGTTGCCAATTCTTAAGTGGAGATAGAAACTAACATTTACAGAGTTCCTATCCTGAAACCAGACTGACATAGGTTTCCTCACTTCATTCTCAAGATGACTTTGCAAGATTAATATTTTATCTGTTTAATAATTGAGAGAAATAATTTCATTGGGGGTCTGTAACCTGCAAGGAAACTTAGCTAACAATGGACAAAGCTGGGATTGAACTCAGGTATGTTTTTTACTTTATTCCTGTATCTCATACAATGCCTAAAAAGGATTATGGTCTCATTTCTGTTACCCTCACAGATTGTTGTGTCGATGAGTTCATATATTATATCACATGATTTTCTAATTTTGTCTTCCTACCACCATTTTTTTTTCTAATTTTGCATTTTTATCTCTCTTTCATCCCATTGTTTCCTCCAAATATATTCTGTAAAATCTATGCTTTTTTTCCACACTTATTCATTGAGGATATTCAGTTACTTTGCATATATATGTATGCACACACACATACACACATACATATATATATACACATTAGATTGAAGGATAAGAAAAATTTAGTTATACCACTAATTATAACTTAAAAAGACTGGCACATCAGCTATTATTTAAAATGGAGTAAGTCAAATGCCTTTTCAGATGTCAATCAGGTCAAACTACTCATTTCCTTATTTTTCAGAAGCTGACTCAGCTGAATAGAGTATTCTGGTTTTTTAATGAGAGGGCTTTAGGACTAGGTCCAAGTTCACTGATTCTTATTCTATGCATCCACTTTCTCACGTACTTCCTTAAAGAATAAACTGTGTCTGTTTAAGGCTGAAAATGGAATTAACGTTTTTGCTGCAATGAATCATTTTTCACCCTTAGGTAAAAGACATTTTTCATTTAACTGTATGTTTACAAATGGATTGGTTAGTCTGTATGAAGAGTTACCAGTTGACATTAACTTCCCAAACATTAATTTGTCAATTATGAGCCAATGACGACTTATTGTTGTCCATTCACGAACAGACAAACAAACACCCTATCCTTTGGTAAGGTTAGTTACATAAAGATAAATTAGGCATTTTATAATTTGCAAAGAATTGCACAGGGGAGTACAGAAAGTGGTTCACAATGAGTTTCATTATGAGAGAATAATGTTCTAGCCAAAAAAAGAGGGATGGATTAATAACAAATGCTCTTCATTTGTATTTGGTGCTGGGTTCTGTGAATTATTTATGTTTCTGGGCAAGGCTTTGGAAGTATTTCAATGAAACCTAATTTGTCAAGGTTACTTATACTTCACCATATTTTTTCTAACTATATCATTCAGGATAGTACCACACATAAATATTTTCATTGTGTTGTGCATTTATTTGCAATATTGATGGCACTATAAAATGTGGGGGTATTAGCACCTCTTTAACCAATGTCAGGTTAAGAATTAAGATCGGAAACACTAGTGTCTTTCTTTTAGAAATATGGAGGTTAACTTTGATTATTATTCAGCTTTTGTGGCTGATGAGCCAGCTATAAGTCATACTGTAGAAAATTTATTGTCTAGAAATCATGCTACTGAATATTTTATCTTACTGGAAATGCGCTATAAAGGGGCTACATCTTTCATCAAATACATGATGATGTTGCAATCTCTTAGTTGCACTGCCATATTAAAAATGTTGAAGTTAAACGAAACTAAAGGCATGGCTTCTGAGAAGGGCAGTGATTGTGGCTATGTATATAGATACTACTCCTCTAAGAAGTGGTTTTATTTAACTTTTTGTTTTAAACCTTTCAAACTGTAAGAAGGGAAAGCTTGAACTCATTGTAATGTTTAGATATCTGTTACACTGGGTAGAAAGCGTGAGTGATCCAATAGTAAGGAGGGAAAAAGGAGAATCAAGTAATGGTTGCACAAATATTTTAGTTTCTATCTCTTATGTATGTTCAGAAGCTCATAGAAATCTGAAGATTCCAGTTTGTAGGAAAACAGTTCTTTGTAGGGCAAAGATAAAATGGCTGATTTGTATGCAGAGATGCCTTAAGTGAGTACTTGTTCTAAATGCTTGGTTGCAGGTGGTACCATGCCTCCTTCTTTCTACCATCCCACACATGAATTTGTTGATACTGTGCTGAGCTTTGTTTTGTTTAGATGTTGAAAAAAGAAGTATTTCTTCATTGTTGGATGTGAATTTCAGGTCAACCTCTTATGATTTTTGGACATACTCTATTCCAATACTTTTATTCCTTTTCAGTCGCTAAGACACATAAGGGATCCTGAAGGAGGTTTTTGAACAAAAGTCACTTCTGAATAGACTTCAGCTGGGAAACGTCCTATAGCGAGGTTGAAAACAGCACTGAAAAATCAAATCAAGTTTATCTTGAAGCTGTTTAGTTACATTTACAGTGAATCTTACTGCTCTTTTATACTTTCCCCCATAACCTAAT
Source organism: Solenodon paradoxus (assembly GCA_004363575.1). NCBI lineage: Eukaryota > Metazoa > Chordata > Mammalia > Eulipotyphla > Solenodontidae > Solenodon > Solenodon paradoxus. The sequence goes on from RJWH01000047.1 coordinate 927,195, forward strand.
TCTCCTTTAAAATTCTTTCTCTCTGTATCCCTCATATCTTGGAGAAACCCGGTTGCTTATTGTATAAGAATTAAAACCATTTTCCTAAGTCTTAAAATCACTAGATGGTGAAAAATAACTGATATGTGTACCAGTGCTGCTCAATAGAATTTTTTTGATTATAACAGTATTCTGTGCCACACTGTCTGATACAGAAGACACTAGCCACTAGTGGCAATTAGTCACTTAATTAGGCACACTTAAGTGTGGTAGTGTAGCTGTGAAAATAGTTTTTATTTAAATATAAATAGCCACAAATGACTATTAAAACAGTGTAAGTAACACATATATTGCTGTTGACATTTGCTTTTGTGAGTAGGTTCACTAATAATCATTTAAAATACCTTTTGAGTAATATGGCATTTCTTATTGTATTAACATTAATCTAAATATACTCACTGGGTGTGTTTGTCTTTGTTGGGAGAAGTGGGTAGTAGAGAGATAGAGACAACTATATTTCTATGTTTATATATTATAACTCAGAAAAATCCTACATGGCAAGCTCTTTTGTAGGAAATATGTTTTACTAAGAATGTAGGGATTTATTGTAAAGAAAATCGGGTGGTGTGCTAAGAATTACAACACTCCTCTTATATCTAGCTGTCAGTGTTCCATTAACTCTGCTTAGAGGAAGGGAACTAAGAAACCAGAAATAAATTAAAAAGAACTCTGAGTGGTTTTGGCAAAGTCCTCTTGTCGAAAAACCTCAATTTACTATGCTTCTGTGCGCCTGCGCATCTTGCTCAGTCAGTAGCCTATCACACTTTCTCTCACAGCATGTGGAGTTTTGCATTCTGCCCTTTGACTTGAGTATCTTTCTCTGAGTTCCTAGCTCTGTCTGCTGAAATCCCATCTACCTTTGAAAGTCAAGTCCGTGCTCTTTCTACCCTTGGGCGTTTGCTTCGTAAGCTCTGTGTCTGGGAGATCTTTCCATGAAACTAACAACCTGGTGAAATATGAACAAACCCAAACAGGAGAATGTTGGGTAGGTTTCATCTCACTTACAAAAGTTTACTGCTGCTTCAAAATTGCTTTCTAATTAGAAGCATCATTTTCTTGACAGACAGGAGTTATAGAGCACCGCATTTTCTCATACGTAGTGTACTGCTGAATATAAACTATACCCACACTTTTGGCCCCTACTTTAATTTTTTAATTCAAATTTTGCTTTTTTATATGTCGTACTGATCGTTTGTATCATAAAGGTATTTTAGCATTTCTTTATTATACTATGGTGCATGAAATTTTATGTAATAAATCATCACAGAACACAAGAACAGATAAAAGATACAAGAAGCTTTTCCTCCTGTGGTCGTCACAACCTGATGACTCTCTCCGTGGGAGCAGGTCCACAGTGTTTCTCGGAAGCTCTGTGGCCCTGCTCTTTAGCATATTTAATAACTGCTCGCTTAAAGCTTGCAGTGTCTGTATATTTGCAAAATTGTCAGGTAGATTGCTAGCTCCCGTCTGAAGTGTATGAAGAGAAATGTCCTGCTGGTCACCCTGTGGCAATAAAGTCGGCATTACCCATCTTATCAAGTCAGGGTCACTAACTCTATGGATGCAAATACATCATTCTTTTCATTTCATTGAATTGTTGGCCAAAATTGCTTTTGTTGCAAGTTTGTTGTAAGTTCAACAAAGCCAATTATTGTATTCCAGGGTATTGTTTTGTATATACATATCATGATTTATTTCTGGAGTTACACTTTTAACTCTAAAATGAAAACAATAATTAAAAACATACACACAGAGTTAGTACCACCCATGTATAATGTACATCCTTATATTTCCCTCACAAGTTTCCAAAACTGGTCCAAAAGTATACATTAAACATGACAAAATATAGTAGTCTAGGCTGATAAACTTGTAGACACAAGGGAAGTTGGACTTCTGGCGCCCTCTGACCCGTTTCAGTTCCCTCCACTTCCATGTCTAGTATTTATAGTTTCAAGAATTGATTGCTTTTCCACCTTTAGGGTACAACATGCATTTTCTTCTTTTATTTACAAAAATATATGATAATCTGATCTGCATTGATCTCAACTAACCAGATAGAAAGCATTTTCCTCAATATATATTTCTCCTGTTATTCAAGTGAACCAGCTGACAGAGGTTTTTTAATTTTCTTTCTTAGTACCATACTTAAGTACTAGCGTATATGTGAGTTAGTTGACATTCTCCAGTTTCCTTAAATTTTGGTTTCTTGTTCTCAGTTGCTGTAGATTTTGTGAGCAGAAAGTCTGCATTTAAAAGATAATGAATGGTGCACCCTAGTGGAGCAGCAGTAGGTCAATAGCCTCTGAAAGAGCAAGCCACATACCCCTGGGTTTGAGTCCTAGGTCCAGTGGGGGTATGACCAGTGTGAACTACTAAATTAAAATAAATAAAGATGCTTCCTTCTCTTCTCTCTTCCTGTCTGCCTGCCTAGGCACCTTCATTCCTGCCTGTACTTTTCCTTTAAAAAAATATAATTAAAGATAATTTACCAAATACTTTGCTGCTATGTGAAAAGACTGTCTTTCATTTTATCACTCAATCAGCTCTATCACTTACAGCATCTCATACTCGATAGTACATGTATGAGTTATCATGATTTGTATTTCAAGGGGCAACAGTTCAAATGAACATGGATTTGACAAAAAATAATATTTCTCAAAAATATACTGGGATATTTTATAGAATGACAGTGATTTAACAAATATCACAAGCAGGTCACACGCGTGCCTAGACTTAACTACCTTCAGAATTTTCTCTGCTTTTCGTGTTTGCTTCCTCTGCTTGTTAATATCATTCTTCATTCCTGTTCTAGATATGTTCTATTTTGTGGGAAAGATGGCCAATAGCCACTCAACCTGACTTTCTGGATCACATACCCAGATATCCTAGGAAAGGTTCTCATTGGTCCAAATGAGATGAGTCAGCCCATCTCTAGATCATTCCATAGCAGCTAGAGTGGCAGGGCCATGTCTGTTAATATGCTCTATTTACAATAACTCTAGACCAACTGGGGGAAAGGACAGGGAGACATTTCTTAGAATATCAAGGTTGCTAGGTGGACAAACTGAATTTCCTTTTCACTCATTTTTCCCCTTTCTTCTTAGTAAGTCTAATGACTTCCAAGTTCAGCTCAAATCTACTGTTACTACCACATTGCCTCTTTAATAAAACTCTCTAAGAGTTTGGATTGATTTAATTTAAAATCTTGGACCAAGTATTTACTATTGTTTCAGCCGCATTTTCTTCAACAGTAAAAATGAAGAGATGAAAACTGCAAATTCAAACTTGAATGTAGAACTTTTAAGTTTATCCAGCAAAGGAAGGTTTGCATAATTTTTGAACAAGTAATTGTATGTGTTATTTGAGGAATTGTAATCTTGCAGTTGGTGTAGATCAGAAACCTTACAGTCAAAATCACTGGTTGTAGAGATGATAAGAGCGATGTTTACTTCTGGAGATATAATTAGATAAGCATGAGGCCCCAGAGGGATTTAGGGAGTCATCCACTTTGAAAATAGACAGGTGGTAACAAGGTGGTTTTTCCTTTCACTCCTTAGCTCTTATATCATTTCTGCTTTCATGCATTATACTTAATTTCTGTTTTTGTTCACCAAACAAGTCCCTTTTACTCCTGACTCCAGAATTTTATATGTATTTTTCTCTTTATTTAATTAATGAAGCATATATAAGTGAAATGTTAGGTAAGATTTTTTAGAGAGAAAATGAAGTGACTGAGACACAGCTGATACAATTTTGAATAGAAAAAAATAGAAATAACAACAGACTGTTGGAAAACTATAGCAGAAGTAAATTTAACCCAATACGTATTTTTTCTGCAGCTACTATTTTTAAGATTGTTTTAGTAAAACGGATTACACAATTTCTAGAATGGGAGACTGAAATCAAGTAGGTGTACAGATTAAGAGATTAGAGTAGTGGTTTTCACTTTGTTTAGGAGGTAATACAACTGAAATTCATGATGCTTATTTGTAAAAAGGCCAAATAATTGTATGCTGAGAAAAATAAATCTTGTGCTTAATCAGACACCAAGATGTTTAGCAAAAATAATCTCAAATCTTTTCAAGAGTTAGATAGTAGTACTGGAGAAAACCTTTAAATCAAGAGCAAGCTATTCTGTGGGCTTAATACTAGTTTTTCTTGGAGTCAGAGAAGAAATCAAATATTTATTTTTAGGAATAGACCTAGGAATAGAACTAAATTGATTTAGTCATAGTGCTCATTAAGGGCAGGATTTGAGAAGCAATGAATTAGGAGGCAGGCTGAGTATGTATTCCAACGGGCAGTAGAAACTTCACAATACATCTTTTACTTCCTGCCCATGCCTCTAGTTCCATGGAGTTAAAAGTAAATAGCCAAGCACTATCTGCAAAAAGAGACAATGGAGTCTCAACTCTAGCTATATATTAGAATCACTGATATGTATATATATATGTACGTATACTTTAAAACACATGTAAATGACAAAGACTACCTTAGACCAATTTAATTCATATCTCTAGGATGACACATGGGGATGTTTATTTTAAAATGTTGATCCTAGAGTTGAGAATCACTCTGGAAAGAGATAAAGAATCATGAATGACTTAGTCTAGCAATCAAGTCTTGAATTTTAATTCACATTTATAGCAGTGCAAACATATATTTACATCTCAATTTCTTTGGTGGAAATGAGACTAGAGGACCTGATGTATTTTTTCTAGCTCTATGACTCTTTAGATCAGTCCTGGAAATTTCTACATAAATAAAACTGCATGCAAAGACCACAACATAGTTAAACAAATTCTACAAGAAAACTTAGGATTCAAATAATATATTTATAGTGCATATAATAAAATTTTGCATGTAGTTTAGTAGATATCACATTTATCAGTTCTTACAACATTCCTTGAGTCAGTGTTTCTCAGTTACTATTAATTTCTCAATGTTTTTCTTGAGAATGTTGAACCAGTGTCTAGGACACCTGAACTATATGTCCCTTATGAAAAGTCAGGAGACCTTTAAAATCATTTACCCATTCTTCTCAGGTGTTTAATGGACATGCATCAATGTGTTTAACATAGATTTTATACCATTGCCTGTGGACAAAATTTTAACGTGAAATCAATAGTGAATAAAAAAATTATTGTATCACTTACATTGTTATTTCTCATTCACTCACTTTCTCATAGCTGATTTCTGAATTAATGCAACCAAACTATATTGCCCCAGAAATTACTCCCATTTTCTTGATGAAGAAGGTGAGACTCTGAAAGTGCTGTTGTTTTCCTAGGTTTCACAGCAACTGTAACAGGACATTTGTATCAGGACTCTTTTATTTGAATCTCAGCAGGTTTGTGTGAAACCCCAAGTGTTTTAAATGAAGTGTCCATTCAATAAACATTTAGGGAAAATTATTTGTGTATATAGAGTTGTGGGTGATGGAAAAGTAATAAGATTAAGCCTCAAGAGGATTCTCCAAATGGGGAGAATTCAAGGGTTTTTGACAGCATGATTTGGTTATTGCTGAGGAAGCTGAGATCTGAGAAGTAAGGGGCTTAGTTTTGGATGGAGTTAGTCTTCTGAGTAAGAGGGAGGTTTTTCATGTTGCTTTTGTGGAAGAGGGGGATGTTAGAAGTGATGGAAAAGAGAAATAAGGTAGAACTGGGAGATGGCAGGAGACCATGACTTACCTAAATCCCCGTCTAGTCTAAAATGTCCTAAATACTTGAGGGAATTTCACATGAAAACTAACATAGAATCTGGGTTGTACAGTCAGGATGTCCCAGGACGATTAGAAATCTATGAAGGAGGTTGTATAGCATAGAGATAAGTGAAGAAAAAAAACACTCAAAGCTCCAACCATGGAATTGAGTTCAAGAAAAATTTAAAAATCCATCTGCAGGGTAGCAAGTTGTTGTGAGGCAAGGAGTCACTAGATGACATGTGCTATCCTCAGATAAACAGTAACAGTATACACTCTGCTATCCTCAGTAAAAAATGTGAGGCTGTGAATAATTTGAGATAACAGCATTGTCAAAATAACTTACTTAAACTATTAAAAATAATTGCCAATGGCAGAATAGATATGTACAGGATTATCTAACTAGAAAAGGCTAGAGGTATAACCAATAATAGCATCCTACACTGTCTCCTTAGTTGAGCAACTTTGATATTCAGAGGTAAGAATGATTTAGAAGGTCAACATTTATATGGTTATGAAAGATTAAAAATGTAATGATTTAATGAAATCACTTTTTTTTCCCCCTTAGCCACACCATGTTCTTATCATGATAGACTTATGAGATTGTGTGTGTATTTTCAATTTAGTCCACCTTATTTTCAGACTCAGAATTAATTTTTCTCCTTGTAAAACTACTAAAATGAACTAGTTTTATTATATTCACTACATTTGAAATAACTACTCTGGCTTATTATTTTTGATCATGAAATATTGTTGAATTTCTCATAACAGGACAATGATTTCAACAAGTGAACATTGTCTATCACATATTTATAAGATGCTATTCTTTTGTTTTAATATGAAAGGTAATCCTAAATTATTTTAACTGAGTGTATGCCTCTGTAATAAGTCAGACTCCAAAATTTAATTGTTTATAATGAATATGTCAGTTTCTTAAGAGGATATATTGTGCTACTGGTTAAAAATATTAAGCAATTCCCAAAGCACTTAAATTCAATTTGGTTTGACTAGTTCATTACAGTTTTTCATTTAAGCACAGACAAGAACCTTCAGAATAATGATTCTAGCCCCCAAACATTCATTCTAAATTTAGGCCAGGAAATTAGTATTTGTTCCCTGCAGGAAACAGGTAATTATAATGTTAAATGCCCATTGGTTAAATTTACCTGTATGAGTAGATGTCTTATTTGCGTATTCTAACGACATCAGAATTACTCTTAGAGTCATGATTGAACAGTGATTTGTGTACTTTCAAAATCTGGTGTTTACAACTCATGAATTTGTCATACTTGTTTAGTACTTTCTTACAGAAATAGCACTTGATCTAAATGCTTCCTGTGTTCACCTTGGAAGGAAATTAAATGGGTATATTATCTGGCATGAAAATACAATGCTATGCTAAATTCCATTTTCTGACTAACGAAGATCAGCAAGGACATTTTCGGCATCAGTCAGTGAGAGGCCTGCATGAGGAGCTTGTGTCTTGCTGCCTCTGCAGTTGTGTAATCTCTGGGGAATGGATGAGCGCATGTGTGTCTTTTCTCATTTATCATCTAACTTAAAGATACATATCCAAATAAGAGTTAATGGTGGCACGATGTGGAAACAATCCTACTTCTGTAGAGATGTTACCTTTCCCACCAGAAATATAGTGATCAGGTTTTTGTTTATTTTCTACACAAGAGAGAGTTTTATTTTTTTATTTTAATTTTCTGGGAATTTTTTTTAATAAGACATGTATCGTCTTTTGTTATGTCTTTTGTTATGAATCGACTTGATATCATGGTCACTTAAAGAAAAACAAACAAAAATGCTGATTTTTCTGGTTTGACACATAAATCTTGGAGAATATTCTTAAAAAGCAAGCATGTGTGAGTTTTTAAATTGACAGATCTCAGCTTTTAGTGAATGAGCAAATGCTTCCCAAAAACTGATTTTTGAAGATAGCAATTTGATACATCATTCATTTCAGCCTGCCTTTTTCAGTTACTTATATTGGAAAAAACATATATAAATTGTATTCATCTATTGCCATTGATCCCCAAACATGTCCCTCTTGCTTAAAATGACAGTATTATGTTTTCACATTCAGCTAATTTGTTTTGGTTATACAATGTACATTACACCTATGATTGTAAAAATATTCTCTATTGCTTACTACTTAGATCCAAAGTGGAAAGAAAGTGTACCTTAAAGTAACAACTCATTTATTCTTTGAAATGTTTCTACCTTTTTTTCACCCTAAATGCAAATGAATTTCTGTTGCTAAATCTAAAAGTAGGAAGTTCTCAAAAAGGTAGGATGGAGCTTGTTCAAGAAGAGTGTTACAAAATCCAAGTTATTGATTTTGTTAGGGATTTCCTCCAAAGATCATATACAAAATGACCCTTGTTTCTTTCCTTTCCATCTAAACCATTTTCAGAAAATGTTTTTCTGAGGATTCTACTCATGATGGATCTTTGATGAGGCACATAAAGAACTGATGTAGGTAGACTGATAAGACAGATGCCATCAATAAATGCCTTCACAAAAATACTTTCCTGTCACAAGTTAATTTGATGCAGTATTTTCTGTCATGAGGGTGGATTAATTTTGTCCATTTTGTTCTCTTGTCGTAATTCTTGTCATGTGAATAAGAATGTATTATAAAGAAGAACATACTAGACATTATAATTCTGTGATAACTCATTTTTGTGACAAAGAATATAATGAGACCAGACAATAGTGCAAATTCATCATATTCTTACAGGGAACTTAATATTGACTTCCTGGCTTCTCTTCATGATTTCGAGGGCATGTCATTTATGGTTTTATACCAACCAAATGATTAAAGGAAACACCATTGAAAGACGTACTGATTACAAAAGCCTTTTTAGCAGGGAAATAATAGAGCCTTTTTGATTTTCTTTCCTTTCTAGTTTAAACACATATTTAATATATATCTGTGATTTCAGTTTGATGAAGACTCATTGATTTGACAAAGTTACTCAGAAAATATTATAAACTTGAAGATTGGGCTGCATTTATCATTGAAGAAAGAGTAAATTTTATCAATAAATTACTATTATAAGTCATAAAGGAAAAAAACATTTTATAATAAAGAGCTTTTCCAAATTACTCCTCATATTTTGTTCTAGTATCTCAAGCAAAGCAGTGACTTTTAATATGGTCTACACTTGTAGCCAGGAAGTTCTGAGTTGGGAAACACCTACGAGTGAAGAAACTGGTGCTTTCAATCATAATCCACCCTAGGGTGGATTATTGCCATAGATTCTCCCATTTCTTTTCATGTTGCAACAAAAATAAAGGCAGTTATCCACAAGAAACCTTTGAACAAACATTTAAACAGAAACGTAGGTGATAGACTGTATAGGGAAGATGGGAGCTGGAAGAATATTCCTCTAATGTGCATAATATCTAAATAACACCTCTACTATCATTCCTCTGCTTATTATGCTTTGTAAAACCCATATGTTATCACTCATTTATTATGTGTTCAGATAGCTCCTAAGAATCCTTTTTAACACAGCAACCAGACATTAGCTACTGATAATTGGTTTTGTCTCAGAAGTTGAGCCTATTTATTATGCCTGTCTTAAGATTCACTATGCATGCCTGGTACATGGTTAATATATACACAAATGTAAATTCACTCAGAGTATAGTGTAGTAGAAAGAATGTTAGGTTTTTCTTCTGCTTCCCCCTTTTTCTGAATCTAGGTCTCAATTTCCTCAGTTACAAGCTTCAAGCACCAGATACTTTTCCCTCCTATTTCTACATTTCTACACACATTTGCAAAGTCAGTGATGAAACAAGCCAATCAATTTCACTTGACCCAAATTTATGGATTTATTTTTATCTAAGAGAAAAAATTGGATATTTTACTTGAATTTTTTGCCAAGAGTCTTTGATGAAGAAGTCAAAACCCAATATTTGGGTCTCCTTTTCCTAATTACAATTGCCTGTAGGAAAAATATGTGATAGTATTCTTTTCTTGTTAGAACCTGGGGATTCTATTCTGCTGTTGATATTGGAATGTCTCCAACCCCTTCTGAAGTACAAAGACTACATTCTTTGGCTGAGGTAGAATTTATCCATAGAGTGATGTGCTCTCAAGTTTCCTAAAGGATCTGCTTGCTGCTTTCTGAGAACATGCCCAAAATAATGTGGATCCTTTCAAATGGTACCCACACAGGAAGTCTGAGCTACCCACTGGGGAAGCAGCTAATTGGCCAGACAGTCTTGGAATGAATTTAGTTGCTGGTTGGCAGGTGGGGTACATTGTAAAGCACCACATCCAGACTACACAGTAATTTGTTTTTAATTACCATGTTTGCTTGGGAAAGGCTATAAGGTCTCCTCATTGCTCATATCAGTATGCTAATTGACTGTTTGGAGATTTACAAACTGGGTTTTAACAGTGTCCTTTTCTATCGCCTGTGGTGATCTGAATAGCATGTTATTCATTTAGTTCTTCTAAAACTTTCTTCTAATATCTCAAACAGAGATAAAAGAACAAACTTAGCTCTTATTAGAGCGCTCATCTCAACTAGTAAAAACTGTAAGAATGTATTACCCTTTAAGCATGTGTTTGATTTCGTTTTGTTTCTTGGCTTAGAAAATGGAAAATTTTGCATGAAATGTTCTTGGGTTTCAACAACTAAATACTGATTTATGTGCACACTCTTACAGTCCAGGCAGGTGGGAGAGCAGGGTGAGGTGGGTATGAAGAGAGCATCCAGGCTGTAAGAGAAGCCAAGTGAATGGTGAGCCAGGTGCCTGCCCAGCAGGAAGGGAGCCAAGGAGCAGAGCCTGGACACCAAGGTGGTTCAGATGAGGTTCACAGGAGCACAGGTGCTGGGCAAATTCATACCTACAACTCAGGTGCATTCATGGATCAAGCTGGATGATGAGAATAGGAACAGAGATAACCTACAAGAATTGGGTCAGTTAGAGGACATGTCGAGTGAGTGAGGAGGTGTGCATGCGTGTAGAAAGGGCTGCATGAAATTCTGCCAGCCAGAGAAGTGGTCTTCTCCAGATGTTGAATTTGAGAGCAGAGATTACCTTACTTATAATTGAGTCTCTGGGGCCTCAAAGCTGCGGGGGTAAATGTGAGAGAACCACATAAATTATCAGTGACCTAAGAAATGATCCTGGTGTTTTTGTTGTACTTGATACAAATTAAAGTCCTGATACAAATTAAAAATATAAAAATTCCATTTAAATATTAAGCTGTCATATATCCTGGAGTTGGAAGTACATTTTTTAGGTTTGTAACCAAATGCATTCCAGTTCAGTCCTTGAGAGTCTCCAAGAATCCTTGACATCTAATTGATGCCTAATAAGTTTCATTTTATATTTATCAAATAAAAGATTGACTTTTTTCTGAAGTATTTTGGCCAAAGATTGTAAAAACTTTTTTGTGTGAAATGTTCATGTCAACTAAATATTGATTTATGAGCATACTCACATAGCACATAGAGGTGGGAGGAGGGGTGATGTGAGTCTGAGAAGAGAAGCCATAAATTGTGGCTCTGTACCCACAAGAACTCAACATAAATATATCAATGTTTAGAATTTTTTCTGTGGAATTAGGCACCAATTTATCTAGATGTGGTAATCTAAATATCTCTACTTTGCCCTTTTGGAGAGATGGTTATAAGCTATGCTTTTAGTGTAATTGTCTGAATTTTTAATTTTTTTGATTCTTGCCGATACTATTAGAAGTTGCTGTTGTACTGAGATTCTATTTATGTAATATTGTATGGCCAGAGGTGCAAGAATTCTGACATGGACCTAGAGGATCCCCTCTAGGAAGAAATATGGGTGTCTACAGTCATGTAGTCCATAATATTTATCTCTTCAAAATAACTTTCCTAAAAACATGGCAAAATCACTACTTCTCAAAATGTAGCAGCACTTTTTCTTTGGAAGGAATAGAATGATTAGATGGAATGATGTTGCATAAAGTTTAGACTAACGAATCAGATTTCTCTGAGTTCATTTCACAGCTCTGCCACTTACTAGTATTCTGATGTGTGTCAAGTTATATGTAAAATGGGAGTAACCAACACTACTTACTTCATAATGTTGGTGTGAGAATCAATTATGTTAACATGGGTAATGCACTGAGAATGAAGCCAGAATGAATGCACACAGAAAGTACTCTGTACGTAGTTTAGATTATAATAATTGTTACAAATTATGACTCAAATCTAAGAGGATGAAGGTGAATGGAGGATAGAGTGGGGAACTTTGACCTCTCCTGAAAGTTAAGATGTTCGATAAGTTGGAAATAGAAACATTCATTAGAAAATATGAGTGATTTTCTCTTCACCTAGACATTTAGCAGAGATTTTATTTTCTATCCAAGTGTTTAATAACATGATGCATATCCTATCCATTTTGTTAGGAATAAAGGTGAAGCAGTCAGAGACATATACTAGAAAGGAATTTCTTAAATATGGGTTGATTAATTCTGTTTTTTTTTCTAATTATGAGGAAAATAATTAGGTTGCAATTTCATTGCTAGTATAATTATGAAATAGTATGAACAGAATTAAAGAGTTCTGGATGAACAAAAGATGATAAGAATCAAGCATATTATAATCTACTGACCATCACACAGGTTATTTATTCCACTAAAACAAAAATAATATCTGAAATGAAAGTATGCATAGAAAAACCTCAAAGTCAAAGCAAAATTTGGAGCCAGTGATCAACATGATCATCCTAGAATAACCATGAAGCTAATAAACTGTTATTAATAGATCTTTGCTGAGATCTTTGATAACCCAAAGTTCAATTGTGACATCATAATAAAAAACTTGCCCCATTATAATTTCTGCCTAGGATTGCCTCTTATTGTTGGAAATCACATTTAGGTTTTCTACAATAGGAGGCTGATATGCAATTGTGAATGCCTTAATCACACTAGTTTACTCTCTAATTTCATTTGAGAAAACTATTTTATAAACTAATAACCTGATTCTAAGCAGGAAAAAGATGGAATACACAATAAAGTGTCCACAGGGGGTTTCTGCATTTCAATGGGGTGTCATAGTGAACATTAAAATGCAAGTTTTAAAAAGATGTGTAGAGAAGATGAAATGATGGTGTCCTGCTGAATAATTTAACGAAAAAATCGCTGCTTCAGCTTTGAGTGCTACATTTTATTTATAGCTTCAACTGATATCTTGGCTTCAATCAGGAACCCTCTAGTTAGTTTGCAGAGATGGTTTTATAAGCCTCCTGGGTGAAGGAAAATAGTCTGCCCCGATTGGTCCACCAATAGGAGACTAGCTCAAGGAAACAAAGGCGGGAAGATGAAGAAGACTCGTCAGCAATGTGAAAGGTGGACAGAAGTTTCCCAGGGGAAATATGCGTGAGTGGAAGATCAGTTTCAAAAACTAAGAACTTGGAGGACAATGGAAGGGCAAGATAATAAGCTGAGCCTACAGAAGAAAAACAGAAAGGGAAGAACTCAGCTATCCTGTGGGCAAACAGCTAGTTTAAAGGAGAATAATTCAAACCGAATATTAAAAAAAATTCATAGACCCAAAAAGGGAATATGGAAATGCAATTTAGCTATACCAAATACAATGTAGCTATGTTTTGTAAAATGTATTTGTTAATAGTCATCTTGTGCAGTTTTCAGCATACCATGGTTTTAAACAAAACAAGTCTGCATTTAGTTAAGTCAATCTGATCGCACTTACCTAGCTTATCATAGGCTTTCACTAAAAATATACGTAGACTATTTATTTTATTGCAGATGTTAATAGATTGCATTTAGTTTTTGTACTTAGAGTGCTTTTTTATATTTTGCTCTTTTTATATTTTATTGGCAAATCAGTTTTATTTTATTTATTTATCCATTTCTATTTTTAAAATTTTATTGAAGGAACAATGCATCATGACATATATGTCTAAGGTGTACTTCATCGTAAATAAATATATATGAAACATGTCAATACATTTTGTTCTACCCATTTTTCTTTACTATTTAAAATTACTTGCCTGAAAAATAGTTGTTTAAAAAGTGTTTTATAGGCTTTGTAATGTCATAAACCACTTATTTTTATAAAAATATTTTAAATATGTTTTGCAGAACAGTCATTTCCATATGGACAGTGCTCCATTAAACTGAGAATAAAATCTTATCAGTTTTTCCTTTCAGATATATTTAGAGGATGACAGCTTCTTAGACCCTTCCCTCTGTTATCTATTAATGTATGGTGATAGCCTTTTAATTGGTCTCCTTGTTTCTACCTGATTCCGCACATCCTAATCTGTAAAAATGGTACTGCAAAAATGAAAGTTATGTAATGCTACTCTCTGCTCACATTCTAAAAGCTCCCTACCTCATTCAGAGTACAAGTTCATTCATAAAAGTCACCTGCAGAAAGACCATCTCACAGACCCAGAAACTTGGAGAGCTTAGCTTATAGAATATAGTCTTCCATATGTTATATCCAAAGCACTTCTTTTCACTGTATAACTCACTTCAAAGAGGTTGAAAGTCAGTCTTTTGGCTTTCCAAGTTCTTCAAACTTGAACTCATTATTGGCTCTGCATTCACTGATTGTATTAGAATGCAAGCAATTGGCACATTTTTTTTGGAGTTTGCCATAATTGGGTTTCACTTGTTATATTTATTATAGTCTGCACGAAGTTTTCAGAGTACCAAATTGACTTTTAAGAGAGATGAAAGAAATATTGGAATTATCTTTTTGAAGGTAGAGAGCTTGAGATGGAGATGTTTGGCTGTAAGAATCTGAAGGTTTTTTTTTTAATTGTGAGATGTACTTTTAACTTAAAGTGACCCGAGTCACTTTTAACACTGAAGAAAGTGCTTCAACTAAACTGATTCTTTTAAGATGTATTCAGGTAAAGGAGAGAGATGACATCTGCAATTGATGAGAATGCAGAATTTTTAAATTTTTTTTGAATTGGACCAGATATAGTGATTCTTAAGGAGTGTTCATTGTTAAAATTCATATTCAAGGGTTTGTTTATAGAAATTCTGATTAGAAGTGAAGCGGGTCTCAAAAGTATATGTTTATTCAAAAGTAGCCCCTGAATCTCACTCAGAAACTTTAGTAGAAAAGAGAAGACAAGAAGATGAACTCTAGTCTTTTTTGCTTAATTTTTTTTTAAAGCAAAGGTACAGGCAGGAATGAAGGCGAATACACCAGCAGGCAGGGAGAAGAGAAAGAAACATTTTTAATTTTTATTTAGCTGTTCATCTTGGTGTTCCCCCATCCCTGGGACACAAATCCGAGTCTGATGGATGTATGTGGCCTGCACTTGGCCAGCAGTGGAAGAGCTAACCACTACTCCACTAGGGCATGCCAGGACTCTAGTCTTGATAGGATACTAAATAACTTTGTGACCTTGGGCATTAGCATTCTCTCTCTACTTTATCTACTTATGAGATAGCAATTCATATTTGTATATAAACTTTATAGATGATAATCTTCGAATTTTTAAGAAAATTATAATTGTCCCCATTTTTAGGAAAAAAATAAAATCTTAGAAGGGATATCACAAATCAGTGACAGATGTCAGATCAATAACAACATCAACATGAAAAATCATGCTACTTTTAACTCTATACCATGCATATTACTCTACTGTAGTGCAAAAGAGTGGATTCAGACTATAAATAATTTTTTGAATTCTATGATTTAGTCAGCCAATTTAAGTGCAAAGTTATTTTGAGCCCACGTTATCCACTACAGCAGTGTTCAATTTCAAGCAGTTTTTATTCTGGTTAAATTGATGACTGAAACACATTAAATATGAAGATCATCTTTTTTTAGTTTAGAATATTCTGTTTTATTAATCACTGGGTCATACAGAATGACTTACTTGATGATCAACTCCTTGGATTAGCACATGGTTTCTGGGGAACAGGAGACAATGGAGGTGTGCTGTTGTGGCTCAGGTGACTGGGATGGCTGGGGTGTGAGCCATGATAAACCCAAGGACCTGGCTTTGAGAC